>JANCMC010004801.1:790916-942968 GCA_024363005.1 Charaxes varanes | reverse complement strand
CTTCCACGTTGATAGAACATGCTAAAAGCATGCTGAAAGGTGTTCACAAGGAAAATTATTTTGAACGAAATCGAATATCAACTTGTAAAGTTATTTCACAAATACGTTTATAGCGTATCAGATACGGAACACTTCTTTATAGGCGTGTCTTGACATGCCCTTCGCTATTTTTATTATAGCTGATAATCTGATTGGTACCTAATTTTAATAGATAGTAGTGTTTTTAAGAGATAGTACTATTTTTTTAGTGTCCTGTTTTTTTTCTTTTATTCTTTTCTACCAATGATAAAAGCCTTTATACAAATTTTGTTAGACCTTTGTTATCATGAATAATTGTATCTTGTGTGTTCCTTTGCCCCCGGCGACGGATGGATGAGCACGCTGAAAGTCAGGCTGCGTTCATACCTCGAAGCGGCACTACGCTGAGCTTGCATCCTTTTACTTAATTGTTACTTTGACTGTATATTGTAACAATTAGGGTAGCAATAAATGATCTTGTATTTTTTTTTAAACATTCATATGCAAGTGTCCGACCGGTACACCCGTCTATATGTTTCCGACTTAAAAAAGGCCAAACATTTAAATGCAAACATTCTTTAGCTGTAAAAGCAAAGGCTCCTTTTGATATTGTCCGTTGCGAGTAAAGACTTAAAATACTCCGTACGACCCTCACGTCCAAAGGAGAGACACTCCAAACAACGCGGACCGCAAACACAGATGTTCGCGGCGGTAACTACATCTCCTCTGACGTCACAAAAGACTCTGGCTCTCTGTTTTCAGCCGGCAAAGAAACGCGGTGAGCGCCTTTCGAGTGTGCACCTTTTGACCTACGTTATTTACACGTAGGCTACGGTCACCATGAGTACCGCATAACCTAGGACAGTCCTATTCGATTCCAAATTTAAGTCATAATTATCAGCAGCCTGCGGCAGTCCACTGCTGGACATAGGCCTCTCCCATGGCGCGCCACTTAGTTCGATCTTGGGCTACATGCATCGTCATCGTCGCTCCATCTGCATTCAACATGTGGCAGCGACTGACCAAATTAATGTATTTGTAATTATGTGCAAAGCGATATTTAGTGTGAAGCGACCGTTACAATGTATGCTAGGTAGGGCATCAAAGTCATGGTGGAATGTTATGAAGTAGTGGAGACATTTAAGGTCTTCGTTACAGCTAGTATAAGAATATACAACACGTTTCTGCGTAGTTTCACTTTAAAATAATTCTCGTTGAATGGTGGTCCTTTTGATCCCAGTTAGGGGGTCAACACTGCATTATTTATTTTATTTATTTCACACATTAGAAAAAATATCAATGAATAATAACTTAACATGATACTTTATGTATTATTCTATATGTATAAAGCAAGGGCTCAGAGCGTGCTCTCTTAGCGACTACCCTGGCAAGGCAGGACATGACATTTTTGGAACAAAGGGTGGTGCAAAAAGTAAATAGTAAGCTATATGTATAATATACTGCTTTAATTATTGTAATGTGGCAATTTTATATACTATACGATAATAAATGGACATATCCCAAAGTTGCCCCATAAATATGGTGAACGTACATTTCTTGCTCGCTTAGTAAAGTCCTTCACGCGCTTTGATGTCAGGGCGGAATCGAGCGCTGTATTATGAAATGGCGGAGACGTTTGCGGTTCTTGCTTTCAGCGAAACGAGGTTTAAAGCGGTCGCGATATCTAAGAACTTCAACTTCTTAAAACGCGCTTAATTTCTTTACATTTACTTGTTTCAAGTTATATATATATTTCTAGATCCGATTTCATTTAAATTAAATATAAATTAATAGTTCACGAAAGTTTTAATTAGAGGCAGCGTCACGCTTGCAGTCTTTTGGTGGTCCGGTGCTTCCGGGTGCCAGTACCTCTTTCTCACTTAAGATCGGCGTGAAGTGGCGACAATGCTGTCACGTCATATTTTGGTATTGTTGTCGCGTTTCGTTCTATTTGTGAGAGTCCCCGGTGGACTTAATCCCTCTTTAAAGGTGGGCAACGCATCTGCAAGCCTTCTAGTAAAATCGATTGGAGTGGAGACATCTTGTGCAGCAGAGTGTACGCAAATTTGAGGACCAAAGAAGGTGCGATCTAGATGTCAAACGAGACGACGCGTCTATTGTTTGCGTACATTATCCGCTAAGATAAGGTATGTAAGTCACATGCGGGCCCACAACCATGATGTGTAATATATTTACAAAAAAAAATCACTTGGTTTGAAGCAGTTGTAATAAGCCACCATAGCCGAAACCGGCAAGGGAATCTATATGACTACATATTTAAAAAAAACAGTGGTAAGCCAGTAATTTCAAAAATATTAAAAAAATACAGTTCCATGCTTATTCCCACCTCAAAAAGATTCCCATGCGAATAAATAAGTTTTCACTTCAAAAAATATATAAAACATATATTTATATATGTGATAGAAGTGAAAAATTTCTTCTTTCATAGTTCCACAGTTTTCGAGATTTCATGATAGGTGACCTTTCGCTTTTAAATATAAATTTATACGTAAAAAACTTTACCAATTGTCCTAGGTAGAACAAAATACAGCACCGCTTCCGTCCAAGTGCATCTAGGAGGTACGCACAGAATGGCGTCGCAAAGAGACCACTCATGGAAGATATACTTCCAAGCAGCGATACTTCTGCTTCGTTCATTACTCTATCCAATGTAGTATTGACCGAAGTGAAGAGAGCAAGGGTGGATGACGGCCAGGTGAACATGATGCCCATCGTACAGCATATATAGCTGACTGAAAAGAAGTATATTTTCTAAATATGACGAGCTATCAGCTATTGCAGACAGCCACTGGCATTAAGCGCCATCTCTTAGAAGGAGCTCAATACTTAATAGTACGGTAAAATGCCGCTAGGTGGTAAGTCCAGCTGAAATTTAGTTTTTCGTTAATTATAAATAACCGATACCGAATTACACACCCATTTTCAATAGATAACAGCGTTACGTAATTTTGAAGCTAATAAAAAACGTTGACGTGATATGTTGAGTGTTTCCAACGTGATCGTGCCAAATCCACACCTACAGACATCCGGACGTCCAAGTCTATTTTCCCTTGATTTTGATTAAATGAGAGTAGACCACACCCATAACGCTTCACGTTATGAGGCGTGCAATATCACATAAGAAAAAAACAACATTCTACAATGATGATCAACATTAATATCATAATCTACAAATAATAAAATTAATGTTACTTCTTTACTAATATTAAAAAAATGTGGAAGTAACTCAAGCCTAAACCGTCCAATCAATTATGATGAATTTCGCTATAAAGACAGATTGGACGCGAAAATGAAATTTGTAAGGTGTTAAAACTTTGTATGAAAGTCATTTTTTGTGCTATAAACATGAAACTTTTTTACAATTGGCTATTCTCGTCATAAAACTGATATTCTTTAAAATTAACAATATTATTTAATTCATTCATGATCGTCGAAGTTGTGAGTTGATACAAGTGTTATGTACTTACCCATCTCATGAGCAGTTTCAAAAGTACGCAAATGACATTAATCAGAGGGCCTAGCACGAACATTCTCAATAGTTTTATTTACTTTTACGTTCGAAACGAAAAGACAAATGAAAGTTCATGCTTCCATTTTGCACGACTTACATGGGCCGTAACGTCGAGGATTCGTTCCGTGCGAGTTCTGATTTCTTTCTGAATAATAATAATAGCTATTTAACAACTAAGTTGTGTAAAACTGTAGATTACGGTACATTCATATTTCATTTGACGTTCGGCTCCCAACGTAAAAGTAAGTAAAGCTATCCACAATGTTCGCGCTAAGCCCTCAGGCCTTTTTGTCACTTTGTTTTGGGGCACGCTAATTCTCAAAAGTTTTAAGTCTGTAATTTTTGTTTCAGTAGAAATACGGCCATTAATCTTTAGATTTGCGTACTATATGCTTATTTAAAGCCATGTACCTAATTCTTTATAAAACAACAAATTAATATTTTTACCGTTGCTGTAATGATGACGCCTTTAAACCGGCTTATACTACAATGTTTACGTGTGTGCGTAAATCGTTTCGTATAGATGTAGAGTGGCTTTATTTTAATAGTTTAATATATTTATAATGCATATTTTATAAAAATATTAGTATTCGCACGGCATTTTTTATATCATTGTACTTAATTTCATACTTCTTGTAATTTTCGCAAAGACGTACTGAATATAACATACCGTTGTCACGATTACACTTTGACATCATCCAATACATGTGTGTGTAAATAGTTCAACATTGGTGTGCGTGTGGTTTTATTCAAATAATTTAATATATAAACATTTCATATTGTAAAAAATATAAGCATTCGCACACCTTCCTTTATATGAACTACAATTATGCCAAATTTCATACTCTTCCGTCCGCGCAATTTTCTATAAAACGATACCTAAAGTTTTCGCTTCACATATGAATACATATATATAACAGATATAGATAACATTCTTACCGACAGCTGTAGCTATAACTTGGTATAGAATTGCCATTCTATAATTATATTTTCTTCGGATACCTCAAAAATGACAAACCTCACCTCCTCAGCAAGAACTTACAATGTTGGATAGAAATTAGATACCATATGTATAGACGCTTCATTAACTCAGGCAAACAGTGCAATAATATAATTTGTAGGGATTAAATCATTTGAGATGAATATAGGTTAATTTTTACTGGAAGAAAAGCTACAAAAATTTTATAGCTTAGCATCATTCCCGCTATGTCATCGTCACGGCCAGCGGCCACACAGCGCCCACAACTCCTCTCTTTGCGGCCCGCGTCTGTTTAGTTAATAGCAATGTAATTCTTATGAATGAATAATAATTTCATTACACCAGGGTAAATTTTTGTTTTGATGTACTAAAATTTTGCATTTTTATTAACGTTTTTAATGTCTTCTTCATAAATAGATAACTAGACCTACATGTAAATAATTATTTTAAGCGTGGCCCGCCAACATGTAATTTCTTTACAATGTGGCCCTTAAGGCTGTCTATTCGGGGCCAGTCTCTTGTACTAGTATCGTATCAATGTCATGGATATAATATTATTGCCTGATCTCGCTTCTGGTCTGTTTTTAAGCAGTTTTCTTCCATGAAATTAATATTCCGTCAAAGTTCTACTCTGTCTGCCATCACAATACCTAATTAAGTGTCCTGCCCATCGGCATCGCCACTAATAGTAATAGTAAATAATAAAATATATAAAATAATGATAGTATATGATTTGTTGTATTGTGTTGAAATAAGTGAGTATTAATTGCATAAACCAGGGCAACCTTTTTAGACAGAAGAAACAAAAATAACAATTTGAAAAATTTCTAATTTTTCAAACAGTCACAAAAACTTTTCATGCCAACAACAAATATTAATTGCGTAAATAAAGTTTTAGATAAAAAAAAAAACGAATCCATTTATTCATAAGAAAAATATCTACTTATCCATATATAAGTAGCATTTTTCAAAACAGTTATAATATTATTAAATAATTCGTCTCGTCTTTTTCGCAGGTTTATGCAAAGTAATTTAATATTTTAACAGTTTTTATTAGAGATAGCGCCACGCTTGCAGTCCTTTTGGTCTGCAGCCGAATTGGGCTGGAGTGTCTGGGTACCAGTTCTCTTTCTTTTCCCGTCTGGTTTGCCATAAACCTCATATAACCGCGAGCAATTGGGACTATTCCAGTCGGAGAGTAAGCAGGGCGTGCGGTGGTCTCTAGCGCCGTGCTATTCATGTCTAGCTCGGTGGCTGGACGCGCGGTGGTTCCCCACCGCCCTGCGCGATACGCTCAAGTTCTTTATCGCCAGCAAGATGGCGGCGCTTCCGCCGGAAGTGCGCGACGTATTGAACCGACACCCTAATCTGTACACCTAGTAAATGGTACCACACAAAGTTGTGTTTTCTTTATCCCTGATAAAACCTATTACTTCAATTAATACCAAAGAAATTATAAACTTCTCCCGAAAGTACTGTATTTCGTAAATAGTAATCTGCTTATAACTTATCTATAAGTATAAATGATGTAAAATATAATTAAAATATCAATAATCACATTTAGTTGTAAAAACTAGCTGTTCCCTAAAACATGAATAAACGGTTCTTTAGTGTAATAATATCAAGATCTTATTACATGAATAACAAGCTTTTGTTAAATTTAACGCCTATATAATAATGTAGTAGTGGTCACTGTTCTCTCAAATAAAACAAAGGTTTCCAAACTGCACACATATATTCAGTATAAAAATTGGTGATTTATAATCCAGAAATAATAAATAGATATAACAGACAAAAATCAACAGATAACTCATAAATTACAGACCATAACATTCTCAATTGTACAAAATTAATTACCTGAAATGAAGATTGTAAAAATATAAAGTAAACATGACAATGAGATACAAAATTGACTACAATGCTATACTGCCTGTAATTACTGTCTTAAAGTAGTTTTCAAATTAGCCGCTTTTTGTTTATTTCATTATTTAAAAGACATTCTTGTTTTATACTGGAATAAAATATATTAATCCTATAAAAATAAATCGGACTCGGCATCATTTTAAAAACACATAATATAGACATAAATACACAGACAAAATATTAGCTTCTTTCAATATATTTACGAACACGCTTTTTTGGATCACAGATTGCATAACTCGGATCAATAAAAAATATAACATGGCACTGCAAGTTGTAACAACCTGTATGACTATTTAACTCATTGCACCTTGTAAACTTTGATCTTAATTTGTATATTCCATAGCCAGGGGTTGTTAGTGCGATAACCTTTAAAATAGAAACATTTTTGTAATCAAAAAAGAAAAGAAAATGGAAGAATCTTCAAAAGAAAAAATTGGTTTTAAATGTTATCGCACATATTTTAACTTTTTTCTCTAATTTCAATTATAACAATAAATCACAGATTATTTTTAGTACACTATACACTTTTAATGGATTTGCATGGTCTTAAGTATCAAGATAGTAAAAGGACCAAGTAACAGAAGCTTTAATGTGTCTTCCTTTGCTATTTTTATTTCAATTTATTCATTAAAGAATATAATATTTTGATGATTCTTTGTTTAAAGCTTTCCTCCCTCATAAAACATTGCACTAAAAAAAAATTTTTTTTTACTGAAAACTGCACTTAGTATGGTACAAAAAAAATAATATCTTTTTATTTGCTAAATACCTTAAAATAGTAATATGTGATCGTTATAATAATACTTATTCATTAAGGTTACAATGTTTTTTTTTTAATAAAATTAAAAATGATTGCTAGAGAAAAATATTTGCCAAATCTTTGTTTTTTTTTTATTGAAACTTTTTTCCCTCTGAAAATCTCAATATATATAAACATTACCAATAAAAAAAACCTATTCACAGAAACTCTCTTGATTTCAAAGTTCAGCGATTATTATAGAAGTATTAAGTAAGCTATCGTACCTTATCATAAAAGTCACAACTTTCTTATACATTTATTTTCTAGAGCTTATTTTCTACTTTAGTAGGCGGTTAAGAGGTGGCTAGACTTTTGCACACATTTTTGATCACTGACTAATTACTGAACACATATTATGTAAAATTTGAATTACAATTCAAAAATCAGTCTTTTAATTTGGAGGATTTTTACTACCTATGTAACACAGCCAAATATAAAATGTAGAGAATAAAGAAGTATTAGATATAGTAAATTTTGCCTATAATAAAAAATCATAGTTCTACTTAGCAAGTACATAAGAAAATGACGCACAATCATAAATATTTTAAATAAACAATGTCTACATTTTATATTTACCAGCACTTGAGATCTGTAGTTTTGACAGGATTCCTGTTGTAATCTTTTGGCATATGAATGATTTACAAAAAATATCCTGTAAAAATACGCTTTCCCTGTCTAACAGCCTAATACTTAGAGTATTTAAGTTGTAAAACTTAAAAGTACAAAAAAAAAATAGTATATTAAACGCTATATTTAATTAATTATAGGATTACACAAAATATCACTAATGATTACATTTTGAGCTAAATATACCTATTAGAGAGTGACTTTATATATTGATATAAAGTATAATAAACCCTAGTTTAAGCAGAAGGTGCACTAGTCTAAAAAAAATTGACCCTGATTTTATAATTTAGAGAATCTCACTATTTTTCTTAATTTAAACACCTATAAATGTTACAGGAACTATTTTATTTTTGTCTATTGTATATTTTGCTATGTTCTATGCATATCTAACCAGTACAATAAAATGGAATAACATGCTAAAAGCAAATGTGTCACTTTTTACTCACATGTGCAGAATTTAACTCAATTTCTTTATTTGTTCACTATAAAAGACTAAGTTTTATTCTGTTATCCATGGATGCATTGTTAATTACAAATAGAATATTTAAGAAACATTGTATGCTTCTTATGTTTTCAGTCATATAGCAAGATCATGATTTTGTTATTCACAAAAATTTTAAAAACTATTAGGATAAAAAGAAATATTTTGCAAAAACTGTAGTTGTATATGTCATTAATCAAAAAAAAAATTTCACTGATTTACTAATTTGAACAGAAGCTTTTATTTTTGATAAAAAAAATATGATTCTTCAGTGGAAATTTCAGTGTTAAACCATTTGAATGATTAATTTTGATTAAAAATTTTACACATTCACAATTTTCTTACACAATATACATTTAACAATATTTGAGCACCATCAAAATAATCAAATTTTGTCGCTTTTAAAAAAGAAAAAGTGACAATAACAATAAAAATGCATGAAGTTTGGAAAAAAAAAATATTTAAATACAATAAATTAGTCAAAAAATGTGTAAAGAAGAAAAGTCCATAGAAAAGAAATTTAGATGGTCAAGTTAATTATTTGAAAAATAGTTTAAAAAATTGAAAATGTACTAGAGCAGGCTGGTATATACAAACATTCAAAATCTGTAAAACTTACTTAGATTAAACTTAAGAATACAAAACTAATCTTTTTAAGAAATAAAGGATATCAGTTTACTATTTTTTCAAATGTAAATAATTTTAAAAAAATTTGATAAAGAGGAAAATACAAATATTTTTCAAAATTCTAGCAGAAATTATACATCTCTTATTAGTGCCAGACTCTCTAATTAGGACCACAAGAAAATTCTTTTGATACAAAAGATAAATGAGTTTTAAATGCCTGTATACAACTTCAAATAATACATTTTAATCCAAATAATTCATGCAGTTGCACATATGTGCATATTCACATATTGCATAGGAATATATTTTAAAAACTTTAAAACATGTCAAACAACAAAAATAATAAGTGGAGTGTTATTAAAGGTAAATTACAGCTACATTAGTACAAACTTAACAATTTATCTGATGTATAGCTGGAGAATTGATTAAAGCACCAATGAGATAACAATATGTGTAGTATAAAACTGTATGCAGAATATTTTGAGTACATTAAATAGGAAATTTTAAAAGACAGATTTAAATAAAAAAGGGTGCTGGAGAATTTTATGTGATATTGAGAATTATATCAATAAAGTATCAAGACCAGTAAGTAAAAAGTAGAAGCTGCTATGGCATTCATTCTGCTGCATATGTATTTTCAAAAATTTAACTTTTGTTTAAAAGTACACATTCCGCAATAATAAATGTATGGAATATTTGAAATTTACTGTTTGCATACTGAATTCCAGGAAGGAATTTACTTTGCAAAGTTGAAATTTAAAAATTACGACTGTTGGTATTATCTAAATGAATTTAAAAAATCAACACAGAAAATGACAAGCATGCAACTAACCTATAATATCTGCAAGTTTCTCTCTTCTATCAATATGTTCTTGATCACAGCAATGAGCCATGAGGATAGACTCCCCAACAATTAGATTCTCAAAGCATAAAGAACATGCGTACGATGCATCGCCAAAGCACACAATTTTATTTTCATCCCTGTACATTCTCATAGGATTCAACACTGTGCTGGGCAAAATTTCCTTACCAGCTGATACACATTTTTTAATATAAGCAGTTTTATAAAGGAAATGGATTTTTTCGCAATGTGATTGACTTAAAATGTGCCTTAAAAGACCATTCTCTTCAGTCTGTGTATTTTTGCAGGAAGGACAGTAAAAAGTTATAATATTATTAAATTCAAATTCAGGATCTGCTGGGACACATTTAAGTTCAATACTATGAACTTGTACATAAAAGGTTATTCTATCAATTGCAGCTTTTTGAAGCAGAGTGCTATAAAGACTAGTGTCTTGAAAACTATTGTAACTGACAATTTGCTCCAGTGACTCTGAATATGCTGTAAGTGTTGAAGAATCAAGGCTAAAGTTACCAATAGAAGATGTAATTGATGTTGATATGTTTTCAGATTTTGGTGCAAGTCCAGAATCAGGTTCAGAGCATGGAAGAGAGTGGTTATGACATTTACACATGCATTTTGATGTATCGGATTCATCTGAATCAGTTGAAGTACTTCCAAATTCTTGCAGCTCTGCTCCATCTACAGTAAACAAATTTATCATTGCTTCTCTTAAATCTGGGAAGTCAAAGTGTTTAATTTTTTTCTTATAACTCAAACTTACACGTCTTGCAGCATATTGTTGACATTTGTTTACATCTTTGTTGGTAGATGATGAATTCTTATTTTCAGAACAGTTTTGTAGGTAAAAGTGTACAAAATTATCTATAGAGTTTTTTATAGACAACAGTTGTTTTTTTACTTTAGATTTAGTTTGAATGTCCTCTTTCTCAATTATAATATTCCATGAGCCTACTGGACTTGGTCCTCTGGGATTTTTACTGTCAACATACATAACATTGTGAAGGCCTTTAGGTATGTTGGAATTATCAGAACCAGGATGGGCTGTTACAATAGTTTTTGAATTAAAAATTTTGGAAACCTCAATATGGAACTCTAGTTCTTTAAGTAACTTTCTTAAGCAGACTTCAGTTTTATCCAACTGAATTTCATAATTTAAAAGTAATTTCATACGTTCCTCTTCAGTTTTGTCTAACTCAACATCTGAGAATGATTCAAGACTAGCAGAAGGTATCAGATTATTGTCTTGCCATGTTTGTTTTTCAGTCTCTGAAACTTTACGGCACATCTTAATAGATGATGGAAGTGATTCATCAGAATCAGAATTTTCCGATAGAGAGTCGATATTAATTTGCTCTTCAAACGGTGATGATGACAAGTCTTCAGATGTTGCATCAATTAAATCAAACGATTTGTTAAAATCAAACTTCTTTAATCGTCCACTAAATACATCTGAACTTCTACACTCTAATAGTATATGCTTGGGTGTATTTTCTACATTAAAACTTTCTTCATAACTTATGTGGTTCATTGACTGACTTGCTTTTTTAATGTCAAGCTTTAGTTTTTTACACTTTTTACGTTTTTCCCGAATCGGCGTTTTAATATTTAAAGTTAAAAGATCTGTATCGGACAATGAACCTTTTTTTGCTGCAAAATTCTTAACAGATTCAGGCAGATTTAAACTCATGCACTGCCTTGACGTTGAATCTGGTTCCGTATGCTCAAAATCTAGAATAGGTTCATCAACTACATAGGTGTTACGTCTTTTCTTAAAGCTCTGATCTGACGGCGGACTTGGACTATCAACACTTTTTTTGAAATATGTAATATTTGAAAACATTTTTCGCAAAGAAAACGCCATCTTCAAGAAAAACCTAACTTTGTTAAAGAGAAAACTGAATCTTTTCACGAATTCTGTAACAATTATATCATAATAAAATATATGATCATATACTATTGAATACAACAAAGTTTTAGGAAAATTTACATTACGACAAAATTAAAAATACCTGTTTAGTTTCAATGTACAATTCACCGGCCGGGCGGCCATAGGCAATCACAGATCACTTCATGAAAAAAAAGTAGAAAGTGGAAAGATTTACTAGCGGGTAGGTAGTCATGTTGTAGACTAAACTTCTTTCAAAAATGTGCCAATAAAAAAGACAGAAATCAAGAAAATTCAAACTAATCTTTGTTTAGGCTGGTTAAAAGCTCGAGTCTGATTTTGCTTTTAAATTGAAATTCTGTCTAGTTATCGGCACGAATCTTGACCTAAAATGACAACATGCGCAGTAAACTATTTTAGGTGTTAGTCGAGATGCGGTCCCCCACAGTAAAGTCGCGTCTTAGTTATTAACAACAGTAAACGCAAAAAAGTTTTATTAACTAAATATATTATTTCATTAAATGTAATTAATGTGGCAAGCGAGTCTAACGCCAGTAGACTTCACACGTGCGTTGCCGATCCTAAAGAGCTTTAAAAATACACAAACCTGTAGAAATATACTACTAAATAAGTAGTATTGTTTTGTTTTAGTTTTGTGTCAGATGGTTAACGTTCATATAAAATAAAAAAATAAGTCGTTAAGCTAATTTTTGGTGATAATTGAAAATTAAATTTTTATGTTCTTAAAAAATGTATGTAATTTTGCGCGTTGCACCTTTATTTTATATAGTTTTGAATTATTATAATTATTGATCCAGCCGATATGGCAAACAGTACGTGCACTATCGAAATGTATTTTATTTTTTATTAGGGAACCATGTACCTACTTCATATAAAAAAATTCGAGACAATAATACGATTTAAAATTCGGCCAAAAGGGAAGTTAAAATATTGCATATTCTTATTTTAAAGTTTCTTATTAATGAATATAAATACGACTTTGTACTTTTTGGGGTTTCATAGTACTATACGGAGCCCTAATAATTTCGTCCATCCGTCCCTCTGTCTGCCCGTAAGGTGGTCCCCCCCTAGCATTTTCAAACTATTAGACGTAGGGACTTGAAATTTTCCATGTTGGTAGAACGTGCTAACAACTCATTAGGAAAATTATTCTGAACGAAATCGGACAACGACTTTTGAAGTTATTTAACAAATACGTTTATAGCGTATCAGATACGGAACACTTCTATATAAGCGTGTCTTGATACCCTTTTGGCCATTTTTAACAGCTTTATTTAAGCAAATTCAAAACAGATTTTTTTGCAGGTTTTATATAAAATACTTTAGCTTTCTATGCCTTCCTGCACTAGTTAATAAACACTATCAATTCTATACAACATGGAGCGGGTTGATTTAGGCGTTGCAATATATAAAATATATATGTCGGTTTATTTTTTCAGCATACCGCGGAGACTCCGTGCGTCATGTATTGTTAACTTGCCTTGTTTTAGTGTATGTATAAAAGAATCCTGCAAACAGTTACGTCCTAACATTTACACATACGTAGGCGAAATGTTAAAAATATTCATAGATTTTCACGGTTTTTTACAGTTTATAAAGGTATTGGTTTTATCACGGAGTTCTGGTCGCCTCCTTCTACCTCCATCATCATATCAGTTCAATGTCATCATAATAGTACATTGTCATGCGATATACATGTGCGAAATTACAGTTCAATTGGTTATAGAAATCTGCTCCAAAATTCAGTTGTAAGATTCCATCCGAACAAACATATATTGCAAGTTAAACAAAAGCTTTTAACAATAATAATTATTAATGTATAACAGAAAGACCGTGTTTGGTATATGTCGTCCCAAAATTGCAGTATCACAACCAATAAGTTTAACAAAAGAGCAATATGGGTGTGAAGTTTGGCTGCAACTGTTGGGTTCTACCGCGGTTCTACCGCAAGGGGCGAACTAATCTAATTAGGGAATTATCTGCGATGGCAGATAATTGTGAGTACATCAAAATCGACCCAGTCGCTTGGGAAGAATTCAGTAACGTGCATAAGGAGAGTTAGTATAACATAAAATTCAAATGTGGCCCATCAAAAATGCTCAATGCTCGTTTTTTTCACATACTTTAATATCGCACACCTCTGTCCTAATGACGTCATTTTCTTCCCAAGTCCACAGTAATGGCGGCGTAAAAAATAACGATGGCTCGAACGTAACAGTGGCTGTAAAGTTATGATTTAGTGTATGGCACATTACGACGAATATATTTTGTTCTATATATATGTATAAGATTTTAAATTTTAGGGTTCCTTACCTCTAAGAGAAAAAAAGAACCGTTGACGAATCGTTTCGTTGTCCGTCAGCCTGTCACTCACGAGCAATTTTCTCAGGAACACAGAGATATATAAAGTTGAAATTAGTCTATATATTTTCAATACTTAGGTCTTTAGTTCTTATAAGTAAATATATAAAAATATTATGTTAAAGCCAACTGGCTAGTTAAGGTTGGTGCAACATTTATATAAAGTGCCCTTTGAAACTGTTTAAAGGGCACTTTTTTCTCCTTTATATAAAAATGTCTGGTGTTAGGATTACTTCACTTAATTAAGACTGGGATAAAAAGTATTCTCGAGGGCTCGCGTAAAAGTCACTCTTGCTCTATCGAAAATAAAAGTGCTTGGACTTTTATAAGTGCGATTTCGTGAGGAAGTTCATTATAAGAATGTTCAGCAGGGGGTAAATTTTGAAATCATTCAATAGATGAAGATATATTTAGAGAAATAAAATAATTCGTTGATAAATTATAGATTCTCAGATAACAATTATTACTATTATTATAGAAAATAATGAAATATTAGATCCAAAGGCTCGGGGTCGGGCCGCGGGGGAGCGGCGTCGCCCCCCCACCACGTCACCACCACTCACGCGGGTAATCAACCTGGCGACGTATTAGCGTTGTGTGTGGCAGCGGTATCTGCTGCTTGTGGTTCTTAAAAATGAGGCTGATAAAACGCAACTTCATGGTTGGCTAGCTGCAGAGCCGAGTGATAAACTTTATGTTACAGTGGAATCATGATAAGTCGAATGTCAAGGGAAATGCAAAAATTTCTGCTTATTGAGTCTTCGACTTAACAAAAAGTTCTAGATACATATTAAGAATTTATGGCAAAAATTTCGACTTAAGATGTTACGTTTATTAAAATCAATAACACGTTTAAAAAAATCTCTTATCTTCATTTTCTGTAAAGAATTTGCATATGCCTTATCTGGGACCACCTTAGTGGTCCGACAAAAGGAGCCGCGGGCCGAAAATCATAGAACCTGACTCTACCTTTTTTCGAAAAGTAGTAAACTTATTAAGAATGCAAAGTTTGAATCGCGTAGCCTTTATAGTTTATATTTCACCGCTAAAAAGTCTCCTTTCGTCGTGTCGAACGATCTCGATCTCAGAACACTGCCCTGGTCGCCGCAACTGACATCGGAATACTTGGAGTCGATGTATCGAGCGACGTTCAGTTCCACAGTCATTTGGAAGAGAAGACTAAGTTAGTCTCTAAGAACGTTGGCGTCCTCAACCGGACGAAGCAGTACTTCACGCTAGCCCGTCGTTTGCAACCGTATAAGGCGCAAGTCCGACCCCACATGGATTACTGCTGTCACCTTTGGGCGCCACAATATCAGCTGCTTCCATTTGACCGCACTCAACGTAGAGTGGCCCGAATCGTCGGCAACCAAACTGTTTCCGATCGGCTCGTTGCGGGTTGACTCTGCTACTGCATGCGTCATGGGGAGTGTTCCGAGGAATTAAATTTGCCACTCAACAAATGGAACACCTTATATTGATTCCTTTCCTGCCACCTATCCGCAGAAGGATTTCATGCACGCATCCATGCATGCAACCTATATTAACTTACCTTAAAATAATTTAATTAAACTAAACTTAAATTATCTTACTTAACATTAGTTTTATATTGTCACTATATAAAGCTAATGTTAAGTAAGATAATTTTAGTTTTGTTACCTTGCTTTTTTGTATGTGGTAAACACCATATTAATATATTTGTACAATGAGTTAGTATCGTTATTATGTATGTTCATTTTACGCACGTGTTGTTGTACCAACTGTTGGTGAACCTTTTTAAATAAAAATAAATAAATAAACGGAGACCACAGGGGATACTGTTCGCGTGGCTGAAATTTGGACGGGGACCGTCTGAAGCGCTGTCGACACGAAAAGAAGGAGTGAAATAACCTAATAGTATTCGATGTATATGTTGTAACGTAAAATTCAATCGACCTTTTATGTATCAATAAAATAACTTGTAATTAAATACTTGTGGTTTCCCAAGTACAATTTTGACATTTTAAGTGCTCGGAGTGCCACTTTAAGTGCTTAAGCCACCTATCGCTTTACTCATTTATCGTCACCCTATTTCAGACGGTCTACACAACTGTCCACCACAATATTTTTCAGCTTCACCTTAAAATTGAAGACTACAGTCAAAGAGAATTTTAAAACTCGCTTTACTTCTGAGTGATTCACAAAAGTTACTACATTTCATAAAACATAGGAATCTCGCTAAAAGATATCTAGTCGTGAATATAAATCGTTTTTAATATCCACTTTCTTCGGATCATACAGCTTGCAAGTTTTCAATTTCATACGATCACGTAGTTCAACTAGGACCAATATCGATTTATTGGAAATATGATCGGGGATATATGATATTTATACATTTAAAGCTAAGTTCCCAACTTCGCTAATGTTTAGGTACGTTTCATCGCGTGTACGAAATATATTTAAATATTATTTGTCTATTCGTTGGGAACTGAACTTTCCAGGTAATTTAATCTCATTTGCCGATGTATAGAAATTAAAATGAATTTTATATTTGATTATCAAAGTCACCATCACTAGACGTGACAGCATTGCCGCCGCTGCACGCCGATCGCATGGGAGAAAGAGGTACTGGTACCTGTGTGTCATATAGTCTATCTAGAATTAACCCGGTCTAGTATAAGGCTCCGTTTAAATTGAAGAGTATGTGGATGTAGGGTGTGCTACGATGATAGACTGTCATCTGACTGTCATCCCCACAATCTCCTCAATCTCACGTCTAATCATCCAGTGACATTAAAAGGGTCTCAGAGTTTTTGCTTTTCTAAACACGGAGGAGGTCGGATATTAAAACACCAGTGTTGGAATGGGTCATCTATCTATTACTTAGTCTCGATAAGAACTACTTAACCTAGCGATCGACTAAAATGTCGTCCAGTTATTAAACTACAACCTCCTGAACACGAGACTCTACAATTACTTGTCTCAAATAATACTTTTATTATTGAAGGTGCATACGTGTAATTAAGAATATTTCTTTGTAATTTTCACTTTAACGGTAGAAAATTTTTGCTTTGATCGAACAGAGAGCGGAATATTCCCGGATATTTCAAAGTTAAATATAGTTCAAAGATGAATCTTAAGAATGCACTGGAATTGGTCTCTAATCAGGATGCGCTCTCGTTACCGGCGGTTCAAAATCGTTTGGTGCACTCTATTGGCAAATTGGAACCTAGATTTAGCTTGGTACCTTGTCTTCTATAAGATGCTATACCTATGATACCTAATATAAAAAGGCTTTCAAAATAAATTTTAGTAAAGGAGGGCCTCCTTAAATAAAATTTATTTTGAAAATTCCTTCATATTCTAGAGCTGTCCGAAGTGTACATCATTATTGTATGACTGTTTATGTCTCGGGGCTTTGTCCGTTGATAATAGTGAGAGCCCAAGGCGTATAATGGCGTTTTTATCGAATTACAAGCGGAATAAGTCGTAAATGACAAAACGTTTTTTTGTGATTTCCCAAAAATCTATTTTTTGGGTTCGGTCAGTTTGTGACTAAACGTATGATATATAGATAAAAACATAACATTTATACTGATATGCTTTATGTTAGTATTGTTGATTTCTGACGGTAATGTGCTCGTTAAATAGATCACGTTAACAAGGAGATTAGCCATCTCCTTCCAAGAGACCCATCAAAATTGGTTTTGCCGTTTCAAAGAATACTTGTAAAATGAAACAGGGTATTTTTATCTAATGAATCTATTTCTCGTAAAGTGCATTTACGAATAGACGTATGCTACTTTTTATCAGATGCTTTTTTGTTCAAGTTTTGGTCTATACTTAAGTTAATAGTGGTTATCCAAAATCATGACCCATTAATTCGTGTTATTATAATCAAAACTCTATTATGAAAGCCACTATATACCATATACATACTAAAACTTGGGCGGCTATTACCGGATTTCAAGATTTCCATACAATAACTTACAAACAAGCAAAACTTAGTTATAACTTTATGAATACCTCAGAAACTTCTTAAAACCGGATTCCGAATGCAAACTCCTGAACATTTATTTTAAAAGTACCACCGTAAAAATGTGGAATGCATATATTTGTGAAAAATCTCTAAGTTTTCGCAGCATCACAACTTCAGTGGCTTAAGTACACTCAATTCCTATAATAACACTCTTCGAGTCTTTAAATATCCTCGGGGACCATTCCAGGAATTGTAAAATCAGATATGAAATTCGAAGCGGTGCAAAATATCCATGCATAGTTTTCTCCATAAAATGTTATAGAGTTCCTTGGGATATTTTTCTATATTTAATGTGGTTGGTTTATGGAACCCGCGGGTATGGTATCTGAGAAATTGTTGCCTATACTTAGAGATGACTAGTTCATATAGGAGTATAAAGGCAAGGAGAACAGAAAAAGGCAGCATGCGTATTTAATACACTCATAAACCTAAAAGCTACGGCTCAACAGGTCAATACCTCTTAGATATGAGATAAGCGACTTAAGAATGCTCAGTCTTGATAACTAGCTCACAGGTCTAGTTCTTTATTCACTTAATTTTAAAATTATAAATTACTGCCGTTATAAAGTTATATCTTTAAAAGAATAATTAATTTGCTTAGGATAAGCTTGTAACGATTATCAAGGATTGACGACTGAAACCGTCTCGGCGGTTAAGAAAAAGAATTGACACTGAAATTATCATATTATGCAAAATTAATTAGTCTTTTTTCTTGCGACAGAAAATATTATTGTTTGGCACCAAAATAATTAAATTTTAGCATTTTATTAAGTGCATACAACAAGTTAGCTCCGACGGTAAAATCAATAGGGTTGCTACTTAATAGAAAATATGAAATGTGAATTAAAATTCTGCCTTCTTTAGCCTAAACATATTTTTATTACATCGAAATGTCTAGTGTACATTTTTATTTCTTTAATAAATTGTCTTTTCTGTTTTGTATTTCTAATTATTTTTCGTGTTTTTACATTTTGGTGAAAAATAAACCTACTCTAAATTTATTCTTGGTTTTTTCAATTATTCCTTCTTTAGGGTTCCGTAGTTCGGTTAGAGTTTCGCAATATAGGTTCGCTCTGTCCGTCCGTCAGTCCGCCCATGTACAACTTCTACCATTATGAACAGAACAGAGCAGTTCTACAATTACAACAGTAATGTATTGCGTATAGATTTTTATTTTTTTCGTCATAAAATAATATTTTCACATTTTAGGGACGGCTGTCATACATGTGAAGGGGGAGGGCATTTTTTTTCGTTCAACCCCATCGTGTATCCTTTATTTTTAAAAAGGTATTATTTATTAGCTGTTTTAAAATAAAAGCAAGATTTCATACATATCACTATGGGTACTATTTTCGAGTAATTCCTTCATATTGTTCTACAATGTGCTCCCCCCTCCCCTCCCTAGGATTTCCAAACTATTGGATATAGAGACTACAAATTCTCCATGTCGATAGGACATTCTAAAAACTGATTAAAAAAAGTATTAGGAAAATCGGACAATTAGTTTTGAAATTATTTAACAAATAACTTTTTTACGCATCAGATACGGAACCCTTCAATATAAGAGTGTCCTGACACGCTTCTGGTCACCTATTTTATTTCTTTTTCTGAATTATATGATCTACAGAGACGAAATGTTGAAACTTTTATTTAATGCATAAACAACATTTTTATAGTTCCAAATTAATACATTAACTTTGAATCCACAGAGAACAAGAAGGAGAAAACAGCGAAACAGCTTCGCACTGAAAAGCTTTTTGCCAACCCTACCTAAAGTCCTTAAAACCTAAACAGGACCCAATAAAAGGCGGCGAGGCGCCATCCTTTAAATCCTGCGTAGTCGTGAAATCGACTTCCACTACGAGCCAGACTTTACTGTACCTATCACAATCGACGAAGGACATTAGCATAATATTTTGTCGCGGATTAATTATCTCAAACTATCAATAACCTTACCGATGTACATAAATTATGTCATTGTCATTGTCGTCTCTGTTGAATTACCTGTTCAATGAATCTATGTGGATAAAATGAAGAATAAACTTGACTCAAATGTTTTTTTTTTGTTTGATTTTCTTCACCACTTAGATTAATTGTTTCAAATATAGTTACATAGCATAAAACTGCATTTATAAAAAGTGGATTGTTAATCGTATGTATGACAATGCGTAACGAAATGTGCAAAATTCTAAAACATTTCAATACCTTATATAATTGAATAATACTTTCTCGATTAGTACACTAAAATATACATAGAAAACAATATCCCAAAAATCCTCTTCTACATAGCATTATCCCAGCCTGATACAAAAGTCCGCTTTAATTGCAGAGGATGTGGCTGTGAGGCGAGATAAGATGACCGAATTCCGTTTGACGTCATTTCCGGAACCCCCACAATCTCTTCCATTTCAGATCTAATATTCTTAGTGCACACCACCGTTTTACATTCCTCCAGTCGGATTCGGTCCTGGAGGTCGGTTATTTGCAAAACCAGTGTTCGAATTGGTTACCCGTCTATCGCAGTAAGAAATGCTAAATCTAGTGCTCGACTCAAATGCCGACCACTGATTAAGTAGTGGCTCCTCGTAACGTGATCTCAAAAACCAATAAATAATTTTTTGTTGTCATAATATACGGCCAATGTTTATGACCACGAGCCCACCGGCTTATTCCGATCGCCTAAAATATTTTAAAATCCATTTCCTTAGCAATAGAAGTTTTTTCCTTAGCAACAGAAGTTTTTAGCAATTTTCTTTTGTCGCAAGTGCTGACAGAACTGTCACTCTCGTATCGGCTTGTATAGTCTCGACTCGAAGTGGTGCGCAGATACTGCATAAAGTATCATCTATACTAATATATACAGCTGAAGAGTTTGTTTGTTTGAACACGCTAATCTCAAGAACTACAGATACGATTCGAAAAATTGTTTTGCAATCTAAGCGGAAGAACGCTAGGAAAAAGAAGATATGTATAATGTATGTACATATTATTAGAATGTGCAATTGAATAAATGAATATGAGTGTGAGTGTGAGTGTGAGTGTGAGTGTGAGTGTGAGTGTGAGTGTGAGTGTGAGTGTGAGAGTGAGTGTGATTGTGAGCGTAAGCGTAAGCGTGAGTGTGAGCGTGTGCGTGAGCCTGACCGTGAACGTGAACGTGATTGTGAATGTTAATATGATACATATACATATAATATGCTTATTCTTATTCCACAGCAAGTTAAGGTAACTGACTACCATCAGACTTCATCCCCAGAACCCCCACAATCTCTATAATCTCACGACTAATATCCGCCATTGATATTAATCAGAACCTAACCGGACGAAGTCGGATATTTTCAAAATCAGTGTCAGAATGGTTGACCCATCTATCACCCGGCCGAGGTAAAAGAAACTTAACCTTGCGATCGACTCAAATGCCAACCACTGATTAAGCTACGACCTTAAGAGTATATGAAACATCTAAGAGTTGCTTAACTCACTGACGTGTAAACGGCGCTTGGCGTACATGGAAATGAGGTTAATCTCAGGAGTATCTAATGTACGAAATAATATTGCAACTACATCGTAACTGAAATGTATATTAATATATAAATCAAAAGAGTTTGTTTGTTTGCTTGAACGTGCTAATCTCAGAAACCACTGGTCCGATTTGACAAAAATTCTTTCAATGTTAGATAGCCCATTTATCGAAGAAGACTATAAGCTATATATTATCAGCTTAAATTGATTTTTTATATATGAAAGCGTCTGAACACCTCACACGAAATCCCGAAAACCGCGAGACATACAAAGATGAAATTTGACAAAGAGGTTGTCTATAGCTAATAGACATTCGCTAAAAACGGATTTTACGCGGCAGACGCAATTTTACGCGAACGGAGTAACAACAAGTAAAACCATAAAATAAAAGAAAAATTACTACCTTACTCTTTGATTTTTTTTTTTTGTGTGGTTTCTGCTGTTGGCCCTATTGGCCTCAACAGCGTCACCGGTAGTTGGGTGGGGGGGGGGGGGGTCGGGGGGTCTCACCCTGTTAATGTTTGTTATTAACGTATATTTACAGGCACAGTATACATATAGCTTGACGTCGTTCTGTAACGCCACGATGAAGGGAATTCAATGGTTTTTTCCCCTCTAAAAAATTGGTTGTCTGTAAATTTAGTTCACGGACGGTAATTGTACCTGATAATGCCGAAAGCTTAGCTTGCACGCTCGGCTCAGGCGGAACGTGACGAGAAGTATGCTTTTTCGTGCGTGCAGCTCGCGTTCATCGATTTATAAGACGTTATCACATCTATATTTCAAATGTGCCTAAATAAGATTTTTATTCGAAAATAAAAATTATATGTTAATAGGTTGACATAAAAATATACATATCGCATGCTTCGTCATAAACCGAGCAATTATGTTTTAGGTCTAAAGTAAATAAATAATACAGACAGCTTCGCTTCAATATCCTCTATCAGTCAATCCAAGAATTATTTCTATATCTCGATCCAACACTGAGACACAGCTATTTTTGTCTTTGTAACCAATATAAGTTTTTAGTTTAAAAGACAAACAAATAATAAAATATAATTTAAATAACATATCTATATCATTCATTACTTCATTGACTATTTGTTGCAATAATACCGTTTTTATCGAATGAAAAGCTTAATAAGTCGTAAACGACAGAAAGTTTTTGTGCTATTTCCCAAAAATCAGCTTTTTTGAGTTAGGTCAGTTTATGATTTAGCGTGCGAATTACCTCCACTTATCACAGCCCCCGTGAGTTCTAAAGACTTACATCGATAACACGTTAGTAACTGATTTGTACCGACGTAAATTTTATTTATATTAATAAACGACTCTTCAGAAATAGGGAGATTTGTAGCGTCCTTTCTTTCTACTATGGAGGAAAGGGAATCTACTTTGCTTAATTATTATTTACTTTTTCATGAAAATTTTTATTAGTTAATTTTGAAATAACTGATAGAATCAGGCGTTACTTTGCGGAAATCCACGACATGCATGAAATACTAAACTACCTGTGTGTTGTGTTTTTTACTAATCACTTTACGTATAACCTTTGTAGAGTCTATCTCCTGATGATGCTTCGGTGTCGAAGCGAAACGTGCGTTGAGGCACATGATATGTCAGCTCTAAGAAATAAGATGTCATCCGGGTAAAATGGAGTGTATATTCAATAGTTGCCCAGTTTTTAAGCAATCTTTAAACAACATCAAAAAGGTGGTGATTCTCAATTCGACAGTATCTTTTTGACTTTTTTGTTTGTTACCTCGGAACTTTCGACAAGGTGAACCGATTGTGATGATTCTTTTTTCTTTGAAAGCTGGTGATTCCCACGCCATTTTAATATGACCAAGTTCTGACATTTTTAAGTCGTTTTTTTTTGTTAAAGTTTTTATTATTTAATGTAACCGACGGCTAGGTAGGTCGAGGAAGAGGCGGGGAGATTACTTGGACACCTTTGCTGGAAAGAAATGGATTCAAGTAGATCAGGATAAGAAGGTGTCGTTGAAGAGGGGGGGGAGGCCTTTGCCCAGGCGTGGGACATTATAGGCTAATCACATAAAAGGTTAACACATGACAGCCTTCAAGAGTTTCTGGATATAAAGTACTTTACATAGTGCCCTGTTTTTCAGTCAAAATCTCATTCAAAGTTACCAACCAATACAATTTTTTGACAAACAAAACAATATTTTTTTCTTAAAGTGGGCAATCGTTGTCAGAGGGCAATCACTCCCAGATTTGCCCCATTTCAATAAATCACGCATTTAACAGTTTTCTCCAGCGCTCGCCAGCTCAACGACAATTTATTTTTCTCATTCGTAATTCGAATGGCCCGGACCTTTGTGCCGCTCTTTTGTTTATAAAATTTGTTTCGAGGGCTTTCGACATACCTACCGGCAGTATTAGTACAGGGGCTACATTCAAATGTTCGCGTTATTCATAAAACATGACACAGCGCGAGATACATTACCGGCAGACGTGACTGTCATTTTGACGCGGTTGTAATATTTAATGCGACTCACTGAAGATGAAACGGATAAATTGAAAGACGTTTTTTTACAAGGGGTAACCCAAACGTGTAGCCATTCGAACAAGGGAGGGTTATGTCTGGCTACAAAGGACCAAAACTTCACACAGACATGGGGATGAACTTACATACTACCGCATCTCCAATCGTGATGTCCAAGCCATTACGGTCTCAACTGTAAGGACAACATCCAGGCTCAACGCATTCCATCTATTCTGGGACTTCTGATAGCAAAAGACGGCAGTAATTGATCCTCTCCTTTACGTTCAAAGTTGGTGTTTATCTTTGTGATGCTATTTTTAATCGACGCAGCCGAGGCATGTTCAGGCGAGGTAGCGCTTGCGTTTTCATCGGGCGAGGCACGTTCTGGCTAACTGCGGGTTTGGACCGAGGCAGCATCGTAAGGCTGCTCAATCAGTCAGGTCCCGACTATTAGCTAATTTACACAAAGTTTTTGTTAAAATGCTAAGCATTTGAAATTCTACGAATTGCATTTTGAAATGTGATTCCGCACCAGATCAAAGCATTATTGTATTCAGTATTTGTTTTTTTACATTGAAGTTACAATTTTTCCTATATAACTTTTGACTTGGTCAATATTCGTATGAATAGTAAATGAAGGTCCCATCAAATGTAAATTTCATAAAGTTTTGTCGTCGGGGAGCTAAAAATTTAACCAATTTAGAAACATCGCCTCAGTTTGGACGGTTGAAAGGACGCTTGGCATAATCAAATTAGGTAAATTTGGCATGGTTTGCCAGTATGCTTATCCAGTTTCGTCTCTGGATGTACAAGGCCTGCTAGTGAACTATTAAGGAGCGTTTAAAATATATATAATAAAAATCGTATATTCCTTTATTAAAAAGGGGAATTAATTTTTGTTCTATAAAGGTATATATAGTTTTTGTATTAGTCATATAGCACTTTTGATATTTGAAATAAAGATTTTTGCTGACTCTTATCTGCCATGATATTACCTAATACATAATTTTGAAATTTATTAAGCGTTCTATTGTTTTTTTAATCGACTTCAAGGAAGGCGCAGTTTCTCAGAATTTTCGACTGACTGAACTGATTTCGATAATTTTTTATTTATTTGGAAGCTGGTGCTTACCGTGTAGTTCCATTTCAATTTGGTCCAGTTCTGATAATTTTTTTTAAAGCTAGAAAGATTTTAAGTATAATTTTTTTTAAAGCTGAAGAGTTTGTTTGTTTGCTTGAACGCCCTAATCTCAGGAATTACTGGTCCGATTTGAAACATTCTTTCAGCATTAGATACTCCATTTATCTAGGAAGGCTATAGGCTATCATCACGTTAAAATTGTCTCAATTTTTACCTAATTTTACGCGGATAAAGTCGCGGGCACTGATAGTGATATATATATGTTGTGTAAATTAACCTTTGTTGCATTGCGTATACGACAAATGCTTGTGAAACACTGAAGATACACAGATGCGTAGTTCAGAAACATAACAGAGTCTTGCTGTACCGTAAATACAAGTTCATTTATAATGAAACATAACTGTAGTTTGTTATAATACTCTGCCCCTTAATTTATCCCTGGAGGGCCATGTGGTGCTAGTACATCCCGTTCCTAATTATGAATTGTAGCACTTGAAAGCATAAGTTTACTTTCGGCCTATAATAATTATTACCTTTTACCTTCGTATTTAGTTTCAAATAGTCCACCGACCTCTGTATAACGTAATGGGGACTCCCTCTGTATAACGTAAACAAGTTTGAAGACTACCTGCAAATAGAATGAAAGAAAGTGCCCCTTTTTTCGAAACACCTGAGCCGGTTACTGATTCCAAAGCGCTATCTTGGGAGGGAAAAGCTATTTGAAAGTCGTACGTACGGTGGTAGTTTATTTGGACATCGTGTTAATGGGTGTGAAATTTCGAGTTCAGACGCGATTTCTGATGTTAATAGATAAATTAATCTAATATTTTCATAACCTAACTTCAAAATAAAAGGAGGACGTTCTCAATTGGAGGGTATTTTTTTATTTTTTGTATGGATGTTACGAGATTACTTCGCTATTTATGAACCGATTTTGATGATTCTTTTTCGTTTGGCAGACCATACTTTAGAGGTTGTCCCATAAAAAAATTATCAAAAACGGGCAAGCGATTTCTGAGAAATTCATAAAATACTAAAAGTTTATATTCATTCACATCGATGATGTTTCGTTTTTTGAAGTCGATACCATCTGCATCCATTTAGCGGGAAACCTTTTTGGCTTGGTACCTCAAAATTAATCTATTATTTTATAAGTATACTATATGGTACTAGGACAAACAATTCTTCGGAACACACCCCGTGATAAATGCAGTATAAGATGGAATTACAACGTGGGAAATTCTCATATCAAATGCGACAATACTATATAAGGGAGGTCATGGTCAAAGATATCTTTTAGAATAAAGGGCTAATTAGATGCGTGTCTTATAAATCGATTGGAATGGCTTTTTGGCAGTTGTGGTGACCTTGCCAGTTCGCTACACCAGTCACGTTATCAGCCCCAAACGAGATGTCACGCAGTCACGCACCTGGAATATCTATATTAGACTGTGAATTGCTACGCGAAAATTTATCCTACTTTTTTATTGTTCTTTGCAACTTTCGCCATTTCGCGACATATGGCCGTATTAAATGTAAAAAAATATATGTTCCGCTATAATAAGCGGTCCCGCATAAATGTTCTGCGGTGCAGAATTTAAAACTATTAATTAGAGGTAGCGCCTCGCTTACAGCCCCTTTGGTCTGCAGCCGAATTGGGCGGGCGCGTCCGGGTACCAGTTCCTCTTCCTTATATAACACCGGCGTGAAGTGGCGGCAATTTTGTCACGTCAAGTGATGATATTGTAGTCGCGTTTCGTTCGATTTGTGAGAGTTCCCGGTGGCTCTAATTCCTTCTTAAATGCCGGTCGTGCATCTGCGAGCCTCCTGGCGGTGTAGTTGTCCATGGGCGACAGTCACTTATGTGTACAGTTTGCCCGTTTGTCCCTTGTAATATAAAAAATTCTTGAAAATTTCAAGGCTGTGAATTTCTAGGCATCGAGGTACTGAGGGTGGACATTCTATTTCTTATGCGATGTCCGGTACCTAGTGAATGTCAGTAATATTGAAATTACATATACATATGAATTTTTAGTCATTCTATTTTTGATGCGATGTTCTGTACCTATTGAATGTCAGTAATATTGAAATTACACATGCATGTGAATAAAAGTATACAGGGTGTGAAAGACATCGTACCGCAAACTTTGTGATAAGGCTAAATTTAATGTCCTGAATAAAATCACAAAAATAATTCATCTCAGAAATGAGAGGTTATATTGCCATCCTCATCCCATTCTTGAGCGCGCAGTGTATCGTGAACATTGGGAAGCAATAGTCAACAAAATGTTGACGCGCACAAGTCAACAACCCGCGCCGCGCTAACCCTTTTAGGTACTTTTAAGTTTTATTTACATTGCGGTTTGATGTAAAAATATTGAAGAAATTTTTTTCTGATTTAAAATCGCATTGGGATAGACAGTAATAATGATAATATACAGTATTCAGTTTAAAAAATGGTAAAAACATTGTGCATTTCAAGAAAAAGCCGACGAAAATTTTCACCACTGGGGAGCCTAGAATCAAGTACTGAACCCATGGGATGCGTATCCGGTACGCTGTCTTTTACACCCAATATATTCAATCAAACTGACATTTATATAGCAAACTATTATATGTAATCAGTATTATTAGCAATAAATAATTCATAGCGTCTATTAATCTCATATAATCCTATCGCAAAATATTTGTTTGACAGGTGTTCATATCAAGCGGCGTGTTTGCTCTGTTAAAAGCCTACGCGACAACGCAAACACACGTAATGCCCATCAAACTTTATACATAACTATACAGTACTTATGACCATAATCAATAATGAACTAACTACGCTTCTAGTCCATTTTTTTTAAAGAATATTAGGAATACTTTTTAGGTATGTCGAATATTCCCTTTTTCCCCTCCCACTTAAAAAAAAAGCTTAAATTAAAAGCTAGTATTAGGAGTGGATGCGACAATACCCCAACGGCGGTGGGGTTTGAACCGGGCGCCTTGCGGATTTAAGTCCATACATTATACCGGTGAGCTATTGAGGGTGATTATTCTCGACTTTTGCTGTATATATTATATCTTCTACGTTGTAACTAGTCAGTTGCAGCTAGATAAAGAGATTTTTTATGTAATGTGGGGGATATTTCGCTGTCAAAATCACGTGCCGCTTGATTGACAAAGCTACTGTTCACCTTATGTCCTCAGCGAATGTATTTTAATTACCTCGTCAACTGACTGAAAGTTAAAATTGTAAATTACACGTGACTCTAATTAATTAAATGAAACCTTCAGCATCTGTATACATACAAGGAAGTTGTGGCCATCAGCTAGTACATAATATGAAGTATTCAGCTTTTAAATGAGGGCAACATATCGCTCTCAAGCACACGTGCCGCTTGATTGACAACGCTAATGTTCCCTTTATGTCCTCGGCTAATATATGTCTCCATATTTCATTGGCTAACTGTATGTTAAAATGGTAACTTACTTCTGACGCTAATTAATAAAGTGAAAGCATAAAATATACAGTATTTTAAATATAGAATAAAATTTGAAGTATCTATGTATGTGTTTCTATAAACTAGGCAAATAAAAAATACTGGGTTCACTTTTTTAAGCATGTCTTGCACATTACCTCTTTTGGGACATCCATAACTTACGTTACACGAATAGTATGATTTTTCAAACCTCCGCCCCCGTCCTTGTGACAGGTTGTCACATTTTCAAAACCCTTGATGTGAAATCACATACTTTTCAATTTTATGCATAAGTTAAAAATAATTAAAAGAAAAAGCTGTATCAATTATATTTTTTAATGCTTTTCACTTTGTCATGTGACGTCACAAAGATTTTGACTACCTTCGCCCACCGTCTCATGTCACATTCTGGTGATACCCAATGCACTTTAACGTTTGACGTAATTTACGACCTCTGATGACCCCTTTTAAGTAAACATAGAGCGTAAGTGTCGTAAGAGGAGGTCGTGGCATAATCAGTGGTCGGCATTTGAGTCGATCACTAGGTTAAGCTGGTCTTGCTGCGATCGGGTGATAGATGGGTGAGCCATTCTAACACTGGTTTATATTTGATATCCGACCTCCACCGTGTTTCGGAAGGCACATAAAACAGTGGGTCTCAATTAATGTCACTGAGTGATTTTTGCCAATTTTGTCTTCTTTCAGCTATTGAGGCCCAAATTGCTGTTAATTATAATTCCAGTAGTTAGTTAGTTAATAATAGTGTATTATTTAGTGTGCTATAAACAGAGAGCCGGATGTCGTCAATTCCCCGGCACAATGCCGGCAATTACACGATAATGGGTGTAGACAGGAACGCGTACGATTTAGAATGGTGGAAATAATTAATTCTCTTTCAAATTAATCGCAATTTCTAAAGCCTGCCTAATGATATTTAGACACTAGTTGCTACTCGCGTCTTCGTCCGCGTAAAATTAGGCGAACATTTTTGGCTGATGATGTTGATTTGTGATAATATATAGCCTACAGCCTTTCTCGATAAATGTCCCTTAGGTGAACGGTCTATCCGTACAAACCGTACCTTTATATATATAAAGGTACATGATTAAAGTTTCTTGTACCTCCAAATATTATACTAGTTGTACTTCGGTCGTGTAAAATTTGGTAGAAAAATTAGACTGCATTTTAGCGTGATGATATATAGCCTATGGCCTCCCTCGATAAATGGGCTATCTAACACTGAAAGAATTTTTCAAATCGGACCAGTAGTTCCTGAGATTAGCGCGTTCAAGTAAACAAACAAACAAACTCTTCAGCTTTACATATAACTATAGATTTAAATATTATTTTCGTTGATATTTCATCATTAAGCATTTTTTAGGGTTCCGTATCTCCAAAGACAAAAAGCGAAGCCTCATAGAATCACTTCGTAGTACGTCTGCCCATCAAGAATCCTTTTCTCAGAAACACGTAGAAGTAGAAACTTGAAATTAATACCAAATACTGAAGTCTGTGATTCCTTGTAGGTGTGTAAAGATCAAAAGTTTGTCTGTCTGTCTGTCCTTCAAGGCCTTTTTTCTCAGAAATTAAAAACAAATACAGAGATCTGTCATCCCTTGAAACAGTATAGAAATCAACCCTCTAAGTGTGTGCAATGAAAAGATATGGTCGTATATGTTGCATTTCACATACTAGTACATTCGAATCAAAATCTGGTTACATCCTGTTGACCTGAAATTTGACAAGAAGCGACCTACAACCTGAAGTAAATGTATAGGAAAAAATCTATAAATAAATTTATTATTCTAAAAGTTAAATATAATATTAATAATAATAATAAAATATTCATTAAAAATAAATTACCCTTATAAAATAAAAAATTGTACACATTGACGCTATGGGCACATATTGAAGCTACTAAAAATCAGTGTTGGAGTGGTATCTCATGTCACTCTGACGTTCAACTGAGTAGCTGCTATTTTGTAGTCGTTGCACTGCTTTACAGATAATATAAATTGTGTGATGCTGTATACTTTTTTTGGCATAAATTGTGGTAATATGTTTTATTTTGCAATTTGTTCTTTTTTTCCCTAATTAAGTTTAATGTTTAATTCTTTAGTGTGTACCATTTATTTGTAACTGGTGAAAAGTGATGGCAACTACAAATAAATGCATTTCATTTCATATCATGTTTTTTCTGCAATGTAAAGGAGCAAACTCAAGGCATTCAGTTTGCCGCCAAATGTTTGTTAACATATAGCAGGCAAAATGTAAATTATAAAAATCAATATTGGCTAAGTCTACCCTGTCTGATAACACTGTATAAAAATAAATAAATATTCAATTCTATTCTAATTCGAATCAAAATCAAACAACTTCAAAACAAGCACATTACCGCCAAAAGGTGGCCAATAAAAAATGATGTATCCCGGAATGCAAAAAGTTGACGTGTGGGAGTTCGCCCCGTTCCCGGTGAACGGACGAGCCGTTATATTAAACTGCGGGGTGCCGCACTCAATTTCCCGAAAAAACTTATAAATGACTCGAAGTTCCGTTCTCGATTTCATCTGGATGCGGCTTATTTAATTCTAATATTAAATGAATCTGAAATCGCTTCCATACTTTTACTCAACATTAAGAACAATTTGTACACTAAAATGTATTTATTCTTTAAATTAGAACAAAAACAATATTAGAATATTTCTTTAAATTAAATATCTCACGTTTCATTTCATCCGTCAAACCCATCTCCTCTTTGAACACCTTCATTTAGCGTGAACTTTCTTAAGCGATAGCCAAAACACGCTCACCAAGTCGCAGATAACAACTAGTTTTTCTACATTTTTGCTATTTCTCCTTCCTACAGAGTACTTATTTCCAACTATTTAGCTTAAGAGGTTGAGAGCCAGTTTGTTTTTGACGTAAACAGTCACTAAATATTATACTACTTTTGAAAAATTTGACAATGTCTCGTACTTTGTTTATTTATAAACTCATTGCTGATTCGGCGATAAGGGCACAGGGCACAGCAAAAGGAAGGCAAGTGTTTGTTTTTATCTTAGTTATATAACTCTTTTGTGACATAACGATGTACAAACCCCGCATCGAATGACGCCAAGAGCGGGAGAAATTCCTGACATAGTTGTTATAGCCAGTTGTAGCCTTTTTTGAAGTGTCGAGAAACATCAGAACGTATTCCATCGCGGTCGAAATATCTTAGCATTAAGAAAAAATGAAGCCCAGGAGAGAATAAATTTTTGCTTACCACGGGATTCTTCGAAGTTTTCTGAAACTAGAGTTAAATTCGTGGATTTTAACGAATCAGTTTATGGTCTAACCTTAAAAAGTTGTTGGTATACCCTCTTCGTTTCAGTGGCGTTTTGGGCAAGTTTTGCCTTCTTTATTATTTCCAACACTTTAAAATATCCTTGTCGTTGTTGTTTTGCCGTTTTTAGAGTATATCGTCATACAAAATATTTTTACGTAGCTTTTGATGATGACGATTACAACTTTGATGTTTACACTCCGAAGACCGGAACCGCAACTACTCTTACCCTTACAATCTTATTAAATAACTATAAATGATAAAATAATACCTAACATTTGAAATTAATATTGTGTGAGTGATATGATTTTTTTGAATTGCTTATCATCTCTGCAGAATCAGTTGCCAGCTCCGGCGATTTCCAACCGATATGACTCTGGATTCCTCGAGGTATTATTGGTGTTATATTACTCTCTTGCGACATAATGACGTAAAAACCCGCTTCGAATGACGTGAAAAGTGGTAGGAGAGCGAGCATAGTTTTATTAAGCCTTCTGAAGTGTCTAGAAACATTAGTATGAAAATTCCCATGTCAAAATATCGCAGGACGAGGAACCAATTAAACCATTCCCAATAAAGGCCGCCGGAGATCAGCGAACGCTGAACAGAGAAATTGCTGCATTTATTTGTTGGCAGCGTTGGGTTTTCAAAGGACGAGACAACTTTGTCACCTCTTTTTTGTTTTTATTTTATTTAAATAAATAGAAAATAAATGATAAATTGAATAAACAAAGTAACTTATTACGCATGCAAAACATATAATAAGTAATATATGTTGGACAGCTTGCAAAAACTGTTATTAAAGACTGCAATATTAATAATGACTATAATTTATACAATCATTAGGTACATACTCCAAGAATAAGGTACACAACGAAGATTACATTCCTCAAAGAAGTAATGCTACTTTATTTGAAGTATAGCTTCGTGGTAGGACAAGAAGTACATTTACCACAGAAGTAATGTTAGGTTATTTGAAGTAATTCCTCGTAGTAATAGAGTAATACAGTCCCCAAAGAAGTAACGCTACGTTTAACTTTACACAAATGCCCCAGTGCTGGTATCCTTCCAGCAGCTAAAACAACAAGGCAGCGCACACATGAGCGTGTTTTTGAACGCGTCTCGGAAGTCGCGGTTGAAGTACGCATAGATGAGCGGGTTTAGAGCTGAGTTGAAGTAACCGATCCAGAATAGCACGCCGACGACGACAGGTGGAGTGTCACAGGCTTCACCGCACACGTTTGTTGTTACATACCTATAAACGATGTTAGATTAATATAAACTAAATATCGCCGGCTGGTCGGAATCCGGCCAAATATTTTTAGATTTGCTTACCCTATGCTTTTTTAAAGCTATATACATAATTGTTATTCATAGTATAACGACATTTGTCAACTTAATCACATTAAATGTCATAATTAACAAAATACTCGCGCATTATTTTGTCATGGTTGTCACGGCTACGCTTTGACATCGTTCTATAATATTTGTATTATAGGATGATATAAAACATGTGTATTCTTTCGTTTGACTCAGCTAAACCTGATACTTTCGAGAAGTATTATATCTATATCGTCTATTTTCCGCACAATTGTGAAAGTAGTATTGTATAAGTATGTGAGAAAATAGTATTTACCACAGAAAAAAGGGTAGCCAACATAGCAGAAAAGCGCCAACGATGATGCCCAGTGTTCGAGCAGCCTTATGCTCGGCCCGCCATGATTTTCCGGCCGCGCGGAGCGTTGCACCTGTGGGCATGAAAATTATATTTCATCGAAAATGAATCATCCTTAACTCTATGATGCATCGATAGACTTGTGCTGTTTCCGCTTGCAAATCGCTATTTAAAAAAATCTCCTACCTGTTTTGTTGTATGCAAAAATTTGCGCAGAGGAAACGGACGTCCTTTTTTTAGCACGGTCGGCGACCCAGCTATTTCCGATTGGCTAGACCCTTAGGCTTTGCGGATCACTCTGCATCTTTTAACTGCACGTATATAAATATCGGACATCGCGTTAAATCTACTGGCTAATATCGGCCGCTGCATTTTATAATAAGACATCACGTCAGGGCTCGAAATCTTTCAAAATCCACAGTCGTTCGAAAATAATTATCTACCTCCCATATTACCTCTGTCAGGCCAGCTCCGATGTTTACGAATTGAAAGTATGAGTTATGCCGGAGCCAGATATAGCTTCATTTGAATGATCATTTCAATGATCATGTAGTGTGGCCGGGGACTGTGTGTAACTGCACAAAGTTTTGTAGAACTTTGTAGACTTCAAGGACAAAAATGTACAAACACTTGGAGCTATGTCTGGATCCAGCATTACAGGAATTTTATGACAAAGCATCATCATTTCTACTAGTAGTCCAGTTATCCGTGGACGTCAGCAAAACGAAGTACATCTGCAATAAACCTGATGCCATGCCGAACGATGTCGCGGTGCCTACCTATGCTTTGACCATGAACATCTTACTTGTTGTCGTTGTAACTTTTCGGTCAGGGTAACAGTGGCCTTTATCCTGTTGTAATATAACACTGCAATTGAAACTGCATCATCTAAGGTCAAGCAGTAGTCTAAACTATTTTTAACCTAACTAAGGCCCATGATATTAACATATGATATGACGTAATTTATTAAACTAATTAGGTTTATTTATATATAGGTAATATATAAATTATGCACCACGTTCGTCCGCGATGGACTCATAAACTACTAAAACCGATTTTTTAATTTCTTCGGCGTAGCCTATCCAAGGCCAGAGGACGGTTCCTTCAAGCTTGTGGGCGGTTCTGGAACTACTTACTTGGATATTTGAGCACTGCTAAGTAAACAGAGGAAGGGGGCGAACATAAAAAATGGTCGTCGTCACCCGTACAGCGCCATCTAGTTTGCTTTGGTGTAACCTTTTCCTCTTGACATCATTGCCATCTTGCTATGTAGCAGCCGCTACAGTAGACGAAGTCAAAGTCCAAATCGTTTATTCATATAGACTTTTTTATAGCTCAGTCGGGTCAGTGGAAATTACACTTGGAACAGTTTTTCGCGATTATTTTTAAAAATATTAATTATACGATAAAAATTGTAGGACCAAAGTTGTATTGAACTATATTTGTAACAACTTTGGTCCTTGGCTTTTTGTAAAAAAGTTGAAGATATAGGAGAAATTGCTCGAAACTAATTTACTTTAAAGTCAAAATGATGGCTAACTGTTGAATTTGGTCGAGTTTTTAATTTCGACTATTTTGATGACCCTCCTTAAACATTCCAGTAAGATAATTTCCGTCTCGTATTTATTTCCGTTTTTAACGTTTATTTTGCACGTATAGGTGAATACTTTAGAGATGTGCATTTTAAGACTGTACGCATTCTTCATGGCAATGTATCATTTAATTTTTTAGCTAATCCGACTGAAACACGTGTACTTAAAAACTTAATTGCTTTTTTACTCCCATACAGAGTATATTTTCGCCTCAGAAGGAAATTCTTTATTCTAAAATATTTTTATACCATATAAGATAAACCAAATTCTAAAAAAATATAATGAAACTACATCACCTACAAAAATGCTAAACCACCATCACCACAGTGATCAGTATAACAGTTATAAGTACCATAATGTTTATCATAGTAGTGCAGCAGTGATCTCTATCGAGCGAAGTCAGTGAAAAAGTGTGGAATATTTTTTATACAAAAATATCAAACTAATACAATAATTCTTTTTTGAACATGTGTTTTTTTTTAAAGAAGTCTACATCAAAATTCGTGCAGTGTATATGCTTGAACGGAAAATTCAAAAAGTGTTTAACTCAAATTTACTAATTAAAAAATTATTAAATTGATGCTTTTTTTCCTATATCATATTACATTTTTTGACCATTTCCTGTCATACATGCGGTAAGATGCAGAGTGATCCCTCACCGAAAAGTCAAAAAGTGTATCCGATCGGAAAGAACAGGGCCTTGTTCAAATTTCAGTTTGTCCTTCCAAAGGAAATCTGTTCGGGATGTGAACTCTATTTGTCTGTCAGTATATGGAGTAATGCTGCTAAGAAAACTAGGACAAGCCCGGCTTCCGCTGCATATGGTAGCATCGAGAACCTAAAGGGCATGAAAATCTTATAAAAACACAGTCTACCTCTATTCCATATAATAACCCATCAAGTGGAATTTTGAGTTAAAATAAAGTCAATTTATACATCTTTGAAACCACTGAATTTTTTTCTTTTAATAGCCGCTACACACGTTTCGATAAATCGTTGCGAAAAAACTGTGTTGTTAATTCGTTGCAATAAACTGTGCAGTTAATTCGTTGCAAAAAAAACTGTGCAGTTAAATCGTTCGGAAAAGACTGTGCAGTTTAATTGTTTGGTAAAAAAACTGTGCAGTTTAAACGTTCGGAAAAAATTATGTTGTTAAATCGTTTGAAAAAAAAACTGTTCAGATTAATCGATAACGATTTTCCATAGGCACGTATCGATAAAACTGCGCAGTTTAAATTTTTTCGCAACGATTTATCGAAAGGTGTGTAACAGATATTAGTAAGATAAAAATGAGATTTTTAAAATTTGCTTGTAAGTTATAATGTGTGCTCATTAAAAAGATATCCATGACATTTCAAAAACAGTATTTTATCTAATTTAAGATTGAATTTAAGAGTCTCACAATGGGAGGTTCAAATCCAGTTCAAACCAGATTTTCAAATGTTTTAAAGAGAATATAAATTTTACTCAGATAATCATGAAATTTGGCAAGAATAGGACTGGACAGACGACGCCCTTTAATGACACACAATATAGCAAAAAATTCGAAGTAAAACCTTCGAAATTGGAAGTAAACCTACTGCTATTCTAAAATATAACGTAGCTGCAATAACATAATATCGTTAAAAGTTTCGTTGCTGTAACTTTTGAAGGTCATCGAATATGCTTGTAATGACACATTTGCATGACTAGCATTAAGCGATAAACAGGCCTGCGTTGGATGCAAGCCAATCGTCCTTGTAATAAAATTAAAGAATTTAAGTAGGCTGAGCAACTAGACGTGTTGTATAAAATGGGTAGCAATTTTATATCAATTTACATGTTTGTAACGCTCTACTGCGAAGTTGGGAACTTGGGGTTACAGCAACTTACGTGGGAGGTACCGATATTGTCAGATATATACTATTATTGTGTAAAACTAATATTTGTGAATAATAATTAATGGATAAAGTTATTTAAGTGATAATAAATAATAAATAAGAATAAATAAGTATTAAAATTATTAAACTAGCACCTAAATATGACTTCATTCAAGATGGTTGGTTTCCTCACCATTTAATAAGTATAAAAGGGGTTGTCAAAAGGTATGTAAGTTAGTCCGTTGCGCTGGCTGCCGTGGCTATGCTGCTCGTGTTCAGATCTTCACTGAACGCGTAAAAGTTTTTAAGTGCTAGCTGTGCTGTGGGCTAGTTGCACTAAATACTAGCTGTGTTAAAAACTAGTTGTGCTAGTGCCAGTGCTAAAAAAACAGTGTTCAAAGTGCTTATTGTGATTAAATTTAGTGTGGTGATGATTTAATGTACCTAAACTATTTCTAGATCGTTGAGAGAAAAACATTAAAGATGTGCCATTGTTTATTTTGTATCAGGGCGTTAAGTCTGTTTTAAAGACAAGAAAATACATTGACGATGTTTCAAACATTTTCCCGGCGTTCCAGTGACTTTATACATTCGGATATCCCGCGGGACTCGGCTCGGATATTTGCAGAGACGCGTATCGCAAGTTAATATCTGAAAGCATAAAGATGTCTCTATGGACTTCATGGATTTATTTGTATGGTATTTCCTAACAAATGAAGTGTTATTGTTTAACTATTGCCTTTGCCTATTCTTGCTCTTGTTGTCATTGTTATTGATGTTTAACTTAAAAAAATATTTAATTAAATATATATACAGGACTATATGACTGGCCTGCTGACGCAGTGGCCATTGACCTTGCCTTCCGCTCCGGGGGTCGTGAGTTCAATTCCCGCTTCGTATCTGGGTGTATTATCTATATGTATGTATTTATATATTACTACAAAAAATATATATTTGTGTATTATAGGCGTCTGTTACCTATAACACAGGCATTAAGTTGTCTAACTTAGGAACAGACGTCCGTGTGTCATATAGTCCTGTAAAATATAACTCGTAGGCATGAATGGAATTAATTAAATGATCTCATTATATAAAAATTAGTATATGATAAGAAATAAAGGGTTCCTTGTAGTACTACGGAACCCTAAAAATTGTATATAACAAAAAACATATTTCGATTTAGTAGAGGGAATCGTAAATGAAAAAATCATCTAATTAATAAAATATATTTTGATGCTTACGTCGTCAAAGAGCCTAATGGGGGATCGGAGTGATTTTTTGTAGAACCTTTAAAGAAGACGTAATTAAGCTAGCGTTTTTTTTATGAGCCATACCAACTAATTAACGTCAACATTTAATCACGCAGCTGAAATATTATTTTGTTTCCATCTTGTTACACGAAAATTTTAATTTATATAGTGGAGAACTAGAAAAATACTGTTGTAACGTTGCTTGTATTTTCTTACTTGGAATTAGAATTATAAGAAGAAAATATTCGAGATGGAAAATAAATTCCGTAAAACGCCTTTACTTACATTTTTTAAGTACTCTTAGCATTTTAAACAAAAATTATTCTTATTTGATAGACACAGTAGAGAAATATTTTATATTTTCTGTGTTCTTAATGCTTTTTTTTAAAATCCTCTTACCTTTAGTTGAGCAATTCTGTATATTACAAATGTATGTTTGCTTATTACACTATTCTGCTGTATTTTGGCATTGAGCGTGCACACTACCAGATTACACATTACAAGACGTCAATAATAGGTAATAGATAGGGAACCCAAGAGGGGATTTTGGGATTTCGTCAAGCACGTCAGAAAAGTACATATATAGGGAGAATATTTGAACCCTCACGCCCTCCATAAAACTACGCTCCAATCGTTAAGTACAACCTGACTTTACTTTAACATATCCTTTTCTTTCGTTTCCGCACTTCATCTATGTAATGCAATAGATCCCCACAACGCTGTAGTCGCTACAAATTTAACATAGATCCCTCCCCTACTATAATGTATTTTTTAAGGGAAGTATTATAACACGAGCAAAGCTACACCCTTAAACTATTTTTTTTTATGTTACAAGGGGGCAGACGGGCAGGCAGCAGGCACCGAAGTGCCTACCGGCGCCCATGGACATCTGCCGGTTCCGTATAGTACGGAACCCAAAACATAGTAAATTTAAACACATTACTTCGTTATTTAACTCGGGTTACAGCATTATGGATATCTCATTTTAGCTGCTACTCTTTTGCAGTATTATGCAGAATAGTCCTAATATAAAGTATTTTTTTCTCATTAACATGCATATCCATAGTCCTGATTTCATTTAGTATATTTACAGTATTTTCTACTTAACGATACCTAAGTTATGATCACAGAGACTTTTATTTCCATTACTGTGTTATTAAGTAAATATAAAATTAGTTACTGGAATATTTTATTAAAGTATAACACACTCCATTCGAGGGGAGAGATAAACGCACAAAAGCGACTACCTGTCGCGTCTTCGCGTGTTGGCAGGTAGTCATTGTGAACCATGTACAAGGTAGCTACTTCCGGTCCATTCGTAAAGAAAGGCTTTCTTGTGTCCTTGAGATGGGGGTTTGAAATAGGACTGTTTTAATGCGAAGGTTTATGAATGTACTAGAACTTTTTCCCAATATGGGGATAATCACGCTAAACTAATGTGGCCCACGAGGTGCAATTGGATCGTCTCTCTGATCTATAGTATATTTTTGACCAGTAAATTGTTCGATAGATCAGATATACATAGTAACGCGTTATCTGCTTCTTAGAATAAGTTGAATTCAAATTAGGCTTTTTAAATTGACTATTAACAATATCCTCACAATTATCTCAAACTAAAAATTATTTAACTTCATCGAAGAAGTTCAGATGCGAAGGTCTAGCGAGTAAATTGACTTCTAGTGTCAAAGATATGTAATATACATGATGTACTAAGTATTTCAATGGCGCTTGAGAAAGGGAACTTTTTATTTTTTCTTATTTTTTTTATGTTACAAACAAACGAACGAAACAAGCAGGCAGGGCAAACGAGCTAACGAGGAAGCTAAGTGCATACCGACGCCCATGTACATCTGCACGAACACGAGGCTAGCAGATGCGTTGCCGGCCTTTAATGACGAGTTTAGGCCAGCAGCAAGTCTCACAAACCGAACGACATGCGACAACAATACCTTCACTTGACGTGACACAATTGCCGTCACTTCAAGCCGATCTAAGAAATGTAAGAAAGAGGTACTGCCACCCGGACGCGCCGGCCCAATTCAGCTACAAGATTGGCGCTACCTCTAATTATAAATAAAGTATTTCACATGGTACTTACTGTATAAATTTACAGTCTAGCTTAATTTTAACTTCTGCTAATATATTATTTTGTTATTCTACGAATGTGTTACACTTACACAATCGTATTGTGTCTAATGACCTATGGGGAAGACATCTTGTTCTTTTTTACATAAACTACCACTACATAATATTTTACTGTTTCACTGATTCACTGGGTTAGAAGGCTTTGTTCGTTTCAGTCTGCTCACTATGTCAGTGGAGTCAAGGGGTTGAATGGCCTCATCATTCACATGGTTGTGGAACTTATATTTATGGGCTTCGGCATATTTTTAGGCTAATTTAGTAACGAAGTCCATCTTTAGGTCCCTGTGTATGTCTTCGTGTTGAGGTAGAGAACTGGTGTCTTCTTCATGACACTCAGATCATTGTGCCAATTTGGTCAGACGCATTATCTATTATCGTATTGTATATTCTTGACAATATATTGTATAATAAAAATGTAAAAGTTAAGGATAATTTACGATTCGTCGTCAGTGGCTCGAGTAATAAAAAGTCTGCGCCGAAGCATGGGTGTTACGCCGCAGTCAGTATTTGGGTTTATGTATGCCACTGGAATAGGGAGAATTGCGTCAAGCGATGGTGCAAGCGATGGCAGCCAGCGATTTAATAAAATTTTAATAGAACTTCACAGTATAAGCAGGGTATACTGTGCTTTCGTAATGTAGAGCCGCTTAGGTCGGGAATTACTACAAAAACCGTTAAAAAATACGAATCGCTTAGTGTCGTTCCTCCTGAGAAGATATGTCAGATTTCTTTAGGGAGGCCGATTTCTTTTCTATTTTTTTTTATTAAATTAAAAGCCATGATAATTTGAAGACAATTACGATTTTTGTTTGTGGCAGGTCGTATGCTTGTTTGCCTGCATACTTACATAAAAATTAGCGATATTTTATTAACAACATATGGATATTTTATTGTACTTTTATAGAATAGTAATAGTCCTTCAATACTTCAAATTAACTTGGATGGGATGGTTATGAAAATCGAAACTGATCCGCCCAAGCGTGTGTTCTACCCCAGTCTCCGATGCCGTGCGTTTTATTTCCGCCCTCAAGGCTGGCGGCGGCCCTACAAAGCAACTGCGCACAGATTAGCCGCCCTAATCAGCTTTATGTCATAATGTGCTCCCACGCCTGAATAAATAACAGGAGTGCCCCGTGATTTAGGAGGCGACCTCTCAACTGAACATAAATTATAAAAAGTCTGACATACTTTATCAAAGCCTCTCGGCTCAAGGGTCAATAATAATATTTAATGAAATGAAAATTTATTACATTAAAGAAAACTAGATGTACAATATTGAATGGCAACCATGATAATGTAAAAGTTAGTAGGTACTGTGTAACAGTTGTCGTCGCCCCCCTCCGGAATATAGGTAAAATTAAAAGTTTTCTTAAGTTAGCGACAACAATATTATAAAAAAGAAGGAAAATTAAAATAGTCTTATGAAAAGAAAAAAGTCTGTCATTTATAAAGTGAGAAGTACGAGATTCTCGATACGCAAATGAAATCGAAAGCAACAGCTTGTTTGTATGTACATAAATAGACACATAACAAATGACTCTCGCTCACATTCTTTTTCCTTCAAAAATCGTTATTACGTAAGCCGTAAAATATTGTTTTATATTCCCCTCAGATTATGTTACGTTGGATCAAGACTGTAAGTATTTAAAATGTCCGTTACATAAGGCGGCGCGCACTGCGGAACGTCTCGCGCCGCTGCTCTCAGTGCCATCTCCAACCACCGAAACGTATATGCACTTGTTTTTTGTATCGCTTTATAGTAGGACGGAGGGGAACTCCTTGGTCTGTCAGTTGTAACCCATTATTACCACTGTTGTTTACTTCCGTATCTTAAGTTATAATAATCTGATGCTTATAAAACAATAGCTTAGCACACTTTTTCACCCTCATCACAATAATGTCCTAAAATTTACAGCCGTGCGATTCTCTAGAAACTTCTTACCTCGCACAATTCCTTTGTGGACTCAGTTCACAGCTTCGGTAGTTGCGAACCGATACGAATTAGGGAACATCAAGAAAAGAGGATACTCATTGCTCAAAGGCCGGCGACGCGTATGTAAGCCCCCTGGTGCTGCAGTTGTCGATGCTCGTCGTAGCCACTCTGGTAAACTCCTCCTTTGCCCCTTGTTAAATAAAAAAACTGATACTCCGAGAATCCCAACAGTCCCAACAGTCCGGGAGTCACTTCGACTTGAATTTGACTTGGACTTCTATTAGCTCCTTAATATAGCAATAGATGGCGCTTTTATCATAAAATAGTTATAAGAGCGGTCGGTCACGATGAGGTGAAATCAATGTTTTTTCCCCATCTCAAAGAAAGCGCAACGAGCCCAAAGAAAACTTCAGTATCATGGTGCTAAATAAGACCTGTGCATGTTTCCAGGCCCCGCAGACGCTCGGGCTCCAGTATCGTGGTGCTGGGCGCTGAAGAGGAGAAGCGGCCGCCGCCGGATGACGAGCCAGACATGCTCACCATGCTCTCTCTTACGTCTGACACCGGTGAGATCACCCAGCGCTTTTTACATTAGTTTGCTGTGAGCAATTATAGGTTTAGGTTTAAAGAACTTCATTTTCTCAAGAACAATGTTCATTTAGGAGAATTATTTTTAACCTTTAACTAAAATTAAGAACAACCGTAGAGATTATAGGTAAAAATATAACTTATTCTAAACAGCACTCTTTAATTTGTATCTTCTTCAAATATATGAATACATATTGAGATTCATCAATTTATTACCACTTATTTGATTAGTCCTGAATTTGATTAATTTATTACCCCTCTTGGTTTGACGTCACGTATTTAAGAAAACTGCAGATTCTATTCATTATTTTATGTAGTATTTTTATAAAAGGCAAAAAAATTTGAATTAGCCATTTGGCGTTACACAGTTATTGACCCCCCGCCCCTACCCCTACCCCTAGCCAATGTCAGTTTTGTGATATCCCTTCCTTAGACGTTATTTATAGATGGGCCCCTAAGTAATCTTAAAGGGCTACGTTTCCCACTGAATTTCTAGAATTACCATTTTTGTAGGAATACCGTGAGCAAAACTAACATAGATTAAAAAGTCGAGTGGATATATATGATTACGCGTTCATTAAAAGTGAGTTTTATCTTCGAAGCTCGTCTTTATCGGTATAAAACAAAATGGCGTGCACTGGTACATAATTAACAGTACACCACGCGATTTTCCTCGTTTTTTGCCCCATTGTTAGGCGAAGGTCGGCCGGGGCACGATATTATGCCAATTTATCAAATTAATACACGCGGACCGTCTTCAATGTCGACTCGGGGGATTCTTCGTTATTCATAAACAGTCTCACAATTTATTTACATAATAACTTGGAGATACGTGTACTTTTATTCTATCACATTATTTAAATTCTTGTTCTTTTACAATATTGGTAATTTATTCTCAAAAAAATAGCTGCATTATTATTTGTGATTTTACAAAAAGGAGGTTATCAATTCACCGCGTATGTTTTTTTTATGTTTGTTACCGCAGAACTATTGACTGGGTGCACCGATCTTGATGATTATTGTCTCATTTGAAAGCTGGTGCTTCACGATTGGTCCCATATTAATTTAGACCAAGTCTGATGAAGGTTTCCACGAGAAAACAATAAAATTCTAAATTTTGATTAAGTACGTGCATGACAAATTGTTGAATAGTCGAATGTTGGTAGACAGTTACTTATGTGTTGAAGTCGGTGCCATCTGCATCAATTTAGCGGAGAACCTATTTGGCTTGATACGGACTTCAGCATATAAGTAAGTGTCTACTAAATCGTATGAAAGTACTATTTATTTTTTGCTTTTTAGTTCCTCGGGTCGGACATTGGAAAACCAGTGTTAGAATGGGTCACTCATCTATCATTCAGATTCAGAACTGCCTAGCCTTACGATTGACTCAAATGTCGACCACTTAGTTTGAAATGGCAATATTACAAATATATATCAAAGCTTCTTAAAAAGCGGTTTATTACTCTCGTATCTCATAAGCATTTCGAAAAGTTTTGTTTGTGAGCGATGTGCTCGTAGCTGCCGGTCCCGTATTGGACTGTTCAGCCACAAGCGTGGGTGCACCAAATGATCCTTGGTGTTGCTTATATCATCTGTTATAGATGAATCAGGCCGATGATGATGATCTCATACAGATAAAAGATGTGGGAAATATAAATTCTTTATTATATACTTTAAAAATATAAAACGTTTATTACCTGTTAAACTTATATGGAAATTTAAATAATCAAACAGAATGGGTTACACAGTAACAGAGTAGAATACATTAACAGCTTACCTGATCTCCCCAGGGTATGTATAGCTTCCATTTCAACATAATTGGTGTCACATAGTCCACCCAACCAAAATCTCTCATCCTAGTTAAATTCATAAGCATCACACCTGAATTGAGTCCTGTGCCAGAAACATTGATTTAAAGGAGTTAAGAAATCGTAAAATTCATGTGAAGTAATTTATGCATGACCGCCAATAGGTATAACCCCTTACCATATTTCCCATAAAAAGGATGTTTAGCAAAGCGTGGATACCACGAAATATTAGGATTATCATCTTCAAGAGTCATGGCAGATATTTGGGAATTATTTAACTGAGTAAAAGCGCTCCAGAGCTCATCCGCTGGGCCAAGAAATAGCGTATCTGTATCGATATATATCATAGCATCAATATGAGGTAGAAGTTTCTGCAATAATAAAAATGATAATAATATATATTCCTTTTTTATATACACTACATACATATCTGCTGCTTTAATATTCACTAATACTCCGCATGCATTCACACAAATGTCTATCATAAATACTAATTCAGGGTGCATGATAGATCATAAGACCAAAAAAATTGTTTGTCTGTAAGGTCAGTTTATGAACAATACTTTTAGGTAACAACTCCTAACGTTTAGGCTGATTGTATCCATATGTATGTAATTATATATTTCTAAAAAAATATATATTTGTGTGTAACAGGCGGCTGTTACCTATAACACAGGCATTAAGTTATCTACCTTAGGAATAGACGTCCATGTGTCATATAGTCCTGTATATATTTATTTCATCTCTTCTTAACCTTCTGGAAAATTAGAGGAATAAAATAAAACAAACAGAATTCAAGATGGTTCAGTCGTTTCTAAGTTTTAGCGAGATTAAGGAACTACGACGGATTTATACATACATAAAGAAAGTAGGAATTAAATGGTTTAACGCACTTTACTTGGTAACTTAAGCGATTTACCTTCCCAAAAACTGCTATGACCTAGACATGCGCCTAATTATCACTTTTACTTAATGAAGAACCAAAGTGTTTGTTCGATCTCTTAGCTTACTGGCCTCGCGAGTTTTGAAAGTGGCACCCGGTCACTTCACACTTCACAACCAAATATTCTTGCTGTACTACTAAGAATAGTTTACAGCTTCACCTAAGCTTCGAAACATTTGAAAAATTCAAACAAGTATATCATATATATCAGTAACTATTATATATATGTATATAAAAATCAATTCCTTCTTCTTTACTCTCGTTCAAACTCGAAAACCGCTGGACCGTTTTAAATTCTATTCTTCTATTCCATCCCCTTATTTCAGGGAAAGTTAAAAAGAAAAGAAAGAAATAAAAAGTCATCAATTTTTTTTCTTTAATCATAGAAAATGAAATGGTCACTACTTTCGAATACTTATAATTGATGTCGGTCGTACTAGACTTTTTGATTGAAGTGCCATTTTTTTTTAATTTATTTAATATTCACTTATACAGCAAGTTAAATACAGATCCTATCCAGAAACTAACATTATGTTTAATTTTTATTTCGTAATACGATTAGCCAGTGTAGCGTTATATGGAAAAGACATAAAGGAGACGAGCCTCGGGCTTTAGCGTCTAGTTATCATCCGGGCAAGACAACGTCTGTCAAGTCCGCGAGCTAGGTATGTGAGAGAGAGGTACATTCGATGTACTTGTTGGACGGGTAGGTCCTGAGAGAGTAGATCTTGCTTGATCTCCTCTGTTGGGATCTCTTGTAACCATTTCAATAAGATTTTCAATGAAAACTGAATTTATCTTAAAAATATCAGATCTTTGGCAGTTTTTTATGACCCTATGCCAACCGTGATCCGGCTCTGGGTCGTGAACCACCACATTGGAAAAATTTTATGATAGCCCCAAGATCTCAACGGGAGACTTCCGTCAGCCCCACTTCTAGCACAAACTTTAAGATTAGTTAAGAGGGGAAACGAAAATATGAGGTTTATCTAAAAAGCAATCTTATAGTACTTATACATATATTGGCATGAATCGTGAGTTGAAGTTGTTCAAGGCAAACACTACAAGCGTAATTGCGTCGAGCAACATCGTCAATATAGTAAAGTATGGACGGTTAAAGCCGCTCACGACTCGTGCCAATACATGTGTTCTCACTCACGTCCTTGTATTTGAAAGCTATTGGTGGTACCGCGGTGGTCCATGTCGTGAACCAATCCGGCTATCAAATACATCAGCCCTTGCAGTTCTCTAAAATATTAAACCGGTTTTTAATGTCTAAATAATAATGACGTTATTTTATGCGCTCCCAATAAAATCGCCATTTAACTATTCACGAGTATTTCACGAGCTTTTAAAATATTTAACGATTCAGAAGAGCTTGTGAAAATCTACTTGAATGGAACATCATTTCTACTACTATTAGAGTAATAATAATTAAAGATTAAAGATTCTTTATTCAGAAAACAAAAGTAATAGAGAATAAAGAATACAAGTAAGTATTGAGTCCCTGACTCCTGAACTTGCTTAAGCTGTGTTTCAGGAACCAGTGCCCTCCCTAAAACTAGGAACTAGTTACATTATATAAAACGCCAGCTGTACCCCGCGACTTCGACCGCGTGTACCACTCTTATCAGTTAGGAGTATAAGAAATAGATAGTAGCCGATTCACAGACCTACCGAATAAGCATATAAAACGTCATAAAAATCGGTCGAGCCGTTTCGGAGGAGTACGGTAACTAACATTGTGACGCGAGAATTTTATATATAAGACTCCGTCCGGTTGGGCCACCCTTAACATTTAGGGGGATGAAAAATAGATGTTGACCGATTCTCAACCCTAGCCAATATGCACGCAAAACCCCCCGTCTTAACATGTGACGTAATCTATGGAAGCCCCTAAGAGCGTCAATCCTGAATAGGCCTGACGACAGTAATAAGAAATAATTTAAACTACGTATTTATCTGATATAATAAGAGGCATAAAGCTTAACAAACGTATTTGTTTTTATATTACAAGCGAGATTAATAGGAACTAAGAAAAATAGAATACTACAAAATACAACAATCCGCCATGATAGCTAAAACACCCAGCAGAGCGTATGACGTAACCGTATATTATAATTGCGTTTCAATAACCGATCGCTACGTTTTAAAGTGCTCATTCAGAAATTCAGCATTTAACAACTGCGATCGTTACGGTCGCGGCGCAAACGTCGAGGTGACGCCTTGTGGAACGCACTGTTAACATAAAATGACGTCATGACAACTTCGAGCGTTTTAAAGTGAATTTTAATCCGTAAATTTTGTTTGTGTGTATGTCTTTTTTTTTGCTACAAAAACGTTAATTTCTGCAGAAATATTTTTTGGCAATAGTACATACTTGAGCAGATTATAAATCTATTTTCAAAATTTGTCGTCATGACCGTTTCATAACAGCTATATAGTCTTTTTAGAAGCATTGCTATAAACGTATTAAAATATTTATTTCATGTTATACTCATATCACTACACTCGTTTGTAGATAACGCATAAAACTCCAAACCTCCTTTGATATCGCCCGCATCATTATTGGTAAACCACTTATCTACATTTTCCCCAAAAGGACTCCGAAAGGACGAAACCCGCTAGAATAGGCAAGATCGACGTTTATAGGAGCGACTACATTCAAACGACCAGGACTGATCCGGGTCTATTTTGCCTAAATTTCGTTCGGGATCCATTAATCTAATTGCATACCGTTTTGCCTTAGTAATCTACATTCTTTGAGAGTATACGAAATGTGTTAACGCTTAGTAACTTTTTTAAAACTTTTATTGAACTATTTTTGTTCGAGTGGAATCTTACAACTCAATATTGGAGCATATATAGCCTCAATAGAGCCACAATAGCTCAACGGTATAAGGTATGAACTGAAATCCGCAAGGTACCAGGTTCAAACCCCACCGCCGTTGGGGTATTGTGCGTAATAGTAGATAATTGCACTGAGCGCAAAGTGAGTCATTAAACCACAAGTATTATGTTGGTGCCCGAGCGAACCCAAACCCGCTAGTATCTTTTTGATCCAGTGTATATGAGGCTTAATGGAATAAATTAAATCTCTTTGGTAAATTTATATGAAAATAAAAAAACTATGAAGTAATGAAATTTCATACAACATTACTGCACTGTTTTGGTTCTAAGTAGAAAAAGACGTCCTTTTAGATAAGTTTTGTAGTGATAAAGGATAACATTATTGGGTAGTTAGAAGAAAACATTACACACACACAAAACGATTGTAATGGGTACAAAATTGATTACTCGATTCAATAGTATAGAGTGTTTTGAATTTGAATTCCAGAAATGCTTGCAAAGTCAAAGTCAAAAACTTTTTATTAATTATAGACTTTTTATACGTACTTATGAAAGTCATGTGTATATTTATTTTTATATTTAAAATCATTGCTTATCAAATTTGGTTATAAAATTTACGACTTAAAAGCTAAGTTTACAAGGGTTCCTCACACCCCGCGCTGAGAAGAGCCTACAACAAACTACGACTTAGTTTTTTGTCATCACGATTTTCACAATAATTAGATTTGGTTAGAGCTAGTTATTTCCAAACATTAACATCATTGAAATAATCTTTACATTTGAATGGGAATTTTGAATGAGTTTACGTTTCATAAAAGGTTTAAATTTAGCTAAAGACATTCTTGGAATGTTAAATACAGAATTTTAAACTCTAAACATATGCAAGTTATGTGATATAATCACGTATAGGAACTTACTCTTCCATATAAAGCCAACTTCTCTTGAAAATTCCGTATTAAAAATACGACTCGCAAATGAATTAGGATGACGAATTTATATATAGAAGAAATCCGAGTGGAGAGTCAGTGAAATTCCTCTATAATCTAGTAAAAATTCGTGGTTTGTCGAGAAGATAAGTTATATAAAAGTAGGGGTACTTCTAGCTGCCTTAATTTGACTTTTTTTGGTGAACATAAATTTAACAGTAACACTTTAGGACTCCAAATTTAACGCTTGCGTTACGGATCCCTAAAAAAGAAAGCCCGTGATCCCCACTTGGTGAATCCACTGAATGCTAAGAAATTCGTCTCTATACAGAACGTTCTGCTACCTTGCACAAATGATATCTATTGGTTATATTATGTCTGAAGAATGAAGCATAAAAATATAAATAATAATATATTCTGCGCATTCGAAGTTGTACAAGCGTGTTGTATGAGAATAATCATACAATGCGTTTTTCTATAATGTGGAATAAACTTACCTCATTATAGGGGGCATTATTACTAACTTTTCTAAGCTTTCCTTTTAGATTTATTTGTATAAAGCAAAATTATGCATAAGATAGAAAGTAACCCACTTAAGCTCTAGAAACTGAACTCAACTGCTTATTGCTATAGGAGCCAGTCTTGATTCTATGTTAACAAGATCTTTTTATTAGGGTTCTGTAGTCCTAAAAGAAACCTTAATAGTTTCGCTCTGTCCGTCCGTCCAACCATGTCTAACTTCTATAACTGTATATGAAATTTGGTACAGTCATGTATTGTGTATAGATTTATGATGTGAGAACTGGAGTGATTTTCTTTTCATTCAACTTGCATCATGTGTGGTATCATTGAATAGCTGTTCTAAAATAAAGGCAAGGTTTTATAAATAGCTTTTTTTATTGTGGGTACAATTTTTGAGAAATTGGACTCCAAAGTGTTTAACCTAGCTGTAGCCATCTATAATTGATATAGCATTTAAGTTTTTCTTTTATATATACCATGTAACTCTGTTTTTAAATAATGTGTATATCGTTGATGGCCTTATTAAATAAAATAACCTAGTGGTACTCCCTTAAGATTTTCAAACTGTTATATGTATAGAATTCAAATTTTCTATTTGAATATGACATGGTAAAAACTCATTACGGAATATATTTCGAGCCAAATTGGACAAAAACATTTGAAGATATTCAACAAATGCGTTTATCGCATATCAGATACGGAACCCTTCTACATAACCATGTCTTAACATGCTCTGGACCACTTTATATTTGGTAGATGTACATTTATTTAAGTAATTGCATTATTTGTATATCTTTTCAGACTGCGTAAGTCAGACAACAACCGTCTGGCACGTGCTTGTGGCGCCACCATCGTCAGCCGTACTCCTAGTAAGCTTAAAGTAAAAGCCCAACGGCGGTGGGTTTTGAACTGGGTACCTTGCGGATATCAGTCCAAACCTGAGCCGTTGAGCTATTGAGGCTCAACTGTTTCCAAACTATTAGACGAAGAGACTTGAAATTTTCCATGTTGATAGAATATGCTAAAAACTCATTAGGAAAATTATATTGAACGAAATTCGACAACTTTGAAGTTACGTAACAAATATGTTTATCGCGTGTCAGATACTGAACCCTTCTATATAAACGTGTCTTGACAGGCTCTTTCTTGGCCATTTATTTAGTATGTACTTCAAATAAAATAGTCTTACAATTTTTTTTAATACTGTATAAGTAACTTACACTTTATAAAACCTGCTCGAAATTGTTTAAAATATGAATTAAGTTAAATTTGCAAATATCTGTTTGAATAAGTATCTTTGTAATTAAAATTACTCATTTTTGTATTATATTATGTTCATTTACCACTAATCGCGTAAGTAGTTATTAGAAGCTCTAATTGCAGTTCCGTGTTTAATATTTAAAATGATTCTTTGAAGTTTATTAGGTGACTTGGAATTTCTTATAATTAGGGAATCACCGATATTTCCAACTGTATGCTGGTATACTCTGTATTGACTAATTGAGGCAACAGCAACTTTATCTTTATATACATATATAATTCTATTGCACCTGTGTATGTCACTGAACTTCTCCTAATCGGCTGGACCGATTTGAATGCATTTTTTTTGTATGCGTCTGGATGGCACCCTGGTTGGTTTCGATTCACAAATCAGCCCGGCAGATGGCGCTGCAGTCGGTATCTAGGTTATTTATTTTTATATCAATATACCTAACTGGAACGGGAATGGGAACGGGTATGATAAATGATATTTTAGGATAATAGAATGTATTAAATAGTAAGTAACCCAACCTTCGGGTAGGACTACGTCTGTCGGGTCCGCTAGTAATAAACAAAAATCGACTGTACAAGCCTTTTTCATTCTGCTCCTATAGAATTAAATAAATAAAATAAATATATACAGGACTATATGACACACGGACGTCTGTTCCTAAGGTAGGCAACTTAATGCCTGTGTTATAGGTTTACCAAATGAAAAATGTGTAAACCTAGAGCAGACCGCCTAGCCGAGAGTTAGTTGCGGCTTATCGCGATGCTGAGAGCGATACAGATGGGATATAGATAAGAGCTTTAAGCGACTGCACTTAACGTATTGTGCCCACTCACTCACCACTCAGTAGACACTTCACTCACACTATCCGCTCGCTGCACCTGACATTTCCTACAGTGTGTTCACACCAATTTCGTACAAATCGCCCATGTGCGACGACAACATGTGGTGAATATCTCAAAATCCTCAATTTTACAGTAAACAATTTTTAAAATTTTGATCCCCGTTAATTTTTTAAATACTGCACTAATTAAGTTACACTTTGTAAGTCTGCGTTAGATCAACTAATTCTGAAAAAATATGTAGCTGCCGCTACATAACGAGATGGCAATGATGTCGAGTGGAAAAGATTACACCGACGCAAAACTAGATGGCGCTGTACGGATGACAACGACCGCAGTACTAACACTTAAAATCTCCATACAAACCAACTCACGCTAGCGAAGTTTCTACTCAGGACTATATATAGACCTACCGACCAACAACTGTAGACGAGGCGCGGCTGCTCCGGGCAACTCCAACTCCAACACGAAGATCTTCCTTTGCGGTGGTTGAGCATATCGGTCTTCGCTCCCACCTTTCATTCCTCGCCGAAACTCTCCACCTTAGTATGCCCATCCCACAGATATATAATAAATGTGGTGTAAATTTTCATTAGGAATACACTAAATGAAATAAAATATAAAACAGAACGCATTGAGACCCTCGTAAATTTAGCTTTTAAATCTTAAATTTTGTCACCAAATTAAATAATAATGATTTAAAAATAATAATCCATGACATTCGTAACTACTATAAGGTCTGTATGAATAAAACAATTTTGACTTTTGTCGACGCACCAAGGAGGTTTATGTGTGCGCGAGCTGGCGTAAAAAATATTTTAGATTTTTAAAAATTAAAATTTTTTGAAAAATTGATGATGTTCGTTTTTGAATTAATTCAGCATTCGGCTTACATACGTACATGTTAAATTATAATGCAGTTTTTTCAGAAATATAATATGGATATTTTTAGTCACGCGCTGGATATAAAAAAAAAAACAGAGTATAACAGAGTACCCCCACAATTTCTGCAATCTCAAAACTGATATCACTCAGTAACACTGAGTTAGCATATGATACCTCTATGATAAACGGATTTTAAGTATTTTGTTGAAATAATGATTTACAGTGTATATATATTTTTTTACATGGTGTAAAATACCCAGTTGTTGCAATCGTTATCGAGTGCATAAATTATATTGCATCTTTTATAACACCGAATACAATATATACATACATATATACATAGATTACGCGTCGCGTAAAAGATAGCTTGCATCTTAATTTATAGTCGTTAAGGTATAATTTAGTTTTCAATTGATCAATACTGCTCGAACCGAAACTTTCAGATGGAAGAGTTTGGTACGAGTATTGTCCGACAATAATCAATAGATATTCCCAATAACCATTGTAGTATTACCATTTGTTGGACAAATATACTATTTTTTTTATATTTGTTTTGTTTGAGGAAAAGAAAACGTGACGTGATGATTGATTAAAAAATGTTGACTTGGTTCAATAATATAAATACTAATTATTCATTAATATTTCTACGAAACAAATAAATACATATAAATTACATACTTAGAATTAAAGTAATATACATCGTCTGTGATTTCTAGAGGAAATGCTTTTTCAACTTTATAATTTCGCATTTCATTTCAAAATCAAAGTGTATTTATATGTGAAATACATAAAAACACTATCAAAACTATCTGATTACAATATTCGAATATAAATAAAATATATGAGATTGTCGTTAATACTCAGCAGCTGCAAAAGGACCTCGTTGAATAAAATGCGATAGTTTCGAATTAACCACTTGTATTTCGCGTATGATACAAATTTATTTCGCGAATGATAAAAGTTTATACACGGTGTTAACGGACAGGTGGATGAGTGCTATCTGAAGTCCTTTTCGCCCCGCAGTCTGACCAATCACCAGCTGGATAAAAGACGGGATTCGTTAGTCCTCGACAGAGATGATGAGATCAAATATTATAACTATATAAAAATAATATGTGGTGTCCACTGATTTTAGGTACAAATAATACAAGTAAGTAGGTTCACAGCCCTAAAGAAGAGAATGTGAGCGATGTAGAAGAAAAGATGGAAAAAGAAAATGAGATGAGTGAAAAAGATGACATAATTTCTTAGCGTACTATGGATTCATCACACGGGTGCCAGGTCCATCGCGTTGCAGAGGAAGGAACCATAGCAGTGCCTGGGACGTGTGATCCAGGTACACCTGGGTTTAAGAGCACTCTTTCTATTGGCCACTAACTCACCTTCACTGCCAGTTTGCCTTACTCTGCCTAGCCAAATCTGGTATGATCCTACTAGTGCGGTTTTTTGATTTTTGAAACTAGAAGCTTTCTTTTTGGGCTACTGAATAAAAATGAGTAAATATCTATTTCAGCGTTCTGAGTGAACAAGGGGTTCAAACTTTTTTAGAGATTGCTGATTTTATAATGGATAACATATACTATTTTATTAATTGCACAATAACTAGATTACATGCAAAAAAATTACTCAATTATAAACACTGTTCCATACAACAATAATGTCATTGAGCTTGAGTCACCACTTCTTTAAGAGATTTATATCAGGACTGCAATCAAATAGAACTGGGTTGGGTTTAAGAGAGAGAATGTAGGACAAGAATGTAATTGAATCTATTCTTAAGCAGGCCTTATAGGTTTCACACAATGGATCTGGAAACAAAGCAAAAAGCTAACTACGGGTGAATTCTATATCCCACCATACTAAAATAAATGCTATTAGCAGAAAGGCTAACACTAACTAACAATCATTTCAATCTAAAATTTACCTTTTTTTTAATTTTTTCCAGTTCTTTTATAAGTTCTTCATAGTCAGAATGAGATGCCTCAAGTGTTTTTTTGTTACCACAGGACTCTTCATAACTCTGTCTATTTTGCAACTGCTTCCTTAATGCTAGTATATCACCACTAGCTTCTTCTAATTTACACTTTAACACCTCTACCTAAAATACTCAGTTATTAGAATTAGATTTTGCTTGTGTGAAATTAGGTAAAATTGTTTACATTTTGAGGGTCTATTTTCTTGTACGGAACCCTGATTTTTAACTAATACTTAAAAAACTATATTATTCATTACACAATAAGCTACAGTCCAATTAAAATCAGTCCAGCCATTTCTGAGATTACCCACAACAAGCAGATAGACAAAAATGTTTTCAATTGGCGTTTGTTATAAGTATTTTGATGTTACAAGCAAACACTTTATTGTAATTATTTCCATAAATAAGTACATGTCTCATAGTGTTTTTACCTCCAATTTAAGCATATTATTTTGTTCTTTTGTCTGTGCTATTATTTCACTTCCACTTATAGTATTAGTGGGGGCAAATCTATCCCAGCTGTTTGTATTTTCTTGTACAACTTTTTTATATTTTAATTGCTCCACTAATATTTTGTATCTGTCTCTTTCCATACTGCATTTGTCCAGCTCTTTACTCATAATAGACAGGGCATCAATCTTACTCTGCAATTTACTTTTTAGGACTGAATTCTGAAAAAATATACACACATGTTACTTAAACATAGCATCATTAGAAAACTAAAAAATATAAGTAGCTTACTTGCCTCGAGCACATAATCGTCAAGTTGCTGGTCTTGAAATTGTACTTTACTTGATTTATTAGTGAACATTTCTTTTATCAATTTATCATTTTTCACCAAAAATAAATGGAATAACTCTTGTTTATACCTTTAACGGCAAAGTACATTTAGTTTTTATATAGGACACAATCGATATTTTGAACAATTATGTACCATTCATGTTTCATAGTTTAATACTATATTAAATATTATATTGCAAATAAATTTCAATAATATAATTAATAAAACAGATTTAAATTATCATGCCGGGGCCCCACATATCTTCATTTGTATAATCGCTTCAGCCTTCAATGATCATGTTATGGAGATTAGAATTTATTAATCTCCATAGATCATGTGCAGCCGGGGACTGCGTAGCTGTGCAAGGTTTTTTAGAATTTTGTAAAAGTATTTGCTCAAAGTTGACTTGACAACTTGACACTTGATCGTGTATTTTTTTATGCCGGAGCCAGACATAGCTTCATTTGAATGACCATTTCAATAATCATGTAGTGTGGCCGGGGACTTTATGTAGCTGCGCAAAGTTTTGTAGTACAGTGCAGACTTTAAGGACAAAAAAGTACAAACACTTTGAGCTATATCTGGCTTTAGCATTATAGGAGAAAATTTGAAAAAGTATCTAGATTCTTGCAGTATGATTGCAATGAATGTAGCAATAGTAGATGAATTAACCAATAACTTTTAAGGATGTGAAGATAGCAATGAATTGATCAATATTGACCTTTAAAATTCACCCTGATGTTGATGTGGCGCTGCTCTTCGTTACATATTCTAGATACATTTTTAATTTATAGAGATGTTACTCCTCATTATAATCTCCATGGTTTCGAAAAAGTATGTAATTGACAAATATATTGTGTTACGGGTTATTCCTTGTGTTCAAAATTAACTTAAATATACGATGATTTGAGGTGATGAACTTTAAAATGCTTTAATTTTTAGAAACGGGATGCTCTAAAGTATAATAACCATGAATGGGTTTATAGCTGTTCACTGCGGTAAGGTTAATAGTTAATATTTTTTGTTATCATATCATACATGTCATTAATATGCCGAAAATATTTTAGGAGCCGGTTTTCACAGTGATTCTTTAAGAAAAGATTACCAGAAAACTTGCTACATCGCATGTAGGAAGGCGGCGGAAAATTTACGTCAAGGTGGAAATGCTGTTGATGCTGTAGAAAAAGCTGTAATTGGTATGGAACTGTATTAAGCACGACATTTTTTGACTTGCATTTTTGCTAATGTTATTCAGCTTATATTCAACTAATTCTTACCCTCGACTTTGTCCGCGTAAAATCAGGTGAAAAATTTTAACGTGAATAAATAAATGAGCTATCTAACACTGAAAGAATTATTCAAATTGGATCAGTTGTTCCTGAGATTAGCGTGTTAAAGTAAACACAAACTCTTTCATTTTATATATTAATATAGATAAGGAATATGTTGAGATACTCAACTTTTTATCACAACTTACATTAACATTTCTGCTTTATCCATTGATTTACATTGTCTACATATACATATATTTACTAGATACTAATAAAATATATGAATATAAATGCTGAATATTAATCATTTAGAAATATGATCAATCATTTAATTTGTTAAAGTTTCACATCTTGACTTTAAAATGTTGTTGTATTGATATTTTACAGAATTAGAAAATAGTCCCTTAACAAATGCTGGTTATGGATCAAACTTAAGTTGGGATGGGTTGGTGGAGTGTGATGCTTCAATAATGAACGGACAAACTTTACATTTTGGAGCATGTGGGGCAGTGTCTAACGTTTGGAACCCTATAACACTAGCCAAACAACTTTGTATCAAACAATGTGAGAATCTTTCTTTAGGAAGAGTACCACCCTGTATACTTACAGGTAAAGGGGCAAAAACATGGGCTGAGAGGATGGGTTTACAAATTGTGAATGAACAGAAGATGATTTCTAGCCGAGCTTTTCGCAATTATAAACATTGTAAAAGGAAGTTAAAGAGATACTCTGTACAAAATGATTTAAAGTTTAGCCCGTTAGATACTGTTGGTGCCATTTGTGTGGATTCCAATGGTGTGGTGGCAGCTGGGGCTAGTTCAGGGGGTGTATCCCTAAAGCATGAAGGAAGGGTGGGTCAAGCTGCTTCTTTTGGGAGTGGAGTTTGGGCTGTGATGAGTAGAGATGGTGCAAAACCATCAATTGCAGCGTGCACATCGGGATGTGGCGAGCACTTGATCAGAACACAACTGGCCAAAAATTCAGCTGAAAGTTTACAAGAATCATCACCAACCCTAGGTCTTGATAAATGCTTAAAGGAAAAGTTTCTGGAGTCTCCTTTCTTGTGGGACATACCAGAGAGGTTAGGAGGTACATTAGCACTCACTTTTAACTCCCAAGTCGGTGAAGGGGAACTTCTATGGGGACACACTACCAAAACAATGTGCATTGGATATATGTCCACAGAAATTGCTAAACCCAAGGTATTCAAATTTTATTGTTTTTGCCTTTTTTGGATTAATAATAGAATTTAGTCTATTTTAAGATAAAAAGATTTGTGAACATTTTAAAGTTATAAAATACTTACAAAGGCATATTTTATATACCTAAATCACTATTTAGTATGATGTCGTACTATGAGGTCATGGCTTAATGAGTGGTAGATATTTGGGTGTATCGCTAGGTTAAGTTGCTCTTGCTACGACTGGTTGATGGATTGATGTCACTGAATGATGTGAGTTGTGAGCTTGTGGAGATTGTGGAGGTTCCGGGTTGACATCGGACATTGGTCATTTTAACTTGCTCCACACCCAAATTCTCTGCAATCTAAGTTAATCCTAGTACTAGACTGGGATAACACTTGGAAGAAGAAGTCTATCTAGTTATATGAAAACAAATATCTGTGTCTGAGTTTGTTAGTAAACAAATATATATGTTCTCTACACATTTTTTTCCAATTTTTTTTTTCAGTGTATAATTTCCTACCTGCCACCTAAAGCTGAGCCTGGGCAAAAGGCAGTTGTATCAGGATTACCGTTCCAAGTGACAATGCAACCTCTACCAGTATTACAGTGGGAGATCAAGACTGAACTTAACCTAAATGGATCTCTTTGACATAAATGTATATATTATAATTATAGTGATTATTATTTTACACGTAAAATGCTCACAGACTAGAATGTTATGTGGAACATATTTATGGGCAATGAATAGGCATGACAACAAATTTTGAAAAATAGGTTTATGATGTTGTCAAGTATCTACTTTTGTCAAAAAAAAATTAATATTTCTGCAGAAATTACCGTTAATAGCAAAAAAAAACTATTATGAATTAAAAATTTAAATTCACTCTAAAACACTCAGTGTTCATGACGTCACTTTATGTTAACATATCGTTGCACTAACCATCACCTCGACGTTTTCGCTGCGTCCGTAACGATAGCATTCGTCAAATATCTGAATGAGCACCTTAAAACGTTGCGATCGCTTATTGGAATGCACTTATAGGACACCGGTTCGGAGTGGCTAAGCGAGCCTCCGGTGTCCTACGAAGGGTGAAGAGGGCGCCGCTGGGTTTTAGTGGGTATTATGGCATTGCCAGCGAGTCCCACACTCCTGTCCGCAGATGCTCCGGAATACCGGTTCATCTGCGGATGTAGTCGTGCGTAAAGGCATTTCCCAGCGAAAAAAAAACTATTATTACCAAATGTTACTATACAACTACTATGTTACTATTATTCTATTCAATTCTACTAATATACTGTCTGCCTGCGTCTGTTTTTAGAGATTAATTTGGGTATCTTTAAGGCTAGAGACAATAGTTACATCCTAGGTAAGGGAATCACATACTAGACTGCATCAACACTTGAAATCAGGATTGCAGTCCAGCGCATAAAAAATATTAACAAATGAATGAATGAATGTAAACTTTATTCAAAAAAGTTACACAACTACAAAAACTAAATATTTTAACAAGACCTTATACAAAAATTATAAAACCTTAAAAAATAGATAAATGATACATATTATTACTAGGTAGTCATGTAACAATTCCAAAAAGGATGAGCTTATTTTATGAAGGCAAAGATGACCTCAGCTGATTTTCTGTAGCTCCCGTGCGGAGGGCGTACAGTAGGGTAAGTGTGGCACAACCCACAGAAAAAAAGGAAACGACTTACCATGCATGCATGCATGCTTTCAGCGAATGCAAGAACATGCAGAGCTGATTTCCGTTAAAACTATCTTTAAAACAATTATTGCTACTTATACTACCTATATTGGACCTAATATATAAGCTAAAAATAAAATAAAAAAGTAAAATCACTACAATTAAAAAAATATAGATTTGATACATAATATATGTCTATAATGCCGGAGACAGATATACCTTCATTTGAATGATGATCACGATGATCATTTCCATGATCATGTAGTGTGACCGGGGACTTTGTGTAGCTGCGCAAAGTTTTGTAGAACTTTGTAGTCTTCAAGGACCAAAATGTACAAACACTTTGAGCTATGTATGGCTCCGGCATAATAAGCGCGTAACTACGAAAAGGAATAAACACTCCGAATAGAAACAAATTTAGTCATTGTCGTTTATAATTATGCAGTATAAATTTCCCGAGAAAAAGGGTCTTGACGGATAAATAAACAGATACAAAAACGACACTGATGCAACAACGAATTTTCAGTTTTTGGACTTTTTCCTTTATTTATGCTACAAGTTATAGTATTTTCTTGCTAAATTTCATGATTCTAGGCCAACGAGAAGTACAGTACAGTGAAGCGTTTATCGAAAGTATTAAGAAAACAGATTTAATTCACTGCTATTCAGCGACCTAAGTTCTAATGTCTCTTTTACGACGATGTTCAATCTGTAGAATTATAGGCTAAAAATTGATATATTGATATCACTTGTATGGTATACCTAATACCTATACCGAGAAGACTAAAATATTTGGCGCATATCGCAAATATTCTAGCTTTTAAATATTGAACTATTGACAACGCAAAAGCTGTTTATCGATACTCGCTGTTATATATAAAATTGATAAAACTAAGGATTACTACGGTATTCTATATCGAGTGTCTTTGGAAATGTATGGGAAATGTGACTTTAAGAGCCATATCTCTTCATTGCGAGCAATTAGGGGATAGATTTTTTCACAGCCTTAAGAGACCGCAGACCTCAACATTTGCCGCAAATTTCAAGTTTATAATTCAAAGCGTTCATCAGAAAAAGGCCTTGACGTACAAACAGACAGATAGACAAACAAACATTGATGAAACAAAAAATTTACAGTTTTTAGATTTGTGTTACAAAATATACCTTCTTGCACAAATTTCATGGTTCTAGGACATGGAGAAGTACCCTATAGGTTTTGATTCCCATTCGAATGTACTAGTATAGGAAATGCGACATAAATCGTCATATCTTTTGATTGCGTTTATTTAGAGAGTTGATATTTTCACAGCTTTAAGGGATTATAGACCTGAGTATTTGGTATTAATTTCAACTTTATACCTTGTTTCTGAGAAAAGGGGTATTGTCAGACAGACGCACAAATAGACAAACAGACACTGTTTCAATGACAAATTTACAATTTTAGGATTTTTTCCTTAGCTTATACTACAAGATGTAGCTTTTTGCCAAATTTCATGATTCTAGTCAACGGGAAGTACCCTATTTTTGGTCCGCCTTGCAAAGCAAAGTAGTTTAGTTTCTCATGCATGTCATGGATTTCCGCAAAGTAACGCCTGATTCTATCAATTATTTAAAGTCAAACTTTTTCTTAAAAGCTTGAGTTAGGAGTGCCATAGCAGTAGCAGTGCCATAGCCCAGCGGGCTTTAAACCGAGCACCTCAAAGATCTCACTGCGTCCTTCTACCGTCGAGCTATCGAGGTTTTTAAATTAATATTGATGTAAACTATTAATTTGAAACTTAATTAAGATGAAGTAGCGGATTCCAGTTAGTTTTTCATATACAGGAAGTCTCCGGTAGACACTTTAAAAGGTTTCCTTGAATAAAGTGGGACATCAATACTATATTATAAATTCCGTACGCCGACCACAATACGATATCTTACGAAGTTATTAACAATTTGAATAATTAAACGTTATTGTTTAAAAGGTCATCAGATCACTATATCAAATTTCTTAATCTAAATTTGATTATATTACAAAATACATATATATGTTTCCGATATTATTATGCTGTGATGATTTAATATTATCGTTATGATTTTATTATACTTAATGATTACACAAAAAATTATAGTAAAAAATACACGAATAACGTTACACTGAAAAATGTGAAGTATTCATATCATAAGTAAAGTAAGTGAATCTATACTCCCTGTCCTTATGCCATCAAGTAATATACAAAATGGATGCTAATTGCATACAATTGACACATGTTTTGTATAGGTAGCATAAAAATACAGCTTCAAACCCTAATTAGTTACCAAAGAAGTCATAAAACGTGTATATTATATGTATATATTTAGAATGTACAAAGTTGATTTGACTGCTTCCTATAATCCTATAGCAATCAAATATTTTTAAATTCACTAAAAAAGGCTGTGTGTGTGTGTCAGCTCTAACGCATGACTGAAGTTTACTGTTTATATAATAACGCGTAATGTTAAATGTTACACGTAAATAGTCATTCCGACTAAAACGTTTCAAAGATTGTCCAGGATAGTTTTAAAGAGTATAAGTTTTTTATTTTAATTAGCCTATTGTGTTCCAATGGTGGGCAAAGGCCTCAACCTTTCGGTCCACTTTCCTCTTTCTTGGGCCAAGTCAAGATTAAGTCTAAACCCTTGATTATGATGACATTTAATTTAATTTAATTTGTAATTTAATTTTAATCTAATTTATTTTTTATTTTTTGTAATATGTGTGGGCCCCAGATGCCTGTAAATAAAGATTATTATTATTATTATTATTATTAGGTATTTATCCAACCATTGTTCTTCCTTTTTCAAATTTTCTTTTTTCTACTTATTGAACTATTGAAGTTGAAAAAATATCTTAATCGGACAGATTAATAAGCCAAACATAGTTGCTGGCAGGAGACAGTTGCAAACCAACAGTAATGGCTTTTCTTTTCGAAATGCGACCGAATATTGCACAATTAAATTAATTAACAGATTAGTTAACACTGCTCCCTTATAATGATACAGAAGCATTGTTAATATGCAGTTCGAGAGCAATCCAATAACTAACGTCATCTCTAACATCGTTGCTAACTGAAACATCGACACGTAATGCATAACGCATCACTCCATCATTTCCCTAACATGTCTACTTTGTGTGATAACAATGACGTACTGGTCGGAACAGTAGCTAATAGGGATGTCGTCATGTTCTGCAAATGTGGATATCGATCCGTTTAAACGAAAGGTTATCAATTTAACGTGCTTGGTTCTATAGAATTTGAATTGCCTAACTTTTTTTTAAGTTACAAGGGGCAAACGTGCAGGCGGTTCTCTTAAGTGACTACCGACGCTCATGGACATACGCAACACCAAAAGGCTAGCAGAGGCAAATGCCGACCTTTAATGATAAGATAAGTCACCGGGAAGTCTCACAAGGCATACGAAACACGACAGCAATACCATCACTTGACGTGACAGCATTGCCACTAAGTCACGCCAATCTTATGTGAGAGAGAAAGAGAGTAACTTGTTTATATCAAGTTAATTTAATGGTTAATCCAACCAATATATTCCAATCAATTGTTTGAGTGAAAGTAGCCAACGAATGTCATCGCCCAAAACCAATTATAGCAGAAAACCTTTTGAAGTTAAATTATAACAGAAGTCCTATTTTTGTAATCACAAAAACTTCCAGACTGATTGACCTAGAAATACGAGATTTAGCTTAAAGGTTCTCACTTGTTTCTAAAAAAAATATTTGTGTATAACAGGCGGCTGTTACCTTATAACACAGGCATTAAGTTGTCTACCTTAGGAACAGACGTCCGTGTGTCATATAGCCCTGTATATATTTGTTTATTTATTATTTATTTATAATCTAACAAAACAAAATGTTTTATAGAAAAGAAGAAAAATTAGAAAGGCATATCGCCTTAGTATAATTGAAGGGACGACGGATAACCTTACAAATTTTGTCCTTCTAACGTTAAGTTATTAAGGTTGTTAAACCTTTGTTATTTCTGAAACAGTATTGAGAAATTAATATCATGGCTACTGACGTACTTTAGCTCTTTTTTATTACAGATGGACATTCCTAAGAAAGACAACAAACTTAATCCACTTGTCCCACTTGTCCCTCTGACGCCCGGCCGTGTGGACTCCCTGCCGGGGTGAATCCTCAGCCCGATACATATATGTATCCATGTAGCGTATATTTAAGTTTATTTATTTTACGTATTTAAGTAAGTTTATTTATATTATCTTTAGCTGTTTATATATATGTATTATGTATCCGGGCATGAAAGTTGAATTTATAATAATAATTATACACACGACGTTCATATCGCACGCTTAGTCATAAACTGACCTAACTCAAAAAAGTTGTTTTTTGGGAAATCGCAAAAAAACATTTGTCATTTACGATTTATTCCGCTTATAATTCGATAAAAACTAAAAAATAATGTATTTTAATAAGAGTTAATGAAGTGATTAATGGTATTGAAATGTTACTTTAATGATATTTATTATTTGTTTGTCTTTTTGACCAAAATAAGTTATTTGGTAACAATACAAAAATAGCTGTATCTCAGTATTGGATGGAGGTATTGAAACAATTCTTTGATTGGTAGATAGAGGACGTTGAGACGAAGCTGCCTGTATCATAAACTCACGTTTGTCCTAAAATTTAATCGGTCAGTTTATTACTAAGCGTGCGATATGTACGTATTAGTCTATATGTTGGGTTTCAAATTAACTTTTTTAATCTATATGCACGCACGCACTTGTCGATGGTCTCCTCCCCGTAATACATCCCTGCCCCTACGCACTGCCGTAAACATGGCCCTTTTACCGCGCGTTAATAAAGCATTCAAATAGAACATATGATAATATGATCTCCCATGTTTCTGTTCACACAACGGCGTTTTATAACGCGACACTTTTTATCGAGTAATGTTCTTTTTTCAACGCTATACATATGCACCATTTTTTCCTATAAACGGCGCTACAAAAGCGCCAAAACCGAGATTTATGGCAACGCTTTTTTAACTCTTGTGCGAATGGGGGCTAAAAGTACAAAAACTAACTTTTAGCCCTCATTCGCACAAGAGTTAAAAAAGCGTCGCGTTAAATGTCGGCGTTGGCGCTTATTAGCGGCTTCAATGTGAAAATTTAGCGTGTTTTTATTCACATAGCGTTGAAAATAACTGCTCCATAAAAGGGTGACGCGTTATAAAAGTGTTGCCGTGTGGACATAAATTTAGGAATTCATATTATGTTCTTTTTGAACGCTTTTCTAACGCACGGTAGAAAAACTCTAATAAGAAATAGATATTTGTCTTTTTCTTATAGCGTTATATCGGTCTAGCCGCTAGCGTTTCACGTGCCTGTTTGACTTGCCTTCTGAAATACGAAATTTTTTCGAAAATTTTCACGGAATTTGAAAAATCTGTATTAAAATTAGTCACACCTTCAATCACCCAACCGCGGTAAGAGGTGTTTAACCTAACAATCGATTCAGTGCCACTGATGAAGCTACGACCTCCTTCAAATAAGAAATAGATATGTATAATATGATAATACATAAATGCATGCGATAACGTATAAATTGTGCTTTCTTTTTGTAGCAAAGTCAATTTGAACAAGCGTCTATATAACGACGAGCTTTTCTAGAAACTTAAAGCTTTTGAAAATGAATGAAACGAGCGCGATCTGAAACCTTTATAAGTTAGATTAAGCTTTAGGTCGCAGTTCTAATCTGCGCTTCCAATAAATCTCGAAACATTCCAACACAACTGCACATAGCTGAAAGTTGGCAAAGCTCTAAGCTTCGGCAATTCAGGAAGCTTCAGTTTGCGCGAACCGCCCTGGCGAACGCCCGCTTCGCAGAGTTAGGCGGGCAGAGTTCTGGGCGAATTTCCCACGTAAATCTATCGGCATTATAAAGATTTGTACTCTTTGATTATAAAAATATGTTAATTGTTTTATATTTTCAAAATATTATATAATCTAACAATAAATTTTAGAAATTTCACTTGATTTATGTAATATTTAAGCCTCTGACAGAACAAAAATTTTATTGGGATTTCTTTTAATGGAAACTATCCTAATGTTGCAGCATGCATACATTTAAAAATATACTATTTCTTAAAATCTTAGTCTAGAATTCATCGTTAGTTAATGAGGGCTATACGATATAAAGGTGTGTTACATAATTTTTAATTCCTTACAACCTCATACGTTGTAATTCTTCAAAAGTGTTGGCAGATACAGGTATGTAATTTAGTGGAATTTTATTTAAAGGTTCGATGACGAGTTCCAACTACAGTACGACCAGTACATGCACAAATCAAAGCGCCGATCACAACACTTTAACGCTGACTCTAGAAGAATCCAAATTCGACATATCGGCTTTAGAAACTTCGACACAGAGTTTGCTAGACGATGAGACGTCACCAGCTGATAGTCTCATATCTTCCACTAGTACGAGCGATTCGAACAATGATTTACACGTGGACCGTGACGCCCCTTCCATATCCAGCGCATATCAAACCGCTAACACCAAAACGAGAACTCCAGAACCCATAGTCGAAGAGGATGATAGAGTTGACGGAGAAGTACTACCACCTCTGAAGGAAGGAAGGTGAGCATTTATAGTATGACTGCGAACTTAGCAATAAATAGCATGATAGATTGATTCCCTGCTATTACTGTTATCCTGTTTAATTTGTTATTGATTTGATAACATAAAATATGGTCTGTGTCTGTGCATTTAATGAAATGATTGCAAATTTCTGTTCTTTTCATATGTTTTTCAACAAATTCTTTTATTTTTCGTACTTTATTTGGCTTTTGAGGTAGTCTTATTAAAAACAAAAAATTAGGAATAGTTTTTAAAGCTTTATATTTATGTGTGATACTTTGGCACGTCGATGAAACCAATTTGGCTTAACAGAGATAAATACCGTCGTTAAGTCTAGTAACAGACGATACCAAATTGCAAATTATAAACCGATAGAAAATGACTTAAAACTTATGGATTTGTTAAACCAGTGCTAGAATGGGTCACCCATCTATCACCCGGTCGCAGCCAGAGCAACTTAACTTCGCGATCGACTCAAATGACGACCACTGATTAGGCCACGACCTCCTTAAATATAGATACCTTTATCTATAGCCAGTGTCATTAAGTCTTATTTATTTGCACAGATTTTAAAAGCAATTTTCTTCATAGGTGGATGTGTCACAAATAAAGTATCTCTTGGATCAATCGGTAAGAGTTAGTCAAAAACTTAAGTACCACTGTATGAGCGCAGAGGGGAAAAATATCGATACTTCCACTTTGCAAATGTTGACGTGGAGCGACGTTCGGATAGGACCGAAGCGAACCGAAGTATCGCCTATGTATTACACCATTCGCGACGACGGATGTAAGGTACGTGAGACTTCATAAATTTGATAAAACATTACATGTTTTTTTTTAATCTTTATTAGGTAATTCAATAGTGTTACAAGTTTTAATTAAAATTTACAATTTTTTTTACAACTAACAACAAATGAGAATTACACTTATTATTTAAATTTCAACAAGAAGGAAGAAAATACATAACATATAGAATAAATTAAACTGTTAGGCCGCTTACAACATCTTATTTGTGTATCGGTATGTATGTGTGTATATATGTGTGTGTGTGAGAGAGAGAGAGAGAGAGGTATGTGTGTTTTATTAATATTAGGTAATTCAACAGATTTTTAATTTTTTTATAACTATAAACTAAAATACATGTATCTTACAATCATAGCCAATAACGGATTGCACAGAAAAGTTCTTGAGTACTAGACGCAAAACAATGTCATACTTCTTTTACAACTGAGAAACAAAAGTGTGAAGCAGTCCATAAGAATTGTATATAAATACTTTAATGATTTATTTAAGTATACAGTATATATCGATGGTCCCTATTAACAATGTCGGTTCTGCAAAAAGACAACTTTTCAGTACGGCAGTTCAAAGTTAATTTTGACGATAAAAAATAAATGACAAGGCTGTGGATGTTCAATTTTGCAATGGTAGTTTTTTGCAATGATAGCAAAATTGAACATCCACAGCCTTGTCATTTATTTTTTATAGTCAAAATTAACTTTGAACTTTATTTGTCTATTATTATATGCTACTAGTTGTTACCCGCGACTTCGTCCGCATAAAATTGGCTAAACATTTTAGCCTGATGATATATGTATAGCCTTTCTCGATAAATGGGCTATCTAACACTGAAACGATTTTTCAAATCGGACCAGCACTTTCCGAGGTCAGCACGTTCAAACAAACTCTTTATATATAAGCATAGATTAAAAGCAAAGTTTAAATAAGAGGTACTTTAATTTAGCCTAATGTCCTTATATTTTTATAAAATAAGGTACAAACGAACAGGCAGTTGATCTGAAATGGTATTTCAGTCATCGAGATAATACTAGTGAAACTGTTCCGACGCATTAATTTTGACAAATATTCATCCTATTGATTAAGAAACACTGGGGAAGACGCTATTGATAAGTAGCGTTCTACGTAACGACAGAAGTCTGGAGACGAAAAAAAAATTCACGATACAAGATTGAACAACTGACGACAAAAAAGTCGTGTCGCATGCGGTCAATGGAGAGTCATCCACAAATGTCCGTCATCATCAAGCTTTGTTTATAATTCGCATTGTAAAAACATCCTCTACGTGGCGATACGGCGACATAGCTTAGTAAGAACGCACAGAGGGCGAGCCCGCAGGGAAGTTTTGGAGCTTTTTAAATAGAAAGCTTTGAGTTATCTATATTGTTTTATTTATTTAGAGCCTATTTCTCCCCGCTGTAGTGCAAAGGCCTCCCAACCCTCTTTCCATAAGGGTTATTAGCCTAAACCCTTACCCTCAATGACAGACATAACAGAGTTATCTATATACTACATAAAAATCATTTGCTGTTGTTGAACTAGTAGCATGTGTGTATTGTGAATTAGTGTATTAGTCTAGACGCTATAGTAATTTAATTTTTAAACTATTCTATTCTCTTTTATTTGTTTTGTTCTATTTCCCTTATGTCAGGGAAGGTTTAAAGACAGAGAAAGAAAGAAAAACTAATTAGGTATTTAGAAAATATAAAAACATGTAGAATTACTTCAGAATACTTCCAGTAAATAGGCTTAGCGAGGGTCAACTTTCGCGCAAGGCAACGTCTGTCGGGTCCGCTATTTAATAAATACTTTGTAGAAAGAAGATGATATGATACTTTTTGATCGAGATATGTTTTTAAAATCCGAAATTTGTAGCTGAATTGGGGGGGCAAAGAGAGAGTAGTTGACGTCATCGCTTTCGCTATCCTTAGACAGCTCTTTCAGGATGCGGCAGAGTACACTGAAAGTTAACAAAATTGCTATTGTAGTTAAACTCTGTGACTTAAAATTTTGCCTAATTTCGATGGTTTAAAATTTTTACTCGGCATCCTAAAATATTTCCAGATAAAAAGCGATAGGCATTTTTTGAACACCTTGGTAGGTGTTCGAGTCAAAATCTATCAAGCAATATTTCTGTTAATGTAACTCTAGGCAAAACAGTACGACAAAATTTCTAAAAAATTACATACAATTAAAGGATTTAACGTACAACCAATGGTAGGAACATTAAAAAAACAGTTATTAAAAAAATTACAAACCTTAGCACGAACATTTCGAAGCGTTTGAAGTGAACAACTACACTTTATTTAGAACGAAAATGTTCGTGCCAGGCCCAATCAATGCTAATGCAACCCGCGTTGATACTAAGGAGAGTCCGTTGTGGGCCTGGCACGAAGATTTTCAAAATCCACTCCCCGACTTCGAAAGGTTCAAAATGTTCGTGCCAGGACCTCTGATTACCTGTGAGCATCGTCCAACTTCATGTGAGCAACGTTCATGCACAAGTCCCTTCTTATGTCAACTCTCTGCAAGTGCTCTTGGAAAATGTCTTTGCAGGGCCGTCTCTTCTTCTGGCAACATTCCTTTTCCAAGAACTCCTTGACGAGACTTTTCTGTAAGTCCGTAAAGTCCTTCTTTTTGTTCATACTCTTCATATTAGGGGAACTTGACGTTTGGAAAGCATTTGCTGTCCAGTCCAGGCCGAGGTTGTCCCCGCTATGAGGGGGCGTACAGCTCTCGTCAATATTTGTATTATTAAAATTAACACACGCCTCTATATCTTTAGGCACGATAGATGCACCTTCATACCCTGTTTTGTATAAGCCTGGAGCCCGCGCCGGTACTTGGCGCGCGGCGGCGGCCCGCGCCCCGCGCTGCCCACCGCGCGCATGCTGCTGGCCGTGGCCACGCGCCGCGCGCTGCTGCTGTACGACACGCAGCAGCGCTCGCCCGCCGCGCTCATCTCCAACATGCACTACACCCGGTGAGCCCCGTCCGGGCCTAGTCCAGATAAAGCAGTCCAGTGGTCTTTTACATTCGTTTTAACCTTTTTTACCTTTCCAGACTCACAGATATCGCGTGGTCTCCGGACGGCCTCATTCTGGTGGCTTCCAGCACAGATGGATTCTGTTCTGTGGTATCTTTTGCGGAAGGGGAACTAGGGGAAGTTCTTCCGGATGATGTTGCTGAAACGCTTCCAGGTAATTATTTGTTGAATATTTCCACTTGATAAAAGCCAAATATTTATAGTGTTTTTCAATGTGTGCATACTGAACCTAAATCTAAATGGCTGGATTGATTTCCATACAATTATTTGTGTTTGAGTTTCCTAATATTTCTTAAACATTCAACTTATATGCGTCATATATATAATTGTTTAAGGCGACAACAAAAATTATGATTCTATTTTACAGAACCAATGGATGTATCAGGAGAACAACAGATAGAAAAAGAAGTCATCAATGAAACAAAGGAAACTAAATCAGAATTGACAAAACAAATAGGCAACAGTGGAACATCAAAGATTGGCTCCTTCATTAAATTTAAGACACCAAGCGAAAAATCACCAAAAGAGACAAAAAGTGACAATGCTCAGCCAAAGACGCCGATAAAACTAGATGTACTGGTCGAAACGGCGATGCAGTCCTGGTCCGACAACTCCAGCAACGATATCATAAAACCAAAAGAAAATATGAAAATGGAAACCGCAACAAAGGATGATATTGTGGTGATAGAAGACAGCGGAGATATTAAATTGGTTTACGAAGAAACTGAAACAAAAACAGATATTCAATCACCTAAAAATAAATCACCAGAGAGTGTAAAAGTGTCCCCAAAAATCATGACTTTAGACAAATCATCGAAACAGGTATCCCCTAAGCAATGTGTAACCCCCCACTCAAAACAAAGTGAGATCAGTTTTCTAAAGCAAGCCAAAGTGACTGATATAAAAGACCCCATTCCGGTAAAAGCAGCTCCCAGCCCTAAAGCCCCGCGCAGAGTCAGTTTTGTTACGTTATCGAGCCCTAAAAATAGTAAGAAAAAGTGCTGAATAAATTATATTTACGAAGTCTCTATAAAGTATTTTTTATATTATATTAAATGTATCATATTTGATATCACCATTGTTTTACTCACGTTTATTATATACTAACTGTTCCCGCGACTTCGGCCGCGTAAAATTAGGTAAAAAAAAAAATAGATTCCATTTAGCGTGATACTATATAAAGCCTATAGCCTTCCACGACAAATGGGCTATTTAACACTGTAAGAATTTAATTGATAGAATCAGGCGTTACTTTGCGGAAATCCATGACATGCGTGAGAAACTAAACTACTTTGCTTTAATTCATCGCGGATTAAAGCAAAGTAGTTTAGTTTCTCATGCACTGTAAGAATTTTTAAGTAGCTCCTGAGATTAGCAGCTTCAAGGAAACAAACAAAGTCTTCAGCTTTATATATTAGTATAAGTATCAGATAAACAATCTCTAATTCACTCTTTCAGGGATAATATATTAAACAGAAAACTGTTTTCTATTAGAATCACCCGCATAGGGAGGTGTATATACCTATAAAGGTACATACATTTGTCTCTATCCAGGTAATTCTTTTCTTAATTTAATATTTATATTATAAAATATTACATATTGCAATTTTATGGAGTGGTAATTGAAATAAAAGTTAAGTCGTACAAGGTAAACATTTTAATAAATATTTACAGGTTTTACTTTATCACATTTCAAATAAAGAGAATATAATATAACAAAATATATTTTAGTGTCTGTACTTACCTAACGCAAAGTCGGCGGTTCGTACCTCCGTACGACAAACCACACGGTTCCGATCGGGAGTTTTTGGGTTACATTTTACAAGAAATTAAACGAAATATATAAAAGTGTCGATATACATATTTAGTGTAAAACTATTTACGATAGTTATTGCTCTGATAAGATTTTTAGTAACGAGTTCTAGCTATTTAGTATAATATTTGTATGTCGAATATGTATTTCTCTAATTATTATTATTCATATAATATATTTAATATTCACAATTTGTTCTCAAACGTCCGTATCGTCTACATATGAAAATTTATCTTTTACATAAGTCGTGTCCTATTATTTACTCGCGTGAGACTGTTTTCTCGAGAATTAATATTCAAGTAATTAAAAAGAAAAGCTATTTTATACAAAGTATTTAAAATAACTAAAAATATGTCGCGAAACTACTTAAAAGAGCTTAAAATTACAAGCAGAAATAAAATTACATTGTAATTTTCTTTTAAAACGAGATTACTCATCTATACGCCGAGCGCCTCGTGCGCGTGTCGTGACCCGCTACCAACTGATTCGAAATAACGCAACGCCTCTTCCTCCTTCCATTTCTTCACGAATTTAAAACTACCCCATACAAACTGCATAGAATTCAGCTGTGAGTATAAACTGGGTCTTTCACAACATTAGCCCTCGGAAACCCTCAATGTTCATTGGCAGCGTTCTTGGTTAGGACAAGGGTCCCTGCGTCAGTACAGTTGCATGCCCAGAGTTTGTTTATATAAATACTTAGTACTCTTGGTAATACTTCAGGTGGAAGTGGTAACAATATAAAAATTGTTTTTGCCAAAATTTCTAGGAGACGAACGGATCTTTAGGAGGTAGCTTACCCATGTAGTCATAAACCTACAAATATGTACATTTTTGAGGCCGTCTTATTACAGGATCACGCATAGTCCATCCATCCGCCAATCAATTACAAAACATCAAATTGAATGTAAAATTTATAGTCATTTGCCCACTTAAGGATTTGAAAAAAGTTAGATTTCCACAAAAAGTATAATTATTATACCTATAATAATAATTTTTCATACTATTTTTGAATAAACTATTTACAGTTTCCACAGAACAGAAATGTATCCCAGTTTCTACTCCAATGGAAGAGAGCGCAAACAGGCGATGTGATAGCGCACAAACGACATAATACTAAATTGACTGATCACTTTACCCTTTTACTTTCCTACTACTTGGATGCATCTTTTTAATGTAAATTATTAAATCTCTGAATCAAAGCTATTCCAATGTTGCCTGCCATTAAATAATGATCGGGTAGTTCATCTGTTTCAGTTATTTAAAACTGACCACAATTACTTTTTTTAAACCCCAAATTCAAATTTAGAGTTGTTCATTAGCCTAATTAATAGTTAAGGGCTAAATGAAATCCTCAGTTATTTTTTGTGCCGATGTTAAATTTTATACATTGGATTAAAATAATCTATCTTGCTCTTCTCGGAGTATTGCAAAAGTCGTTCGTTTCTATTAAATATTACTTCTGATGAAGTACCGCGATAACGATACTATACCGTCGCGAGATGTAATTGGTACAGAATTAAACAAATAAATAGCGTTACCAAAAATGCCACAAACGTAAGAAAATTAATGTTAATATCGAAATAAGGGACAGTCGTTATTATCTTATATAAAACTATTTCACAATCCGTGCGACTGCCATCCGACCGGGTAGGGGTTAGAGGGAGAGACTCGTTGGAAAATAGTCCGTTTAAACCGGCCGCAAGCTTCTAAGTAGTCGACTATACCCGAGATCCACGAACTAATTACTATTTTCCGCGATGGCTGCCCCGCGCCCACCGCGGCACCGTGGGCGCGTGGGCGCGTGGGCACCAGTCCAGCACTTTACACTCCCCACACCCGCCCGCCGCGGCCGGCGTCACTATTATCGGTAGAGGCGCGCGAAGTCCCGCAGCAGACGCGTCATCTCCTTGCACTTCTCCGCCCTGGGGAGGAGCAGGGGTTTAAGAGCGGCAGCCTCCGGGGCGGTGCCCGCACCGGCGGCTGCGGCGCTCGGGAGGGGCAATGTCAAAATAACAATGTATTCTGTTAAAGCGAGTGGCGACTTTGGTAGTGTTGGAGGCCAAGATCCTCTTCGGGTCACTGCGCCATTGAAGTAAGTAAAGTAAAAAATAGGGTTTTGGAACATTCTATACTGGCCGTCCTTCCTAAGCCGGTTGTGCAGCGGGAACAGCAAGCTCACTGACTCAGTGAACTACCCTACTTTGTGTTTTTATAAATTGTTAAAAGCCGTAATGTATGCTGACTGACTTGACCGTTCTTCTAGGCGTATGTCTGTCTTATATGTAAAAACAAAAAATAGTGATGATTACCGCTAAGTGCTGAGACAAACCGTTTACATGGTTTAATGGCACTTGGGTATTTGTAACATATAAAACATTTCTTTTTTGTAGTAAAATAAATTAAAAAAAAAGGTTAACACAACTTCCACGATACCGTTTTGTAGTTAAAAAGAATCAAAATGATATCTCCATTATTTTTTTATTTTTATCATTGTTTAAAATAAGCAAGTTTCCTGTATGACTCCTAAATGCACCCTCATATGATCTTTATTTCCACAGTAGGATAAAAGGCAGCATTAAAATTAATGTCCAAGGGTAAAAGATTTGTATAAAAAACATTAAATATTTATGAATTCTCGAAAACAATTTGGAATGCTCTCAAACAGGAAACCTGTAACGATTTAAAACTATATCTATTAGTTATAGAATTGGGCGAAGATAGTACAGGAGGCGGCCGCAACTTTTGACGTGATAATGTCGTATAAATCTATGAACGCCGACTGCACGCGCGAAAAAGCATGACTCTGGTCACGTTCTGCCTGAGCCGAGCATGCAAGCGTGACCGCGGAGAAACGCACGATCAGCCTAAGAGGCCTAATCTGCGTTAGTACGTAAAATTATCATCCGTAAACCTATTTTACAGACAAACAATTCTTTTATTTAAAATGTAAACAAAAATAAGTTTGTTTTATAATAATCAAATAACGATTTATATTTACGTATAATGTATTAATTATTATAGATTTTAAAGAAAATTGGTAATATTTTTTGTCTGTACGGAAATATCAATTCCGTTTCTCCTCCTACTAAGGTTAAATTAAAAGCTTTTATTAGGAGTGGGTGTGTTAATATATTTTTTTTAGAAATATATAATTACATACATATGGATAATACACCCAGACTCGAGGTGGGAATCGAACCCACTACACCCGGAGCAGAAGGCAGGGTCACTGCCCACTGCGCCAACGGCCAGCCAAAGGCTACCACTTACCATTCTCTATTATAACGGTCATGTCATTCCTCTATCTCATTATAGATCTCCCGCGAAGTCATTTCCGTTAAAGATTTTGGTCCAAAGATCACCAGACAAACCCAACCCAAACGTACTTTAGCTTGGCAACTTTTAATAAGAAAATACACAATTGAAACAATAAAACAGTTTTTAGAATCATTTTATTAAATACCACAGAGAATTAAATATTATTCTATTTATCAATAGATTGGAAGACATAGTTGAGGTGTGCGATTATATCACATGGTAGTGTATATACTCTAAGATTACAATTTCATATTATGTAAAAAAGAATTGAACATAATTAAATGCTATAAAATACGACTTAAAACTTATTTAAGCAGATACCTATTGGATATGGCACCTTAGAGATTGAAATAAAAACTAACGTCTACACATACCGGCAGAATTAGTGGAACACAAAGAAGATGGAAAATAAAATTGAATTCAGTTTGTTTCATTTAGTTTTTTTTTTTATTAAACTTGGCGTTGGCAAAGTATTGCGTAAATGTGGTAAATAAATATGGTAAATAGTAAAAATAAATATGCTAACAAATATGGCGTTGCAAATTTATGTGAAAACATGTTAATTTAATTGTTGTGTCATGTTTTATTATTATCTACAGATAAACAAACGTTTCTTTTATATTAAAACGGGCACCTCCAGAAGGCGTGCAAATGCTTTGCCGGCCTTTAAATGACGTTATAGGCAACCGGAACTCTCACAACCGAATGAAACTCAACAACAAAACCATCCCTTGATGTGACAGCATTGTCGCCACTTCACGTCGATCATATGATTAAAAAAAAAAAAAAAAAAAAAAAAAAAAAAAAAAAAAAAAAAAAAAAAAAAAAAAAAAAAAAAAAAAAGAAACAGGCGGCCCAAGAGGAGGAAGAAACAAGGGCAAACGGGACAAAAAAGGGGAGGGGGGCCCCGCATCCGATTTGAAAAATTATTTGAGTGTTAGATAGCCCATTTATCGAGGAAGGCTATAGGCTATATATCATCGAGCTAAACTTGAATGTACTTTTTTATCTACTTTTACGCGGACGAAATCGCGGGTGTAGCTCTCTAGCAAACTCTCATAGTATATATTTACACCAAACAAGTAGTAAAATTATACCAGATATCCCGGAGTAATGTATTTTATTTATTTATCTTTCCATTATTTTTTTTAAGAGCAACAATCTAATTTATCAATTCTTTAATCTAATTTATCAAACTCACCTAGTCCTATGCTAGCATTTAAGATAATTGTTTTATGGCCTCCACGAAACTGGTTCCCTAGTGTGGAGACCGGTAGTAAAGTATTTGGTAAACAGTCGATATGCAAACCCTCATATTTTATATAGCAAATGTTGCTTTTGTACCTATTGTGTTGCATGTTGTTGAAATAAACTTCATTTCAAGTTTCAAAAACAGCTACTGTTATATATAACTTAAACGCTAAGCTTTAGAGGATGCTTCGAAGCCTCATCTGTTTTGTTATCAGTCTGTTCCAGGGTCTTCATCCCTCGTATTCCGCAGTATCGCACAGTAACTCCTACTCCCATCAACTAATAAGCCCGGACCGAATGAGGTCATAAAAGATCTATAAAAACGAATAAAGCAGTAATCGTTATAACGACCTTAACATCAATAAAACTTTCGCATAATCTTGACTGGGCTCGTAAAAAATAACATTAAAAAGCGATTGACAAAGTTTTTTTTCATTAACCGACTTCGCAAGACGTAAAGCTGCAGCAATAATAATCCATAGCAAAAAATGTAGAGATTAGATTGACTTCAAAGGTTCTGTTGCGATATTCTAAAGTGTGACCTTTTAATTTCCAACAGCTATAAAGATGAATAAAGTGACTAAGAGCGTGTGAAGACACGCTAGTATGGGAGGATTCCGTATCTGATCAGCGATAAATGTACTTGTTAAATAACTTCACAATTTGTTGTTCAATTTCGCTTAAAATAATTTTCCTAATGAGTTTTTAGCATGTTCTATCAACACGGAAAATTTCATGTCTCTACAACTAATATTTTGGTAACCTCCATAGGTGATTAGGTCTGAAAAAAGTGAAGCAGTCAATAGTAAGTTTGTGATCAACATTATGTTGATTCAGTGGATTTTTACTTCCATTGTCACAATCCAAATAAGATAAAAAGTTATAATATTGTTTAAAACTTGTAAAAACTTTAAGGTTTCTTATGTTTGCATTTTACCATTTTAGGCTATACGAATGTTTTGTTTTTTTAGAATTCTATTCTATTTCTCGAGTGCCCTATAATTTACGTACCTTTAGAGTTTATTGGATCAACACTGGAAACATGATTTTGAGTGTTTGCTTTGACTGCGTTGTTGATATGCTTACCGAGGTTTTTGATACTGGATTCATCTGTTTTCATTGGATATTGAAATAATATTGATATATGTTTATCGTAATTACTTTCATAAATATCGTTTGTTCTTTTTTCTTCAAACACTCTACATTTCACTGTTGCGTTCTTAGAATTTCCTTTAAATGTATAGTTTTGATATTTATTTTGTACTACTCCTGTTACATCTTTATCGTCTGTAAAAAGTAAAAGATATTTACCTTTTATTGTTATTTCTAAGAATATTATCTTTATACAACTCGCTTCAACCGTGACTCTGCCTGTTGAATGAATTCTATCATCATTACATAGTATAAAATAAAGTCACTTGCCAGCGTTGTACGCGCAGATCTTTCAAACAACGCAACGGATTTTAATGCGTATTTCACCAATAACTGTTTTTTGGTGAAATACGCATAATTCTAGGAAAAGGTTTATATCTATAATACATTTATGCTATAGAAGATAAATGCCGAGAATTTCAATGATTTGTAACGAGATGTCGAAAAAACAGCGCTTTGTGCGCTTACGTTGCATGCGCTGGCTAAATCTTACGAGATAGAAAATAATAATATACTACGGAAATGTACATCATAAAAAGATCTATAATAAAGTTTGCGATGGCGCCTATCTCCCGAGCAAAACCCACAGGAACAATTTTTATCTTTTGCATATTACAAAAAATAATGAACTATTTACGAAGCTATTTTAAAGAATACCGTATTAATCCTTTTTTATTTAAATACGCTAGATACTTTGTACATTTTATGCAGTGCCATCTTTGATTATTAATATCTCGTTGACCTCTCGAACTAGTCCGATATTTTATCCATCGATTTAATAACTTGGTGGACAGGACAGACATCTTTTTGTTAGTCAAAAAAAGCATCAATCTTGGACTCTTGCGCTTACGCTAAATACATGTACAGATGTTTCATTCTAAAAATGCACGTGCATCCACTAATTAATTGCAACGCTTGCTTGTTTATTATAAAATCCAACTCAACCACGTACCAAGTTTGATATTGATGAGCATCCGTTTTTGCTTCCACACACTATTTTTCATACACAGGTGAATACTTTCGAAGGGTTTGCATTTTCAGACTGTACGCACTCTACAAACCTTTACTTTGCGTCTATAGGCTAAGAAACATAAAATATTTCTATTTAGTCCCAGCACTGACATATGTAAAGTAATGGTTAATTTCCAATAAAAAACTTAAGTAAAAATATAATTTTAATACAATTATTTTAATAACACTTCGTTTTCAATAAATACGTGTCATGCTTTGGTAATCATACATATCAATCTTTAAAACCAAATACATCACTGTTAAAAATAACACATCGATATAATAAGTAATATAAATTACATAGTACACCATTCTATCTCGATAACGGACGAGTGATTGCGAGTATTTTAATATTATTATTATTATTTAACAATCAATAATAAAATATAAAAAAAACGGTTACACGTACACGAAAAAGCTAATACGAAAATTAAATAGTAACAAGGTGAGACTACATTTATGGCACAGAGGAACTAGTCGGGAGCGAAGCGCAGGCGCTCATTTCTCTTTGGGTTTCTTTTCCTTCTTCCGCGGCGGCGGCACGGGCGCCTCGCCGCTCGCAGCGCCCTCCTTGTCCTTCTTGACGACCTTTTTCACTATCTTCTTTTTGGGCGCATCCGTCGTCTTGGGCGACTCCGGGATCGGCGACGGCTCCGTCTTAGCGGACACGGAGGACTCTATCTGGGCGGCGGTGGAGGGCTTGGGTTTGACGCCGATCTGGGCGAGCGAGACGGCGCCGACGGGCGGAGTGGGCACCTCGGGCTCCTGGACGGAGAGGCGAGAGTCTGCGGCGGGGGAGGGATTATGTAAATAAGTACGTATTATATATGTCAACCTTTGTATAATATTATATATTATGTAAATATGTTTATCAGTCGGCTATTACCGTTAACAAAGGAATTCTATACCTCGAACATGTGATAAAAATAACCCTATGAAATACCTACATAATTTCGTAAATACGGTTAATCTGGCATATTGTATTCATGCTGTTATAATATAAACTGTTCATACCATTTCCTCACTCAGTTAATTATAATATGTTAATGATAAATAACGGAATGATAATTGTAATATATTTTACTTGTGCAACAAGAAAAATATATGACACTACATTTCGTTTTTTTGATACATATGGCTTTAATACAAGATTCTAGTGTTGACTTCAATGCTAAATTATTTTCTATAAATTTTATAATACTTCGCAACATGGACATTTATGTACTTATGTAACTTTTTGTAAATTGATTTAATTTTATTTGAAAAATAGCATTAGTGGAATTTTTTCTTGTTATTTAATATCTTCTTATACCTAAAGCCAAAGTACAATCCATAATATGTAAGTTATAAGGTAAGATTTTCTAATGAAATAATTGATTGAAACATCATGGCAGCAAAGCTAGTAGTAAACTAGTATATGAAAAGGTTAGTATATAAAAATGCTCGTATACGAAAATAGAAACAAGTGTTTATCAAAAATAACAACTTTATCATGTTAAAAAAAAATTAAAAATAAACCCTATTGTGAAAAAACAATATCTAAAACATATTATTGTGCAGCTTACTGTTCCATGGGAGACCAGCATCCCTAAAGACCATCTTATAAAAACGAACACGTAATTTGACCTACCCAATGAGCTCACAAAAACGTTTACAAAACCAGCTTATACACGGTAGAGGTAGTAGCAGGTGGTATACCAGCAAAATCCCTGTACAAGCTACTAAAAGAACTTGGCTTGTCAAGAACTATCATAAGTTCATTATTGGAAAGGACATTTAAAGCCGCACTAGTAGGATCATACCAGATTAGGCTAGGCATGGTAAGGAACACTGGCAGCCATAATTTATGGATGACCATCTTACAGACAAGCGGGCGTGATGAAGTCAGAATAGTTTCCCACTCCATCTGACGTCATCCTCGGAACCCCCACGATTTCTACAACGTTACGACTTATATCACAGAGTCACATTAATCGGGTCCCACTGTTTTACGTGCCTTCCGAAACACGGAGGAGGTCGGATATTGGGAACGCGCACCATTTTTAAATGATTATGCCGTCCCCCCTCCGTGGGTGCAGATGCGTCCCTGGGATATCACTGCAGACTGCGAGAAAATGCAAAAGGATCTGAATTTCTGTTTAATTCAATGAAACGTTACGCTGACAAAGTGCAGAAAATTTCCATCGATAGCAATGCAAAGATCGTCTCTCTCCATTGGAATAAATCATATTTACTCTATAAATTTCTTTTATGATAACCTTTCTGGCGTTATGGAGATGTAGTCCGCCTCTCGAGTCACTCTCGGATTCGTTTTCATGTTTGGTACAAAAGAGGAAATAAATTTGTTCATATTAACGAGTGGTTCACGTTTCTGTAGGTTTGAGATATGATATCTCCTCAAAGGTTATGGCAAAAAGTTGTTGATTCTAAAAGCATCTTTCGTATTAGATGTATTGAAACAACATGATGCAAAGGGTCTTTGCTTCAATTTCCTTTTCTTCTAGTATATAGATTGATGATTGTTATAAATCTGTTATGGTAATTTTCCTTTATTGATAAGTAGTTTATTTTACAATAAACACCCACAATTTAGAAACTCTCAGTGCAACATTAGCGAATTCGTCTTACTAGACTAAGAAGAAGAGGTCTTGGCCATATCATAACATTTGCACGCCACTTTATGGCAGAATAATTCAGTATAATTTCCTCTAGAACAGCTCAGATGCACGAGCGTATTATTTCTAAGAAAATAATTGTATATAATAAGCTTCCAGATGAAATCAAATAATAAGATAATATAACAAAATTTAAAATGTATATATTGAAGAGATTTCCTATTTACAAATCATATTATTTTATTGAAAATTACGTTAATGACTTTAAAAACTAAATCAAATTTAATTACATATATTAAATGTAGTCATTGAGGAGGTCGTGGCCTAATCAGTGGTCGGCATTTGAGTCGATCGCTAGGTTAAGTAGCTCTTGCTGCGACCAGGTAATAATAATACTCACCATCTTCAGTTTTCCTTAGCCTTTCAAGTAATTCTGAGACTTCCCTATTCACAACATTGAGTTCATTTTTGAGCATCGCATTCTCCACTTCCAAATTTTGCATATTAAGTGTAAATTTTTCATCATTAACTAGCTCCAGGTCCGAAGGCAAACTGTGTCCTAAAAAAAATATTTAATAATGCAAATAAAACTTTCTCCTTTACTCAATAAACACATAATAATTGAAATATCCATGCATTAATTGTAAAAATGTGCATCAAAAAATAATATGTAAGCTTACTTCTTTTTCTCAATCCAACTGGATTTACCAAAGAATCATTGTCAATATCAGTGACCAGAGTTTTGGGGGAATTATGAAGGTTGTATCTTCTATATGGAGATTTTCTTCTTGGCTTTTCTGCCGCCGGCCTAATATTTTCGTGACTTTGTGGAACTGGTGATCGGGATTGATGGCCTTTTAAGGAAAAACTCTTCAACGTAGGTGTATAGGTTGACTTCGTCTCCGTTATCGCAACACTTTTTTTCGGACTACGTGCAGCTGTCCGCTTTTTCTGCCATGGAAGATCGAGATTGGCCTGATCATGATGTTTACCCTTAATAGCACTGTTACGAAGAGCCGCACCAGTCTGCTCATCAAGGTTATTGAGCAGGCTCTCCGCCTTACCAGCGAGTTCCGCGAACCATGACATTTATAATATTTACTCTTCACATAAAGTAAACAATTTAGGATTACTCGAATTGTACGAAAAATTGGTTGTTTAAATCACTACATAGCAACAAATTACATTAAAACGAACCTAACCATAATGTTAGAATTAAAAACTAAAATTTATTAATTTACCGTACGAAATTACGAAATAAATATTTTAGAAAAATGGAAAAGTTTCATTTCAATTGCATTGCACATAATTGACATTACGGCACGACAACGACACGTTCAGTCGGTGACACGTTTGACGTCAAGTTAATGTAGTTTGAAAGTTAAAATACCTACATAGTTAAATGATTTACATAATCTGTGTTAGTCGATTAATTTGTTAAGGAACTCTTTCCACCTTTTTTTAACTAACAAAATCAGCATTTTATGATCGGAAAAAATATGAAAAGTATCTATCAAATTGCTGATTTTACTCTTTGAAATATGAATGTTCGAATTTGAAAAATTTAAAATAGTTAACTTATAGTATTCTAGTCTGGTTCCCAAGTTCGCCCAAGATTCCCAGGTTCCTAATAAGACAGCACGTTTATAAAGAAATTTAATCCAATTTTTTTTTGTTAGCTTAGTAATTGCTTGCTGTGGTCTCCTGTAATTGAAGGAGCACACAGGTTTTTTTTCTGTGTGATCTAGTATGTAATGTGTGTATTCTTCGTTGAAGGTCCTTAATAATAAAATAAAATATACATATAAATAAAATTGAAGGGACGGTTTGTAACGCTAAAATTATTATTTTTTACTAATTGATTTTTAATATAAATGTACATATACGATACCTATTAAATAAAAAGCAAGATAAAACATTTCTGTCTGTCTATTTGTCTGTTTGTCTATTCCAGGTATCTCCGAAGCATCTGGGCTGATTTTAACGGAACATTCATAGACAGATATAATAACATAGGATACTTTAGTTTTAGAAAAATATACGAGTACATATTAGTTACAAATTTTTTCCTTTTTTCAGTTAAATATTCTACGCTCAAAAACGAAATTTAAGTGATCTTTTCACTACATTAAATATTGCTTTTGTAATTAAATTCAGATTTTTCAACCGCACCGTAGATCTGGGAAGTGCTTGCTGCTTCTTAATGTGCTTTTAAAAATTGCTTTGCGTTAGTTTTTACTCCGTTTATTCAGTCTTTAAGATTGTTAAACGTTTCGCGACTAACGGTTAGTTGTTTTGTGACGGTTTTGTGTTATGTAGTAATGTAGAGGACATCATTTTCTTTCTAGAATTATTTTATAATATTGTTTTTATGTTAGAATTTTTTTATGAACCGAATTAGCGAGACAAACACTCCAGTTAAGTTTCTTCACAAGGAACCCTTATGCCGGAGCCAGACATAGCTCAAAGTGTTTGTACATGTTCGTCCCTGAAGACTAGAAAGTACTACAAAACCTTGCGCAGCTACACAAAGTCCCCGATCACACTACATGATCATTGAAATGATCATTCAAATGAAACTATGTCTGGCCTAAAAAGATAATTTTCATATCTTGAAGGGCGGCAACTTTTCTGCAAATTTTTTGTCATATTTAGTCTTTCATGGGCTTATATAACATGTTTTTTATGTAGCTAAAATAACAAACAAGTATACAGCCGACACGACCTCGAAAAAAGGAACACTCTCATTGCTAAAAGCAAGGAACGCATTTGCGAGCTCACGTCTTCAGACGTTCATAGGCAAATGCTTCAGCATTTGCCTATGAACGCTGATAGTTTCTTATAACCAGTTTTTTTTATATAACTATAGCCACAAACGACTATACATCCTTTGATGATAAGCAGCCACCTTAGCCTTTAGAAGTTTATCAATACAATGGGCATTATTTGTATTTCACGCTGGTGACCCATTATTTCTCACAAAGCATTATTTCTCGAGCAAGCCAACTTACTAGCAGAAGCTACGTTGGGAAAACTTGTTTTCTGTAGGGTGGATGCACTTCCCCAGTTTGACAGCTCCACATACTTAGCTCCCAAAGAGCCACTCTCTTGTACACTTCGTAAAACCTTCCAACAAAAACTGTTTTCTTAAGTGAATAGCGGCGGTCCATTAGGAGACGCCGGGGTAACGTTTTCCGAACAAATCGAATCAAGAGGGAAATGTCCCATTATGCAGATTTTCCATTACGGAAAATCGTATCGTATTTTATTTCGGCCGGTCTTCTGCGCTTTGTCGTGACAAATCGCTCGAATTGGGTGCTTTAAGAAGCAGTGACTAAGTTTTTGAATACACTTGAACTAAGTTAAGTAAAATAAACTTACTGGTAATGACGTGTTTTTATCGAATTGAACTTAACTTTTTGTCTAGATACTTGTGTGTATTTAATACAAATAACAAAAACAACTTCAGCTACATATAGTGTATTTGTAACACTATATATAGCTGAAGATCAGCTGAAAAGACATACTATTGTTTTAGTATTTATAAATGTTTTTATTGTTGTATAAATATTTAAAATAATTAAATATAAATGACCAAAGGCGTGTCAAGACACGCTTATATAGAAGGGTTCCGTACTTGATACGCTATGAACGTAATTGTTAAATAATTTCAAAAGTTGTTCTCCGATTTAGAGGAAGTTCAAGACCGAACAGGTTGGAGATGCTCTATGTCCCACGCCCTATGCTCCATCTAGGGGATACAAAATAGAACAGGAGGTGACTCTTCTGGAACTGATGGGGGAATATTTGGCTGGTTTCGAAGGTCTCTCCTTATCCGTGGTGGGCTCGAACTCCTTAAGGAATTGGATCTAGCAACATTGGAGGTTTTTGGTAATACAACACCATTTTGTATAGGTTGAGTCATTGGGTTTGCAGAAACAGGTCGGGATACTGCTGCCACAGAGGTAGTGCGGTGATCTCCTCTCACTATTGTCTTTAAATCGAGTATTTCAGTGGGAGTGATCTCAGAAGGATCTACTAGAGGTAGAGGTCTATTTGTAGATTTTAATATCTGAAAAGTAAATGTTTCAACATAAATATATTACCCGTTTTTTGTCAATTATTTTATTAATATACAAAATAATTACAATCGTTAGATATTATTTTAGCTAATGAAAAACGAAAATATATTTAATTTATCACATAAATTGCAGTAAAAACCTTTAAATTTTGCTTTTATTACTTAAAAAACACATCAAAGTTTGAGGGTGTATCTCTTAGTACAAGTTTATTATTTTAATTTAAATATTGTCAATGATAACAAGCATTGCACCAATAAAAAACAAAGATTATTTTTGCAATGTATTAATTTTATACAACATAAAATCACCTGATTGTTGCCAACAAGAGAAGCCCATTGTAGTGGGAGACCAACAAATTTTCCTTCCCTTTTATCGAATCCAGTGTGTACTCTATGTTCAAAATTACTTGGCGGAGAGATAAGCGGCTTCTTCTTTTTCTTTGAAAACATGATGTCTAAATTTTTAGTATCTGAAAATATTTCTATAATTAGAAATTACCTAAACAAGGTTATTATCTCTGTATGTATATAAAAATATCAACTAATAAAAACAAAGTATTCAGTTACGATAAAATAGTCAAACGATAGCAACGGCGAATAGAAAGTGACAACGGATTCAATCACTACTATATCCACAGAATTTAAATTGTAAGCTAGTTAAACGCCCTGTAGAAAGTAACAAACAAAAAGGCAATTATTCATTACAAACCAATACCACCGGTTGTCTTGCACCAATCCAAACACACCTTTTAATTCAATTTCACTTCCATGAATTCCATAGTGGCCATATCCAAAACACAGTATAAAAAATTACGCAACTGTACGTTCTATTATAATTATAGAATTATCGTATAAAAGCTACTGAGTTTTAACAAAATAAGTAGTGGAAACACAATTATATATCTTTCCTATATTTTTTTACGCATAACACATATTCTTTCATCACGTCCCTCACCCGAGTGAAGTTTAGTCAAGATAACGAGTCATAACTTAAAACTTCTACAAGTGTGAAGTTCTCTAGCCTCTACGAGTACAGAATACATTATTTTATTATGAAGCATTCACCATCTGTGTTAGTACTTCTTATTAAATAATTATCTGTGTACAACAGATAACAAATTCGGTACAACATTATATAGTACGCGGCAAGGGCATAGTCAATAATTCAATACTTAATACTACAGAATACTGATACTACTATTCTAGTTTTCGGATGACGGCTGTAAAACATTAAGAGAAAATAAACAACCATAAAAGCTAAAGACCTGTGAGAGTTAGAAAATAATTATTGTATAAAAATTGTTTAAAACAAGCTTCAAAAGAATCTTATATTATGTTGAAAAAACTTCCACGAAACTAAAAATTTACTGCATACATTCCAGAATACTATTATTTTTTGAATAGTTATTTTACTTATATGCGATGAAACATAAACGACATAAAAGTAAATCCAAGAAAAGTTATAAGTCTCACAATAAAGAGGTGAAGAAGAAAAGAAGACCTAGTGTAAGTTATTTTTTTAGTTTATTTACCACAGTAACCTTATAGGTAACCAATCTATCTATCTATATAAAACGAATTTCCAAAATGTATATATATGGATAACTTCCTAACTACTGCAACAAATTGGATAATTCTTTTTTTGTTGTGTTCCATATTAGAGCAGGGTTTGTACCTTAAAAATGTGTGACTGTTTGTTATGGGTAATCAGGAATGGGAGAAGAAAGGGAACTGGAAAAATATTATAGGTATAGTATATAATATATAATAGTATATAAACTAACATTTGGGCATGACAAAGTGTGCCGGGTCTGCTAGTTTTTATAATAAAATTGTTTATGTTCTAGACTTCAGATTCTTCAAGCTCCAGTGAATGGGAGGAAAAGCAAACAGTTCCTAAGGTTGCCGACCGTGATGAATGGATGTCTATGACAGGAATGTTAAAAACCTATACTAAAGATGATATTAAACCCAAAAGAGAAACTGTGGAAAAAAAACATATAGATTCTTATAATCCCGCTTCAAGTAGTAGAGAACTCAACCCATACTGGAAAGATGGTGGAACAGGAGTTCCGCAAACATATGAGAGTTTTAAAAAATCCAGACAATTTATCAAACCATCAAGCAATGATGATTACTATTCGAAATCAAGTAAAGTAGATAGCAATGACAATAGTAACAAATATTCCAATCAAACTAAATCAGACCACAATAAAAAATATTCCAATTGGCACAAAGATTCAAAACAAAAAATACACAGCCTTGATGTAGATATTAGTAAAAGTAGTAATGAATCTTCAGAAATTCATAGAACAAACAAGATAATAGAAACATCAGAAACAGGAAGTAAACCAAAAAGTACTTTGTACCTGTCCGATGAAAAGATGAATAAGTTAGCTGCTAAGATTGTTAAAGCTGAAATTATGGGTGACACAAAAGTAGTAACAGAGTTGAAAGCTAAATTAGAAGCGGCAAGAGAATACAGAAAGAAAAATCCTGTTGACGATAATGAAGCAGATAATGATGGGGTGATGTTAACATCTACAAGTAGTACTGGAAACATCAGACCTTTGGAGAAAAAGTCTAAAACCAGTGACAACACAAGCAATAAGCGCAAGGCTGATACACATGATGCTTCTGGAAGAATAAAATACTTTGGTAATGATGATAAATATGACTTGGCACAAATGGTAAGTATCAGTAGACAGTTGCATATTTTAAAAATGTTATGAATCTTATGTACACATGTAAATATATTGGAGAGGCTGTTTATAACGGCTAATTTATTTTTAATACAAATTGCATAATACATATGACACTTATTACAAAAATTCTAGTTACAAAATGTTTTCCTGTCTGTTTGTTCTGGGAATTTCCAACACGGCTTTATCAACTTGACTTTTAATAGCAGATAGCTGATATTGCATGGAGTAACATAGACTACTTTAGTTTAAAAAAAAAATTAAGAGTTCTGCACAAAATATATAAATCCCAAAAAGTAAAAAAATCGCTAAATTAACTTGAATGAAGTCCTCAACTTCATTCATGTCAATGAGAGAGCAGAAGAGAGGAGTCTACTGCTCCTGCTCTAGCAAATAGATTGGTGTTGTTTGCGGCAAGCAGTTTGCCCTCCCATAAGGAGTTATCATTTCAAAAAATTATAATCTATTGTAAATCTATTTAGTTCCAGCAAGAGAAATATGGTTCAAACTATGATGAAGAAGCAGAACTAGCCAGGCTTGCGGGTAAAAGTAAAAATCCCAATGATGATTTAGAAGACATATTCTTAGAGGATATTTCAAAGAATAAAAATTTGATAAAGGAGAATGAAAAAGAAAGACAACGCGCAATCAACCAGAATATTAAACTTGAAAAATCATTAGACGGTTGTGAATATTGCTTTGACTCTAAAAACATGTTAAAGCATCTTATAGTGAGTTGTGGTAGTAGAGTATACATGTCTTTACCTGCAAGAAAATCTCTAGTACAAGGTCATTGTATTTTGTCAACAATACAGCACTCAACATGTGTTACAAGTTTAGATGAAGACATATGGGAAGAAATATTGGTAAATTTTATAATTATCCTATACATAGGAATACAATTAAGGGTCTGTTTGTAACATGAAATTTATTATTTTTTACTAAGTGCCTCTGATATGCAATACCTATTTTAGAAATGCAATTTTAAAGATGTTTTGTCTCTCTGTTTGTTCCGGATAATCTCAGAAACAGCTAGACCAGTTTGGATGGGACTTTCACTGGGTTGACAAATGATTATGGCCCCGAATTAAAAAATAAAATCCTCATACTTAAACAAAATCACTGAATTCACGCGAAGTCGCAGGTTACAGCTACTTTCTAATAAATGAAATTATACTGTAAGCTAACAAACCCGGTAGACGTCGTCCTGCACGAACGTCTTGCAAATACAGTGTGTAAATTTGATTAAAATTGGTTAAGTAGTATTAGTTGAGTCTGTCGCGGACAAACAACGTGACGCGTAATTTATATATATTAAGATATATTTAATCCTTTTATTTTACAGAATTACAGGAAAATGATAACTCAATTTTTTAACTCCCAAAATCAAGATGTCGTATTTTACGAAACGGCTACGAGATTACACAGATTTCCTCACATGGTAATAAGTTGTGTACCCCTACCTAGAGATGTTGGTGATATGGCTTCAATATATTTTAAAAAAGCCCTTCTAGAATGCGAAGCTGAGTGGTCAATGAACAAAAAAGTTGTAGACCTAAAAGACAAAAGTATTAGAAAATGTATACCAAAAGGTTTGCCTTATTTCTGGATAGATTTTGGAATGGAACCTGGCTTTGCGCATGTTATTGAGGATCAACAATTATTCCCGAAAATATTTGCTGAGGTAATATTTTTATATATTAGGTAAAGAGTCATACATATATTTCGTCACAAATTCATATGCCCCAGTAGCGTATTACCAAAATATGATATAGTGTGAAATCAAGCAGGGGAAGCAAAAAGCTTTGTGATGTCATACGTCAAAATTAAAAACATGCAAAAACAAAATTTAAACCAAAATTAAGAAACGCGCATAAAATTGTAAGGGGTTCCGAAAATTTGATACGAGACGAATTTCTCAGCATTCCATGGATTCACTGTGGGGGTGAGGGGTCCATCGCGTCGCAGAGGAAGGAACCATAGCAGTACCATTTTTATTTTCGTATAACTAGGAATAATTTACGGAATTAAGTCATTTCTCGGGTAAATATTGTATATATGATACAATTAGATTTTTTCGCAAATTCGTGATTCCTCTAATTTCCTTTAAAAAATATGTTACCCTACCCTAGTGAGAAAGCCATTTCAATTAATAACAGCGGCTACCGGCAAGCAAATTAAATAACTTTCTCGACTACGTAAATAAGATCGTTTAAAAACCCCTAGATAACGATATTATGTTCTATATATCCCTAGATAACGTATTTTGTAGTAGATTCAAATAACTTCTACAAGGACTATAAAAAATCTATATATGCATATATAGAAATAAATAATTATAATAACATTGAAGCATTGGTAGGAGATTTTTTAATATTTACGTTTTTATAACAAAAAATATATTTTTAAATTTCTTGACTGCATATGCTTTGTTGCAAGGTTTTTCTGATTCTGATGTGATTTTTTCACTTGAGTCTAAAGGATTAATACAAACAATTTAACAATCCATCGTGACGAAAGTTAGGAAGAATGGGATATAAAATATACACAATAACTTTCAAAACAGAACGTCATAAAACTTTAACTTTACTTAGAACTAGGGCGGAATGAGAGAATAAGAGCTTATGTGTATCAAGTTATTAAAAAAATAAGAAACGATCTAAAAACAAAGTACTTGCACGTATTTAAGCGCAAAGCCACTAAGCTGCAAAGTGTTAGCTACTTAAAATAATATACGTTGTATATCTTCAGCACGTATACGCGTATATTGTATATTTAATCGACGTCATCGTTAGTACAGTTTCCCGGTAGAACATCAAAAAGCAATATTTCTAGCTCAGGAGTTGATTGATATATCAGCCCGGGAGTCTACCCATGAATGAATATATCGGAAGATTAAAGTCACCACAAGTGCAGTTTTATTTTCTGGGACATCGAATAGAAAATATTTTACAACTAATATTATATTCTACTCAAGGTTCGTAGAGAATGTGAATAAACTATGAATTTTAATATCGATTAAAATTTTAGTGAAAAAAGATTACCGAAATAGGAATGGGATTACATAAAATACTAATCGAATTATATATATAACGGTGAGTAAAACTCTATAACAGTAATAATAAATATCTTTATCTTGCCAACGAGATTACCGTCATGTGGAATGTGGACTCGACAATTATTGTTCGGTAGTTGTTTCGGTTAACGGTCTTCTTAAGAGGCTCTCGCTTGATGGTTGGCTCAAATATACAAAAGGCAGTATTGCTTGAAACGACACGAACACAGATGATCACTGGCTGCTTCCGCGCGCTTCTTGTGGGTAGCTTTTTTAATATTTTAGATTTTTTATAATATTTAAAAATATGTAAAATAATATGTATAGAAAAAACCAGGCAAGTGCGAGTCAGACTCGCGCACTGAGGGTTCTACCACATAATATTTTTACAAGGTAATTTACGAGTAAGATTAGTACTTCTTATGGGATTTCCTTGAATGTGACAATATTGGTAATTTTTTTGTGAAATTTACGGATTTTGTATAATTCCTTTAACTATGCTGAAAGACATTGTTTCTTGCCAAATTTCATGGTTCTAGGGCAACGGAAAGTACCATATAGGTTTTGAGTCCATTTTCATACATTTTACTAGTGTGAGAAAAGTGATATATACAGCCATATCCTTTGATTGCGTATATTTAGAGGGTTTATGTTCTCGCACAAGCTTCAAGGGAGCATAAACCTCAGTACTTGGTATTAATTCAAATATATCTTTACATATTTCTTAGAAAAAGGGTCTTGACGGATAAACTAACAGATAGAAAAAAAAAACACACTGATGCAACAACGGATTTATAGTTTTTAGACTTTTTCTTATATTTATGCTACAATTTCTAATATCTTATTACGAAATTTCATGATTTTATGCCAACCAGAAGGACATTTATCGAAAGAAAAAAAGATTTAATTCGTTAGTCTATATATACAATTTATAAAACACAACGATAGCTCGTACATTTTCGTCATACCGTCATCTATGATGAATAACGGAAAACTTGACATTATTAATTACAAATCGCTTTGGTAAGCGACCCATAGATGGCGGTGTAGTCACCGCCCACCGGCTACTTTTTCTGCACGTTTTAAGTGTGAAATAACTTCAAAGATATTAATTTTAATAATATGCTGTAAAGGACAGTCATTGTCAAGAACTTTAACGAGATCAAAGCGGTGACGTAAGTCTAGTGTTGTTATTACACGAACAATTTTTTTTTGATTGACGATTTAACACTTTTTAACAGTAATTTTACATTTAGTAAATGTCTTTTAGGTACTTGAAGAGTAAAGAATTTATTTTTTTATATATTATACTTCTCTTTCGTGTGTTTATTTGGTTAGTATAGACCAAGCCGAGGGGAACGTCTTTGTAGGTTTTACTGTCGATGTGAGTAAATTAACCTTGCTATATGAATCTTCACTACTTTGTTTTAATTAGGCAAGGTATTTTTTGTGAGCTCGTATGAAGGTTAAAAGTTTATACACAACTAGTGGTACCGGCAGACGCTGTCCTGTTCGAACGTTGGGTTACTTACTATTTACTACATTTTACTATACTATAATATTGTCCCCGATCCCGTTTCTTTTCCCTTTTCCGTTCCCGTTCCTAAATGGTTCACTATTTTAGCGTTAATGGTTTAAACATGAAAGAATGATATATGCTGTTGCGGGTTTTTTTTTAGAACTATTTAAGATAAACATTACCTACATCCACTTTATACGTGTAACTCTAACGGTTTTTGCAGCGTACGCCAGGATAGCTCGCAGATATGGCAGAATTTTCTCCTACTTACTTGTCATTTATTGTTATGTTTTGGATAATTCAAGCAATATCTTTATGATTTATAGTCTATGTGATATTCTGATATGTAAACTATATTATTGTAAAGTTTTATTAAAATCTATTCAGTAGGTTTTGCGCGAAAGAGCGTCAAACAATATGTACGTCCATGTGTACAAACTTTTGCGTTTATAATATTAGTAAGATTATCATAATAAATCGTTGCTTGGTTAAATGTTACTTTATCTATAAATTACACATTCAACGAACCATTGTCGCTTATCTTAAAATATCAACCAATCAACACCCAGCGATCCTATTCTAATACAACAAACTCGAACCTTACCTTTATGATTTTTCGTGGCCTAAACAGAGGAGGTCGTGGCCTAATCAGTGGTCGGCATTTGAATCGATCGCTAAGTTAAGTTGCTCTGGCTGTGACCGGGTGATAGATGGGTGACGCTGTTAGCATCTATGATATAGTGGATTCAACTGTATAATTCATTTTAGAGTTTATGTAAACGACAACTCCTTCATTTTGAGTATTAAATAAAGAAGCATGAGCATCGAAACCACCAGGGATGGAATAGTTGGAGATTTACTGAGCCAACATTCCGACAAGACAATTACATCTAACTGTAGATTGATTCTATGTAACAGGACGAGTAAACTGTTAAAATTGCAGTTAATACTACGTATATTAACATGCAAAACTTTCTCGGGTCTTCGGGAGAGCAAATCAAATTTAATAAAAAAAATTTAATTTATCTTTACACATTTCTTAGAAAAAGGGTCTTGACGGATAAACTAACAGATAGAAAAAAATCACACCGATGCAACAACGGATTTTCATTTTTTAGACTTTTTCTTATGTTTTATGCTACAATTTCTAATATCTTATTACTAAATTTCATGATTTTATGCCAACCAGAAGGACAGTTAACGATGGAAACAAGATTTTATCCGTTAGTCTATATATACAATTTATAAAACACAACGATAGCTCCTACATTTTCGTCATACCGCCATCTATGATCAATAACGGAAAACTTGATATTTTTAATTACAAACTGAAACGAAGATTTATTAAATTATAAAAAACTCGTAAAACAGTGTTGGTTTTGAAACCACTCCGAAACTGTGAACTATCTTTATAGGCTCCTAAATGATAAGGGTTGCCCAACAAAATATCGTCATCTATGGGTCGCTTTGGTAAGCGACCCATAGATGGCGGTATGGTCACTGCCCACCGGCTACTTTGCCTGTACATTTTAAATGTCTTAAATAATGTCATAACTTCGAAGATATTTGTTTTAATAATATGCTGTAAAGGACAATATTGATTTACATAAAATGTTCAACGTATTTAACGTATTTAAATGGATAAGGATTAATACGGTATTCTTTATCAAGTGTCTTTGCTTATGTATGGGAGATATGACATTAAGAGCCATATCTTTTTATTGCGAATACTTAGAGGACACATTTTTTCACAGCCTTAAGAAACCGTAGATCTCAATATTTACTACAAATTTTATCTTTATATTTCAACGCGTTCCTCATACAACAACTAAAACGATCATTATAAAACCCTATCAATAGGGGCGTTTTGTCCGTCAGCAATATTGTTTACATTGGCTCGTTAGCGTTTGTTTGATTATGTATCATTATTGGATTAAACGGTTCGGTTAGACAAGGTCAATGTGAACGTGCTTTATGTGAAATAATCAGCTTTTGTTACTGGAACACCGGGCGGACGTACGTGTTATAATTACTGGTTAATGCATACAGGTAGTATTATTGTTTAATCCATATAGTAGGTAATCTACTAACAATTGTTGCGTATACAATTTAAGTACATGTACATGAGTATTTCTCATATCAATTGGCTTTGTTGTTCAAAATAATTTTACTTTTATATAGCACTGTCGACAGTACTTCAGCAGCAAATAAATACTAAGCGAAAAGGCTAAGGTACCATCCAAGCCAAAATTTTCGAGAAGCGAGAAGTCTTATAGCGCTCTACCTTTTAATAACTAAGATATGTGTGATTAGAGTTGGAAAAAGTCCTTCTGTAATACAAGAGAATTCTATTAGAGAAAATAGAGACACGGTTACTTCTTTACTGTAGTAAAAATAGAGAAGAAAAACGCGCCTAAAAGAGACACTAAAAGATCAAGGCTCAATTCAATCAAACAACAGAGCCATAAAACCTTCTTGATTAAACTTTATTCGTCAGTAATTTAGGCGTACATAATGTTTATGGCTTTAACTTTTTCTTGCAGAAAAATCGCGATAAAATGTGTATGAGTGAATTTTAATGCGGCGAGAATCGCGTTTACTGCAAAAGCAAATCTTTCTGACATATTCCTTCTTAGTTATTTGACAGATCTGTTGTTATAGCAAACGGAGTGTTATGCACTTTATTTTATTTATACTACAAGGTAAGAACGAACTGTCACTCTTGTCTTCTGTCTCTGTGAATTGTTTTACGTTGCGCATTAACGCTAGTGTTCTGAATTATCAAAAAGTGCTACGAATGGGCTTCTCAACATTGGTCGGTTTTAATTAATTTTTTTTTAAAGTTTTCTTTGATTTTCTCAATTGTAAATAAAATTGAGAAATGGATGCTTTTGACGAACAGCAAAAATATATGGCGTCCTGCTATTTCGGTCCGCAGGCTCAGCAACTGGCGCGCACGAAGAGCTTCCGCGACCGCTTTGAGAACTGGTCGGAGAGCGAACGCGAGCGCGAGGAGAGCGGCCATCGCGCGCCCACCGTACTCGCCGACGCGCGCGACGACGACGGCGACGGCGACTCGCAGCTCGAGACCGCCAAGAGGTATAGGCGTACGGTCTAAAAATGCACGCCCCTCCAAAGTATTCACCTCTCCTTGCAAAATAGCGTGTAGACGCGAACTCGTCAATATCATTGGCTGAGAGCGCGTGGTTGAGTTTGAGTTTACTATAAAAGCGCTGCACACACGCAAGCGAGCTTTTCAATTAATTAGATGGTAGGGCGTGCATTCTTAGACTGAAACATCTAACCTAATTTCCCTAGAAAAGGCCGCCGTGACTATCTTACCGGCGAAATCAGATCGATGATATTTATTTTGTTTTTTAGAAAAATTTCTTCAAACCTAATTCCTAAATAAAGATAAATTGATAACTGATTTTGAACCTTTGAATTTTGATTTAGTTAATTATTTTATATTTTTTATGTCTTCTTGCTTCAGTAGTTCTTTTAAATTATAGTCCATTTTTGTATCATCTTCATAAAAAAAACCATTAAAATTATTCTTTAAGAAATACAATATAATTTCAATTATTTAGTTGTATGTTCAGAAGTCCAAATTATATTTACCGCTTTCAACGAAGATTTTGTTATGTTTATTAATTCTCTTTCAGTTTACGTGAAAAGTTCGAAAATATGAAAGTTCAAACGACAACCGTGTCTAAAACTTTTGCCCCGAAAGTTCATCGATTTGTGGTGAGTTATAAATTTAATACAAATGTGGTCCCAAACTGTCATATTATTTTCTCATGTCCACTTCAATGTTTTCTTTACTTTTTAGTAGGATAATATTTTTTTTTATTGTCACTCCACGGGCTTAAGGGTTGTGCCATTGTCATTTTATTATCTTCATTTTTATTTTATTATTATCAGTAGTAGGATAATATTAAACCTGTCGAAAAACTTTGTCAGTTTCGAAATCTTTCAATTTATCCGACTTCTTTAGTTTAAGGTTTTATAATTAAAAAAAAACACGACGGGAACCGCGCGATTACAAACCGTGCGGTTTGCACATCGCAGACGGCGGTGATTATTAAGCGCTCTATATAAACGAAAACCGCGCGGTTCCCACGCGATTTTGAAACAGCGTGGTTCCCGCCTTGTCTGAACAAAGGCTATCTATGTTATAGGTAACAGACGCATGTTATACACAAAAATCTTTTTTTGTAGAAAAATATATACATACATTTATATATACATAATACACCCAGACTCGAGGCGGGAATCAAACTCCGGAGCGGAACCCAGGGTCATTGACCTTTGCGCCAACCGGCCAGTCATCACATAAACATACAGTGTTAGGGCCCGTTTCTTTTTTTTTCCGAAAACAAACTCATTGTAAATATATATTTGTTTGCAAAAATATGTACGTATGTATGAACGGTAGACACACTATATTTAATGTTTAATGTAAGTCATGGCCACCAACAATATACACATTTGCAATCAACGTTCAGATGGTAATTATTTGATAAACGAATGTTTGTTTGTAAAGCCATACCCTGTAAACCCCTTGCTTAAACACCATTCTTGAGTGAGGCATGCATCACTTCGGATTCTGTAGATTTTATACTTGATATTGCGTCGTAGAAGTTGTCAACTGTAACAACTAGAAGAGTAGTCACGACAGTTGATGGTATTGTGGTCGCGTTAACTAACCTAACGTAACTCCCCCCCCCCCCCCCCATTTGAAGGCCGGCAACGCCTCTCGGAGCCTCCTGGTGGTGCTGATGTCCCTGGGTGTCGGTAATGACTTAGGTGAGCCACCTAGATTTGCCCCTTGCACTATAACAAAGAAGATTTCGCAGATTGGCTACGAAATCTTTGTTAACTGTTTCTCTTTCCAAAATATAAACTCTTTGCAAAAATCGTTGGCACTTTTACGTTTGATCAGACGCCGTATGGTTCCATTCTTATAACTTGACACCTAACTATAGACGCGGACTTCTTCTACTTCCGATATCTATGTTTCTAGAAGATTATCAAGATCATTACAGAGTATCTTGAAGGCAAGAATGAGAAGATACTGTACTACTGCCCCCGGAGCGGAAGGCAGGGTCTCTGCCCACTGTGAAATTTTATATATCGTTGTTAAAAAAATATTTTTTATTAAAAATAATATTTAAAAATTAAAATAAAAAATTAATTAGTATTTTACATGTTATAGACTATAGATATTAATTCACTGCCTTAGGATCTGAACTTGCGTCTTATGGTAAATTTCTACTCAAGTAAAAAGACGATACCAACAAAATCTACTCCCAAGAAGAGACTTTGATCACATCACATTAATACATTAGAGGTCGTAAATTACGTCACACAAACTTTACGACTTTGGACTCAACCTCCCCCCAGTCCTTGTCACTTGTTCTTTTAATGCTTTTAATTTTGTGACGTCTCAAAGCTTTTGACCACCGCTGCCCGTCGTCACATTTTTGTGATATCCAACCTCCGCTTTAATGTGTGACGTTTATGACAGTATAAGATAAATATTAAATTGTACAATGTTTCTCTCAAGAGGTATCGTTCTAGATTATTTTTGAATACGCTGAACGATTGGGCTGTCAGTTACTTTGCCTAACACAATATTATTACATGTGGCAGTTATTCAACCTCTTGCAAGAGGAACATTAAAGGAATATCATTTCTCCATAAGGGTGTACATTCCGTTGGAAATCTGATAAAACGTTTGTAAAATTTTGGTTGTTAAATATCTTGTATAGTTTCACCATATCTGTTAGAATGCGCCGAAGAGAGAAGCCAGTGGAGAGACGCCAATATAAAGTATTATTCCTCTAAATTCATAGGTTACGTATAGACGCCTGAGGTGGTTTGATAATGCCCTTAGGAACAATTTATCTGTCGATGCGATGATATCAATATATATTTTATAATATGACCAAATAACTGACGTGTATTCAATTCTTGACATAGGATTCTTTAGAGTAGGATTAGGGTATTTGTGTTTTTAAGCACGAATCCAATTAGTGATTACTTTTAGACTTAAAGCCCAAGCATTTTTCATTTAAAATTCAGATATATTTCTTTTATATAGACTACTAGCTATTTCCGCGACTTCGTCCGCGTAAAATTAGTTGTTAAGTGCGGAAACCTTTTGTTTGCAGCAAAAGAGAATTCACTCTGGAAAATTAATAGATTTTAGTTTTTGTAACTTGTTGAGCATATCGACCTTCGCTCCCACCTTTCATTCCTCGCCGAAAGCCTCCCACCTTGGTGTGCCTTTCCCCACATTAGAAATTTTGTAACCATATCTTAACATACATAATTTTCTTTTTCACATTTCTGTCTTAATAGTTCAATAATAGTAATTTACTCGGTTCACACCCCTAAAACTCAACTTGATTTTTAGGTACAAACTTTACGCTTATTTAGAGAGTGTGTAATAAGGAATATTAAGCATTCCATAAAATATTTCAATAGTCCTAGAAACTTTTTAAACGGAATGTAGTTAAAAAGTGGGAGTAGTTCATAATTTTATCAAGAGGTAGTTTCACTGACCCGACCATTGGGGTTAAAATATTCGTATAAATACTCTTTTATCTTCCTTACATGGAACAAAATGAACCTCTCTAACAAGCTCGCGTGAATCCTCTATAGGACCAGTACTCCACATAAGTGCCGTGAAGCTCCGTTTACACGCGTGAACGTAATCTGGACGGTTTTCGCGGTGTTCGCTCGCCTTCAGGCCAGTTCCCCGATCAGAGTCAGTATTTTGTCCCGCGACAAAGGTTTCGCGCGGCGTTAACGGGTACATATCCACATTCACGGTTCCGTGAAATTAAATTTCGCCACTAGGTTCAATATACTCGTTTATATTAATATTATTATGATAACTGCATATTTATAGAAAGTCTGAATTGCAATTTTTTGTAATTATAAAAGACTTATCATATAATAACCAATTCAAAACTTCACCACGCAGGATTTTGCACGTCTATTTCGCGGCGAGTTCCACAAACGACTGTCAGCATCCCGTGAATGTGGAGGGCATGACCTGTGCCTTGAATTCGCGGCGTGAATTCACGGCTATAATGTGGCGCCGCCATATTACGTTATACTTCATACGCTATTTTCATATTTAATTGAACTCGACTCCTTCTCTACAATATTTTATAATGTTTCTTAATATTATCCTTTAAGTGTAAGGCAAGAGGCATCACAGTAGCACATATAAATATTGTGATTAAAATTGCAATAAACTTATTTCGCAAACCAATCATTGTTCTTTCCAATCCCTGAAGCAAGGTCAGTAACTAAAAACATTACATTTTCATTGTAAAAAAGAAAAATTTTTTTTTTATAAATATATTTAAAGATAAATTTATCACCCTGGCAGAGGATGTGGCTGTAGGTAGAGTTAAGATGATCAACTGTCCTCTGACGTCATTTCCGGAATCCCCACAATATCTAGAACAGTGTTAGGCAATTTTTTTAATGGGGGCCACATAGTTTATAAAATTCTAGAGGAGGGCCAGTATTATAGGAAAAATGCATTTTGTGCCAAAGCTTATAATCATAATATTATATAAACATTACAGCATTAGACACTTCTGTATAATGCTAATGCATATATATATCTCTGTTATGTTATGCATTTATTATTCTACTAAGTAGAATCTACTTTATACTACTCGAATGTCAAAACGTAATTATCGCGGGCCGCATATTATCCATGTCGAAGGACCTTCGACTGGCCGGATTAAACACTTTCGCGGGCTGCAGTTGGCTCGCGGGCCGTACTTTATCCATCACGGATCTAAAATCTCCCACCTAATACTTATCATACAGTGACATTAATCGGCACCCACTGTTTTACGTGTCTTTCGAAAAACGAATGTTTTGAAAACCATTGTTAGAATGGATCACCCATCTAACATTCGGCCGCGGTAAAAACTCCTTAACCTAGCGATCGACTCAAATGCCGACCACTGATTGAACTCTTAGTCCTCTAATTATTTTAATTGTTTCTATCGTGTCGTGTTCAGGGTTAAGTTAGCTGATTTCGGTCTGGCCCGTTCTGTGTCGTCCATCTACTCCGGCGGGGAAAACGGTGCAGATCCTTGCCTCACCGACTACGTAGCAACGCGGTGGTATCGTGCTCCGGAAATACTCATCGCTAGCAAGAAGTAAGCTTAATACAGGCGCGTATCAACCGTGGAGGGCACGATGGGCACCACCCACCCACCCTAATAGACTGTGACGTCATACTTTCACGGTCCATCCATATCTAAAGCCTGATAATGTTATATTCAATACTTGACTGGTCCGTTGGCGCAGTGGGCACTGACCCTACTTTCCGCTCCGGGGCTCGTGGATTCTAGTCTGGGTGAAGTGTGAAAAATAAATAAATAATTATTAAGGGCAAGACACAAGTGAAGAAATGGTTACATTTGGCTCAGCGGTCTTAAAATAAATTATTTTTATTTTATTTTTTATTTTATATATTTTATGGAAACAAACAGTGCAACTACAATTATACATTTACAAAGATAATAAAACTACTTAAACTAAAAACAGTTTCCAAATAATAATAGGAAGTAGACATGTACAACTGATTAACAATTTATCCTCTTCTTATATTATATCACAATGGGCAAACGGGCAGTTCTTCTGAGTGACTACCGAGGGTCAACTACACTACCAGAAGGCTCACAAAAGCGTCTTGCGTCTTAGCGAAATGAGAAGATAGTATTAACTACGTCGTATTGGTTTAGAAATCCCGTCCGGCCACTGAATCTATACAGATTCGCAAGGCAAGCAATGTCTAGCAATTCCTACTGTTGCTATTATTATTACATTGTTCTGTACATGTACTACAATTTATATCAATCTATACTAATATATAAAGCTGATGAGTTTTTTTGTTTGCTTGAACGCTCTAATCTCCGGAACTACTGGTCCGATTTGAAAATTTCTTTCAGTGTTAGATAGTCTATTTATCGAGGAAGGCTATAGGCTATATATTATGACGCTAAAATTGAATCTATTTTTTCTCTACCTAATTTTACGCGCACGAAGTCGTGGGCACAGCTAGTTCTTAATATTTTGCACCAAAAACGCCTAAAAAATCGATACAAAGTAAACATCATCGTTATTCTATTTATAAAATACGACAAAACATAGTTTTAAAATAGCAAACAATTAAGTTAATTGGCTCGTAAATCTTTTTGAAAAATAAAGAAAATAACGACAGGTATCACTTAATTAGGGCCGCTTAACTATTTTAGAGTGGCATCTTAAAAATTATTTTAACGAGGCATACACTGTTGCGAGTACAATTAGTTAATTATATTAACGCTATGAAACATTCCGGAGGCGGTGAAATGGAAATGGCGGAATGTTGAGAAAAAGTACTATTTTTTCCCCTCGCGATACAAATATTTACGTTAAATTAATTGTATCAGACTTTATTCTCTGCTTTTAAGACACTCGGTATAATTTTAGGTATTTTTTTTTACTCAGATTGTACGAGAATACGTCATTTTACATACTTGTAGAAGACTACAAGAATATATTAACACTCTTGTAGTATATAGTAGTAGTATAATAAATCTGCCTGTTTCGTGATAAGGGGCAAACAGGCGGACAGGTCATCTGGTGTTAGAGACACTTTAACTACCAAAAAGGATAGCAGATGCCTTGCCAATCAAAACGATTAATAAGAATAGCTTGTTCTCTGAAGGATGAACCTTTCGGTTCTGAGTAGAGAGTCCCATGTCTTTATGAATACTGGGTTACCAAAAACATATGGTGCAAATCGCATGCGTAGCGCTCTCCCGGTCTTCATGGTGAAATATCGTGTATGTCATAATAATTTGTCTCACTGATTAAAATTCTTGAAATTTAATAAAGGTACTGAGCAAAATAAGTTAAGTAGCCTTTATTTTTAGTCACCTTTCTCATCTGATACCAGCTCACGGGTCACGGTTACAACTTTACAAGTCTCAAAGTAAGACCTAATTTTATGCGCTATTTTTGAGCCAGCTAACTATTTGGTCATAGGTGCTGAGCTAAAGTGTTTGCTCATTGAAATAAGTTACCTGAGACATTAGGAGGAAGTGATAATGCGGTGTTATCAGTGGTGTGCTAACAGTCAGCACCTGCGTAACCAGCTCGCCTCGGGACAAATCTCATCCGGTCGCTAATTTGCCAGTGCCCGGGGGAATTGGCTAATTATAGCGTATTCTAGCGAGTCCTGTCCACTATGAAATATCGTATTTACTGCGTACGGGTAAAAAAGATAAACTGGCGTTAACCTGTTTAAGCTGGAAACAGTTTTGTCATGCAGTGTCTAAGTATAATTTGCGATTCTATTTTTATTTTATTTTAAATACATGATAGAGGCATACGGGTTAGCCTGATTATAAGTGACCACAGACAACTAGACAATCAGAAAGCAAGTAGATGCGTTACTGGCCTTTATTTATTAATAAATTTATTTAGAGCCGTTTCTTTTCATATGAAAAATAAATTACTTTTTTATGTAACTATAATGTAAAATGTAACACACGAATAAGATTTAGGTACTAACAAATAATCACTTGCGCACGATATACAATAAAATCCATTATATGATAAATTAGCTGATGATTGCTCGGATAAAGCATTAATATGAAATACCAATGACTTGGATAATGTCAAATATTTACTTATCTAATTGCCGTCGAAATGCCGAACAACCTCAAAGTGGAGGAATTCGCCACTCCTGCTTGTGCCAGATCTGATAGCAATGCTGCGTACGTGATACCGCGGGGAATGCTAAAAGCCTCTTTCACAGGTAAAGTTTACTCATCGAGTAATTTTGCTCAACGAGTAAAAGTTCTCTGACCACTTCTTACAGTCACTATATCTTATCTGTAAAAAGACATCTTTGACAAGCGAGTAAAGTGAAAAATGAGTTTACTAATAGAATAACTTACTTGTCACTCGTTACGGCCAAGACTTGCTAGAAGACAATTTTCTATAGGGTGGAGGTACTGTCCCAGTTAGGCTACTCGTTGCAGCGATTTAGAGGGTAGCAATGTTCCATTTCTAACGAGTTATGTGGAGCTACATCTAATCCAACCCAAGTCTAACTTTACAAGACTAGCATTGTTTCGCTGTAGTTTTCTGTAGGAAGAATATACGCGTACTTCCTTAGACAGGCATCTCGTGGCGTTTTGGATATAGCTCCACATAACGACCGAGTTATGTGGAGCTACCTCTAAACTCGTGTTCCCATTGAATTGAACTCAATTGATCTGCATTCAACATTCATGTAGTGTTTTACGTCATAGAGTTCGACGACAGCGACAGTGTCCTGGCGTGTGGGTCCGAGCCGAGATACTTCCTCAGATAGCTTTCGGCGCTTTAGAGGTTGCTCCACATCTCTCTTTCGTCAAGGTAGCTCCATATTAAGAGACGAGCAATGTGGAGGTACCTTGTTCTCATAACCGAGCTACATTGTACTCATTGAGTCGAACTCAATTTGGTCTGCATTCAGCGTTCACGTCGTACCTTACGTCACAGATTCCGACGACAGCGACAGTGTCCCGGCGTGTGGGCCCGAGCGCAACGTTAAGTGTTTGCCAAAGAGCGAACATCTCGCCTCTAATTAATCAAGTCACGAAACTCTGGGCCGTTGGCCTCTCGGTGATGGCGTACTCACATAAACCGGAACGTTCTGTCTAAAATAAAAATGCAAATTTACTTTATTGCATTTTCGGACAAATACACAAAGTCATTTCATCTTTTAAAAGGCACGTATTTCCTGTGTAATGGGCTATACATATTTAAAAGTTAAACTTTGGATAAATTTATAGTACATACTATTTACATAGTATTTAATAAAAATCTCATCGATTTCGTTAAAGAAGTAATGGCCTGGCTCAAGTAAGAAATCAAAAAGCTTGCTTCTTTCACCCTTAGATACAGCACCCGATTAGGTTCTTTGATGGATACGTAATAAAAACATTAAGAAAACCTAGAGGATGTTGTCATCTCGTCATCCATGCCGGACTTATTCTTTTACTCAAAGACACTGAAGCGAGTAGTACCTGTAGAGTTTACAGTTCCATAGGAGACCAACATCTAAAACCATATAATAAAACGAACAAGTATTTTGCCTAAAGAAAGAGCTCACCAATATTATAATCGCGGTAGAAGTGGAAGCAAGGGTGTACTAGCAAAATCCCTGTACAAACTACTTAAAAGACTATGGATAGTCAAGTACTATTATAAGTTCCTTACTAGAAAGGCATTTAAAATCGTACTAGAAGGATCATACTAGATTTGGCTAGGCAGAAGAAAGAGGTTTGGCAGCGAAGATGATTGTTAGTGGGCACTTTAAAGAGTACTCTTAACATCTGGGTCGCAAGTTTCAGGTGCTGCTACGGTTCCTTCTTCTGCAACCATGAATCCGACATCTGTAGGCTGATTCTATGAATTGCCAAGATATTTGCAACTCCAAATTTCTTGGGAGTTAGATCATTGCCAAATGCGCAACGCCAGCAGTGGTGGTGTCACGGTGGAGGTAATTAGCTGTTCATTAAAATACCGTTAAATATCCGACTTATGTTACATCCTTCTAATGTGAGAGGTCCTTCAGCCAGACGCAGCTCGATCGTTCCCCACCGTGATGTAATTACACGCAGTTTTATTGCGACACAGCCTCGCTCCGTACACGCACGCAATAGCCAAGAGATCGTTGAGACAACTTCGAAAAAACAGGTAAACAACTTCACGTGCCATATACTCGTAGTTCAGCTATTGAGTAAAGGAAGTGAGCTGCCCTAAATACTACACGCACTTTACCAACTTGTATTTAAAAAACTCCATTTACATTGTTAGTAGGCAGCGACCTTATACGATATGTGAAACAAGATTTTTCCAATTCGATGAAGGTTATGTATTTTTTTTTATATCGAGAATCCTACTAATTGACTCTTAAATGCGTGGCAGAGGAGAAAAGAATTCGCATACTACTGCATTTCTATTCGTGTTTATCAAACCACTTTTGACTCTGTACCTTCTGGTGCTTCAACTGAACCTTTAAGATGGCACGCAGGAACATGCGTAGGATGCAGAAACATGGTAACAGCGGAAGATAAAAATACACATATTAAAAAACCGATTTGGCAATCGCATATGCCGAAAGGCTAGGAGAGGAAAGATACAGACCGACGATCATGAGGAAAGATGGAGACTAAATAAAGGATATTAAAATAATATAATATGCTCATGATAAAAAAAGATTTGAAAGCACTAACCTGCAAGTGAGAATTTTTATTTTCAATTAAACAATTAATTGAAAATAAAAATTCAAATACGGCTTAAAAATTTCAACATTTAACATTTTGTACAATCTCACAGTTATTTTTAATTACTGCTTTTTAATTTTAGCCAAAGTAAATATCATTGCAGATTTCTTAATTAAAAACAAAATTGCGAATCAATTTTGGACGGGAAGGTAAAACTGGCAATGGAGGTGAGTGTTCTTGTACACGAGGATCCCTCAAACTTACACTTGGGTCACATCTCCCAGGCGTTGCCCTGGTTCCTTCCTCTGCAATACGATGGACTCAATACCCGCACGGTCATTCTACGGAGCATTGCTAAGAAATCCGTTTCTTTTAGATTTCAACTTCAGGTGCTACCTGAGTTAACAAAGTTATGGAAGATGGCAAACGAACCAAACCACTATTATTGAAGTACGCCCACTGATGTGCCTTCACCCATACTGATACAAACGTACAGATAGATCGCCAGACGCTTATGGACTACTACCATTCCAGAACATGGCATCTGTTGCATTCACGGCCACTGGAAATGCGTACGCTCTTTTTAAACATACCTATGTTTTAGGGGAAGGATCGCACTATCTTCCAACGCACTATCGTTAAAAATCGCCAAAGTTATCCTTTATCAACTAATTAATGTCCATCTACCGACTGCCATTAATGTCTTATTTCCTTGAAAATTTGTAGAATATCTGATATTCCTGTTTCATTCTCATTTAAGAAGCTTGTGAAAAAAGTGGATGCGACAGTCGACCAATATAGGTCTTTCTTTTTTTTTTCGAATTTTCTACCAATGTTTATTCACTTACATCCAACAATAGTGTATTAATTCCTTATACGACAATTTACAAACATAAGGACAATTACTAAGGACGAGATCCTTTACATAAACATTAAGCAGTTTGGTCAATGGAATAAACACAAGAAACGACTAGGAATCACTATCATTAGTAAATTCTCGCCTTTGGCCGGAGTAAAAATTGTATACATAAACATAAAGCCAAGCAACCAATTCGCTTATGTTATCGAATAGGAAAACATAAGTAATCGCTGATGTATTAAAAGCCTTGTAAACTAAATAGCCCTTCTACACGACTCTGTTTCAAAATACAAGCCGTTTTCCACTTCTACCGCGCAAAATTGCGACAGCCCTTACCTTACTCTCGAAAAATCTTTTCTTATTGGATGCATACATTGCCTTGAGATAATCGTCGGATTATATTATATAGATTAGAAAAATATATAGATTATTTTTTCCGTCATTCCAAAACTATGTATTCACCATTAAAAAAAGACCATTATAAAGATAAAGAGATCTGGTGGATATTAGTCACATAGATAAACCAAAAAAATACTATAAAACTCACCTTTGTTGCTAAATATTTATCGTCGGATGCAATATCCAAAAATGTTTCTATATCCTATTACATTACTACTACTGGAGTTTTATGTATGGAATTTTGTTTCCAGGAACAGAAAGCGGCTCGCGAAGCCGCCGTGGGCGCCCGTCGCCAGGCGCTGGAGGCGGCTCGAAAGCTGCACGTGGAGAACCTGCTGGAGAAGAGGAAGGAGCGCGATGCCAGGGTAGAGGAGCTCAAGGAGCTCAAGAAGCAGGAGAGGGACGACGCCGCCAGGGAGAAGGTAGAGTGCGTTCAGTCTAAAAATGCACGCCCCTGCAAACAGCTAAACCGCGCGATTAGTTGACCTTGCAGTGCGTGGTTGAGTTTGGGTTTACAATAAAATCGCTACACACACACACACAAACAAGCGTCGCAATTAACATTAACTTTCACACATTGATTTAGCGGAGGGCGTGCATTTTTAGACAGAAAACACTATACACATGTCTCTTGCATTTTTGGAGTTTGCTCCCCTTAAGATTACCCGAGGAGATCATAGTTTAATCGGTGGCCGGCATTTGAGTCGATCGCTAGGTTAAGCAGTTCTTACCGCGATGGTATATGGGTGAGCAATTCTAGCATTGCTTTTCAAATATCCGACCTCCGTGTTTAACACGCGTCATGAAGTCGTGGGTGCCAACTAGTTATGTAATAAAGAGGAAAAAAATAAAACGTGCAAAACTAAAACAAGTGCAAATACAAAATCAATAGTTATGAAAAAAGAACTTGTGTTTTGGTGAATAATTTTAAATTTTCGCCAGTGACTGTATAAAATTAGAATTATTTTTTTTTTAAATTTAATTAAGTTAAATGTATAATGTCAATACAAATTATAGTGTGATACAAAGAATAGTTTTACAAGAAAAAAAAAAAAGAAAAAAAAAGTTAATCCGCCCAACGTGGGGCTCGAACCCACGACCCTGAGATTAAGAGTCTCATGCTCTACCGACTGAGCTAGCCGGGCTGTGAGCAAAAACTTCGAGATGACTTTTAGTGGAACGCAATGTTAGCATAAAGTGACGTCATGACAACTTCGAGTCTTTGGGAGGCGACTAAAAGTGTTTCTTAGTAATATTTTATTGGAACCAGTCTGCACTCGAGCATTCGTCTCTTCTTAGAAATGGTGCTTTTTTTCTAACCAGTTTAAACTCGCGCATTCGTCTGCGGTTAATTCAATGTTATTTCCAATTGTGATAGTATTTATTTTTTTGTGGAAAACACAGTTTTTCCTTCATAAGAAACTACTTAAATTAGTCCAGCCGTCCTTAGTTAGGGAGTAACACAAGAAAAGAGAGACATTTATATACTAATTATAAAACAACACGGGACCAATTATTCCTGAATTACATGCGTACAATATCGAATAAAAGGGCCTAGCACAAATTTATCGACAAGTCGACATAACTTGGGATGACAATTTTCTTACTAGGCAAGTCTTAACCGTGCCCGGTGTCACGGTTTTAATCAAAGCTGATGCTACCCGCGTTGACGCTAAAAAGGGCCGCTGTGGGCCTAGCACGAACATTTTCATCCTAAAAAGTCCACTCGTCGCCATCGAACGGTCCGCAATGTTCGTGCTAGGGTCTCAGAACGAATAGTTTCGTTTTAAGATTTGCAAATATAACTATAATTGACGGTTGTGTCACATAAGTGTTATGTGAATTGTATAAAGTTCGTCTGTTTAGCAAATGAACCATCATTTCCCTTTGCTTCTGCCACTTTCCCCTTTGCCTTTGCCAATCTCATCCAGGCACCTTTCACATAATAGGGTCTATAAAAACCGGTCAATGTTGAATTTTTATTGTTCTTGAAATATTACCATTATTTGTGGATACACATGCATATATAAATGTTGTTATAGTAGTAGAAAATGTTCATTGTATATGAATAGGTTTTGATAACCGTGTTGGCCCTTGCTTTAAACAAGGATATTATCTGTGTTACATGATGTCTCCGTTAGTTAAAAATTCCACATGGAATCCGTAACATGAGAAGGTCGTGGCCTAATCAGTGGTCGGCATTTGAGTCGATCGCTAAGTTAAGTTGCTCTGGCTGAGACCGGGTGATAGACGTTTCTTATGCGTAATCTTAAAAAAATGGCAAAGACGTCACTCTGACCAACAGCATTACACGATCAGAAAAAAAAAGTAACTCTCACAAACCGAACGAGACGCGACCACAATACCATCACTTGACGTGACAGTATTGCCGCTATTTCACGCGGATCTTATTTGAAAAATAGGCACTGATAACCGGACGCGCGGGCCCAATTCGGCTGGCGACCAAAAGGGCTGTCCACGTGATGCTACCTCTAATTAGTAAAATAGATAGGAGTAAACGAAGGGATGGAGTAAAAGGTTATAAAGGTAGAGAAAGGAGAAGAAGGATGCCTTTTTTGAAGTCAGTTAAAGATGCTTTGGTTTCACTTGGACTTTATCATCGAATATTTTTGCATAGTAGGGAAAACCACAGTAAGGTCTTGGCGCGCTTGGGTATTTCGTATGTTTCTTTAACAGGTGCAAGTTCTCACGCCACCCGATTATATATTAATTCCTTGTTGTGAGGGTTCCTTCCCGTTCAATATTCATACGATATCGGGTAGCCCCTCTAATGGCTGTACCCTGATTTAGATATTTTGTTATTTCAGATAGAAATTGGAAATGGTACAAGTTTGGACTTGTCCTATTTCGAATTTTCCTTCATAGCGTTATGTTGGTCCCAGGATTCGTTTAGATTACAGAAGATGTAGTTGTGAAATGAGTTAGGATGAACGACTGCCATCTGACGTCATCCCCAGAATCACACAACATCTACAATTTCATGACAGTCAAATTAATCGGGACCCACTGTTTTACGTGCCTTCCGAAATACGGAGGAGATATGATATCCATTTGAAAAACCAGTGTAAGAATGGATACCAATAACCCGATCGAGGTAAGGACTGCTTAACAAAGCGATCTACTCAAATGCCGATCATTGATTAAGCAACGACCTTCTCAAGCCAACAATCCCTAAAAACACGTCTATAGTTTTTTACAGTTAATGTGATAAACCCTCAACTCTAAGGCAAGTCCGGACTTATTTATTGTATGATGATACTGGCCAATAGCCACAACATTAAGATTTTGACGAAAGATATTGAATATAAAGCGGTTTAAAGCCGTCAAATCACCTATATAAAACTGTATAATCGCGTCGAGTTTGGGCTCGTTTGATTCGTATTGACGAGTACTTTGTATCTAGTGGTATGCTTCACCAGAAGCAGAGCCCCTCGCCAACGTAGCATTCCAAGTAACAACCAACAATAACTAAATGTACGAATAATATGTTACAAACGATTAAATTATCACTGTAAGCTAATTAACTCAACCCCCCCCCCTCCCTTCCCGTCGCATAAGTATGTCAATTTTAACAGCCAACGATGTTTTTATTAAAAATCAAAATATACTATACGTCTTGCGGAATGTTACAAATATAATTTGCTTAAGGGTCTGTTATATTTTTATATAATATAATTATATTATTTTTACAGCGTGTGTGATATATAAGTATATACAGGATGATATTGTTATTTTTTTTTGATGCATTGTTAATGTTTTTGTCGCCTCGAGTCTGGGTGTATATGTATATAAGTATCTATTTTTCTTATCGTTTCAATAGCAAACTTCATAAAATTAGTTTTTATATAGTAGCGGCCCAGAAAGTGGTATAAAATATGTATTTATACATTTAAGAAAAAGGTGTGTATCAGTCGGTTGTTACCTGTAACACGTGCATTAAGTTGCCTATTTTAGGAATAGACGAAAGTGTGTTTATAGTCCTATTTATTTAGAGGAGGTCGTGGCCTAATCAGTGGTCGGCATTTCAGTTGATCGCTAGGTTAATTTGCTCTTGCTGCGACCGGGTGATAGATGTATGATCCATTCTATAACTGGTTTATATTTGATATCCGATATCCTCCATGTTTCGGAAGATACGTAAAACAGCGGGACCCGATTAATGTCACTTTGTGATATTAGTAGTAAGGTTGCAGAGACCGTGGGGATTCCGAGAATGACGTCAGATGGCAATCGGTCATCGTAACTCGCCCCACAGCCATATCCTCTGCAATCTAGTCAAGAATATTTGTATTTGCATCTAAGCGGAAAGTGGTATTTAACCGGGATAACGCTAGAAAGAAGAAGAATAATATATATAGCCATGCTTGTAGCCGAATTGGGCCGACGCGTCCGGGTACCAGTACCTCTTTCTCACATGAGATGGGCGTGAAGTGGCCTAGGCTAATTGAATCTATTTCTATCGAATATTGAAAATTAAAAAAAAAAACTGATAAGCTAAAAATGGAAACTGTTGAAAGGTCACGAAATCTCGAAAAACGCGGGACGTAAAAAGATGAAATTTGTCAAGGAGGTATTATATGGTTAGTAGACATCCGCTAAAGAAGGATTTTTCAATATGACCAAATTAAGGAGGCCAAAGGACTCTTGCAATTTTACGCAGACGAAGTCGCGAGAAACAGTAGTTCCTTATAATATTAGCGTAGTTAGGTGCAACCTAGCCTAGTTAGGTAGACAGGACGCCACCGATATATATTAAAAAAAAATAATAACTTTTTTAGTAACGGTGGCTTCAGTGTGTCATAGGGATTGCTTGAATAAAAACCATTGTCTGTTTAATTGTTTAATAATCCTATTCCTTCCATAAATTGATACTCAGTTCTAAAATATTGACCTAAAAACTGCTCAAGCTTTTTAAAACACTAACTGCTTGCCATAAGGTTTAATTTCCTAGCACATGCCATAACTGAAGATAATTTCCTGATACACGCCTAACCAGGGTCACCTTCAAGGCTCACGCCGTTTTATTAAACAGTGTCTATTACTTCTTGTTTGTATTAAACATTGACCTCATAAACAGACAAATAAAATTAAAGCGTATGGTTAGTAACTTCGACATATGATTCGTTTGTAAATACTGTACGTAACGGTCCCAAAAATACAGTTTTTTAAAAAAATGAAGCCTGTAATGTCGCACTGCTGGGCAAACGCCTCCCCTCTCTTAGGGGGTGATCAAGTATTACGTAACGCAATTTTTGCAGATTTTTGACCCCCGCCCCCCCATGTAACGCGGCGTAACAAGTACCGCAAAGTCGCTTTAACACCTTTGTGTTTTAGTTGCATTTACGGTAATAACAGCAACAAGAGATTTCTTACAGGCAATACATGCGTACACATACGTTTTAGGAAAAATAAGTTCACATTCTTTATGTTGTCGTATTATGGCTTGCTTAGTATGCAAGCCCCCCCCCCCCCCCAAACACACGACCGGCAGAGCCCCAGTCAGAGACTCCGAGACCCTTGAATCTCCGTGTGCGCCACTCCCCCCCTGGAATCTGGTCCGCGTTGATGTGATACAGAGTTACGTTCCTCTGCTTGACCACACCCTCAACCACACGCCAATTGAGCGTCTGCGAAAAAATAATTCATTTACTAGCAGGGCAGACGTTGTCTTACCCGGATGTTGGCTCGTCTGCTATTATCGGATTTAGGCATTTTTTTATCTATTTCATTTCGAACGTCATCTATTGGAAGCTTTCCAAAATACATCTGCATTTTTAATTTTTTTTCCTGCCTGATATAAGGCGAACAAAACAAAAACACTAATTAAGTGTGAGTGTGTCAAACACACTCACACCTAATTAGTGCAATATTCAAATCAAAAGATGTTATATTCGAGTGGACTTTTACAAGCTCTTTTGAATGGTCAAATATTTTAAAAGCTACCACCGATTGGGAAGAGGCGAGCCACGAGAAGAATCAGCAAGAAACTAGTTAGCCACTCTTTTAGGAATAGCCCTTACCAAATATGAGTTAATTACATTTCCGTGTCAAGTACAGAGTAAAAAGCTGGAGCGAGTCAATTACGAGCAGTTTTCTTCTTAATATGGTCTTCGACTGTATAATACACCTTACGAAAAAGATTGTTTTTCTTTAGAACCTTTTTAAAAATTTACCTATAGACAAATTAAATATTAGATTTTCAAAAAGTTAACAGCTATGTATGTGTCAACTGGGCCGTTGGGGCAGTGGGCAGTGACCCTGCCTTCTTCTCCGTGGCTTGTGGGTTCGATTTCCGCCTCGAGTCTGGGTGTATTATCTATATGTATGAATTTATATATTTCCAAAAATAAATATTTGTGTATAACAGACGTCTGTTACCTGTAACATAGGCATTAAGTTGTTTACCTCAGGAACAGACATCCCTGTGTCATATAGTTCTATGTATATTTGTTATTATTATTTTCTATTATATAAAAGTTTAAGAATTGTTTCGTGTAAAATGGAGGTTTTTGGAGATAAAACTTTGCCGTCGCCATATGGGCTATTTAGGGGCAGTACCTGGTCGTGGTACCCGTGGCAGCGCACGATGACGCGGTAGTCCCCGGGGGGTAGCAGGGCGCGGTAGTGCGCCAGGTTGGGGAAAGTAGAGGATTATGAATATTAAGCCCATTAGATTAGAATTTAATTTTCGGTTGCGAGTTGTCCTTCGCTATAGTATGTCCTAATAAGAAAATTATTGACCTGGTCAAGGCCAGCGGATGGCGTGCATGCTCTGAATTTAGTGTCTACAGTATTTAACGCTATTAAGTGTAACTGTAGAGTGCGTTCAGTCTAAAAAGGGGCTTCAACAAAAAAAAATTATTTAAACACATTAAAGAAAATTTCCTCCTTCTTTTTATCATTTTTCAGATTTAGAAATACCTTAAATGGTTTTTAAGATACGAGTAAAAAACTGAACTTAGCTTTTAGATCTTAAATTTTATCACTAAATTATTAAATAATGATGTTTAAAAATAATAATTATACATATGACGATCATAAGTACTTATAAAATAACTGATTCTCTGTAAAGTCAGTTTAGAGACGACAATTTTACGTGATAACGCAGGACGCTTAGGCCGATCGTGCCTCTGTACCTTCTGTACCGCGCTCTTGCACGCTCGACTCGTGCGGAACGTGACAGTGAGTCATGTTTTTTCGTGCGAGCAGCTAGCGTTCATCAATTTATAAGACGTTGTCACGTCAAAAAGTATATGAATATTTGACTTTGAGTTACATCCTAAAAATTTGACTTTGACAACATCCTAAAAAAATCATATTTAAAAATTAAATAAAATTTACGGTGTGTTGCGTGCCTTTGTAGTAATTATGACTCCAATGGGTTTAAACAAAAATTGAATTTTATTTTATTGTTACATATAGATTTTAAAGAAATTTGTCGTAAATAGCCATATCATATTTTGTAATTAATATGGAATCTGATTACATCTTTTCATCAATTAACAAACATAACGACGTCTGAAACACGAGGAGGCGACTCCGTGGACTCTGAAGATCAGCGTTAGATGTGGAAACTGTCTCACTTCCAACAATGAAGCTTCAAACGGTTTTGGTGCATCGCACTGTAAATAATTATAGTTTAAAAGGTCTCGTTGTTTTCGTCATTAAGTTTTTTTTTTTATTAGCCCATAATGTCCCACTGCTGGGCAAAGGCCTCCCCACTCTAACACCACTCCCCTCTGCAAATAATGACAAATCGAATATAAATTGTACTAAAAACGCTAATAAGATATTTTTTACATTCATTTTGTTTATAGGTATTTTAGTGTCTAAATAGCCTCAACGCTAGAATGGATGGACTGAAATCCGCAAGGTACCCGGTTCAAACCCGCTATTCATATGAGTAAATTTTGTAATTAGGTGAAGTCAACTGAATAAATTGTTTTATTATTATTATGCCGAAGCCAGACTTAGCTCAAAATGTTTATACATTTTTGACTTTGAAGTCTACAAAGTACTACAAAACTTTGTGAAATTACACAAGGTCCCTGGACACACTACATGATCATTGAAATGATCATTCAAGTGAAGCTCCAGATTGACGAACTTTCTCACAATACGTGCCGTCTCAAGCAATACCGCCTTCTGTATCCGAATCTTGATACAACAGTGAGAGTTGTTTTAGGTGTTTATTAAATTTCTTCGCTATAAGGCCATTGACTGAGTCAACGATCGGGACAATGTCTGCTGATTATTACTATTTAAAAAAAATAAGTGTCGATTTTTCATCATTCTGGTGTAAAAGAATTGTATTTTAACATAACTGAATTCACCGGATTGCGGACAGCAGTAGCGTGTCAATTTGTGACGCGCATCCGTCGCCCGTCGCGTCACAATGCGATACGATAATGCGGTTACGGAAAGCATTTCATAAAAAAGGCCAAATTCAATAAAGTAATACACTTCGATGTGGAAAATGCAAATTGTTCCCTTTTATTCATGTAGCAATGCGATAAATGACGTGCATATTATTATTCATGACTATTGGCGGCGGAAAATCTTTCCTTTTACATCGTTAAAGTTTTACGTAATGTTTTTTATGGTACTCTAGGATTATTCTTAATTGAGAAATATTGTTCTCCGTTTTTAAATATTGATAAAAATTGACAACAAAAAGGAAAAAGACAATAGGCCTAATCTGTATAGTGAAAATTTTTTTTCAAATCGAACCAGTAGCTCCATAAATTAACGCGTTCAAGCAAACAAACTAACAAACTCTTCAGCTTGATCTACTAGTATGGATATATACTGTATTATTATATATTACAGAATAAAATTAATGCTTAGAGGTTATGTACTAACTGTAAACTACCTCCTTGCCAAATTTCGTCATTGTGCGTCCCGTGGCTTTCGAGATACATGCGCGCGGCGGGCCTGTATGTTCTTCAAATAAACAATTGAAATTGAAAATTGAAAAGCCAAGTCTATGTCCACTATCAGCCTACCAGCCAGATTAAGTAACATAAATGTTGCAGTGATCAGTTACTTACCATAGGTTCGATATTTTTCTCAGCCAGCGCATCGAGAAGTGCGTTGTAGTAACGAATTCCGTCGGGATTAACGTAGTCAATGCGTCCCGTGGGCAGGATCCTCGACCAGGAGAGAGAAAAGCGATAGAAGTCAACACCCATGTAGGCGAGAGCATCCACGTCTTCCTGGTACCGGTTGTAGGAGTCGCAGGCGATATCTCCGTTGGTGCCGTCAGCGATCATCCATGGTTTCGAGTGGGATAGGCGATCCCATACATTTTCTGACTTTCCTGGTGATAAAAATAATAACGGATATTACGTAAAGCCAAAGAGAACTTTATTAATTGGCCAGGATTTGAGTCAATCGGTTAAGCAGTTCTTACTGTGACCGGGCGATATATGGTTGATCCTTTCTAACTTTGGTTTTCAAAAACTTTCTCTGTGTTTTGGAAGGCATGTAAAACAGTGTGTTTTGACTCATGTTTACTCCCAGGGGGTGGATCTTCCTTTATCTGTCCGATAACTGATCAATCCACTACGCGTACGCGACCCCGGAGTGCCCTAGATGCTATTGTCACACCCCTAAACCGTCCGTGACAGTAGTATCCGCATCCTTTCTTTCCTCCCCATCAATCTTTATAACCATTTTCTCCCTCCCTTTCCCCTACTCCTGTCTTTCTAATTAGAGGTAGCGCCATGCTTGTGGCTGAATTGGGCCGGCGCGTCCGAGTACCAGTACTTCTTTCTCACATGACATCGGCGTGAAGTGGTGGCAATGCTGACACGTCAAGTGATAGTGTTGTTGTCGTGTTTCGTTCGGTTTGTGAGACTTCCCGGTGGCCTAAACTCGTCATTAGAGTAAGTTGTAAGATTTTTTTTAATTAATTTTCCGGCCATAGATGAAATTAATGACGAAGTTGTTGTCCGATTTCGTTTACAATAATTTTCCAAATGAGTTTTTAGTATGTTCTATCAACGTGGAAAATTTCAAGTATCTACGTCTGATAGTTTGAAAATGCTAAAGGGGAATCCCCTTTACCTTGCAAAACATTATGAAAGACAATTACTCTAAATGGTATCCATAACAAAAAAGCTGTGTAAGAAGCGTCTCTTTAATTTTAAAAGAGCTATCTATGAATACCCCATACGATGGGCTAGAATGAGAACATGTATAGGAACCCCCCTCAGAACGTTAAATTATTATTATTTTAAGATGCCAAAAAAGAAAAAAATCTATTCGCAAAACATAACTGTACCAAATTTCATGCATTTATAATGGTAAAAGTTAGTTAGGACAGACAAACGACGGAAGGCAATTTGAGAAGCACCGGCCTTTGAATTTATATAAATTCGCACCGTCATCTACAGGGTGGTGCTTTTGTGTCAATTTTTTTGTAAAATCTTGCCTTTTTTTAAAACTCAGACTTTTGTGAGCTTTATATGATATATTTACAGGTGAGTAAAAAAGCCGTTGTTATATTAACTAATATCTTACTTAACCACTAAGCTGATATTGTACTGGCCGTATCTTAAGAATATAAAGTCGAACACAACTCTGTGGAACTAGTCTCTTGTATGTGGAACCTACATATGTCCAATTTCCAAAAATATGCGTCTTTTTGTTAGAGACAAAAATAATGTTATATAACATAACTAGAGGACTCAAAAGACGTTGTTGTGATTGAACATAATAATTAAACTAAATACGATTACTGCGCTATCTAGCGGTTTCAATGGCAAATCTCAAGCACGGTCGAATCAACCAATTATATCTAATGCTAGTTGTAGCCCGCGACTTTGTCCGCCTTGGTTTCAATTATACTTTCACAACAAAATGTAGCCTACGCCCTTTCCCAAGATCTAATCTATCTCTATGGCAAAATGCATTAAATTACTTTCAGCGGTCTAGACTTAAAAGAGAGAATTACTTTCAATATTATATAATTAATTTAGATTATCAAATCATTTTCGCCGTCTCATTGGAGCTTAGTTACATACAGGCGCACGTAATAAATTCTAATACAAGAAAGATAGAAGCAACCTGTATACAAACGAGCTGCAGTCCCCCCATTATTATGAGTTTTCCCGAATTTTCCCTCAGGTTTTCATTAGTGGGGTGCGTTTTAGTGAGTTACGTAAACAAAGGGAAGGGGTGCAAACGGCAACACGCTGCAACCTGCACCTCTGCTTTATATTAGGTTTTTATGTTTGCCTACTTACATAAATCAAGACTTTCTTATTTGCCCCTGCCAATGAACAAAATTTGCAATCATCGTTTTGAATATTAAATTTTGGTATTTTATCTATTATCTATATCTATACTAATATATAAAGCTCAAGAGTTAGTTTGTTTACTTGAACGAGCTAATCTCAGACACTACTGGTCCAATTAGAAAAATTCCTTCAGTGTTAGATAGCTCATTTATCCAGGAAGGCTATAGGCTTTATATCATCATGCAAAAATTGAATCTAACTTTTTTTTACCTAATTTTGCGCGAACGAAGTCGCGGGTATAGCTTGTAAAAATATATACAAAACATTTAACTAGTTAAAGACTAATTAAAAGTAGCAGGTGAGCAAGCACCTGGCTAAATTGACAGAAAGACGAAAAAGGTGCTAGTCAAGACACCGCAATATATTTTTATCTGCCGAATTGAACAATCGTTATAAATGTTCTAAGTAATTCTAGGCTTCTCTGAGAAGTATGTATATATGTGTATTTATCATAAGGATATAAAAATATAAACATTCACTTTATCGTACACTATTCAGTAGAATCGATAATAAATTTTGAACACAAATTTGTACTTCTACCGGCTTTGTTTATTAGGACATAGATAACTTTAACTTTATAAAATAATACCTTCTCTTTGTAAGAATTACCTGTTAAATAATACCTCCTCTTTGTAAAATTACCTGTCAAATTATACCTCCTCTTTGTAAAAATTACTTGTCAAATAATACCTTCTCATTGTAAAAACTACTTTTTAAATAATGCCTCCTCTTTGTAAAAATTACCTGTAAATAACACCTCTTTGTAAAAACTACTTTTAAAAGAATGCCTCCTCTTTGTAAAAAGTACGTTTAAAAAATAAACAAGTACTAAACAAGGTGGAGAGGAAAATGAAAATTGAATTGCTTTTCTTTTTATATTCATTCGCTGAACGCAATAGTGCTTGAGAAAGTTATGCAGTCGGTCCGCTAAGTGAAAACCTTTAAAACTCCAGCACTAGACACAAGGGCATACTGAAGATGATACGTAGCTTTGCTTCGCATTACTTTGTACGAATCCATAACAGGCATTTAAAGTTCTTCAGACAGCCAAATGTGAACTTAGGCTGATGACAACCGTAATACAAATAAAGATCGCTGTTTTCAGGCATTTAGAGAGAGGATCCCTCTATGAGTTCCTTAGGTTGGTTTTGTAAGGTAAAATTCCCGGAAAACCTGCTATTGGACAGCGAAAGAAGTGGTTCTAGGATATTAGAAAGTGGACTGAACTTAACTACTATCAATGAAAAAGAATTGCTGCGGATCGTGGAAGTTTTCACCAGCCGACCGCCAAGCTTCAGTTTGTGAAAGGTACCCGATGATGATGGTGATGATAATGATGATGATAACAAGCAGTAGAATTATCATAGTTTCTTTTTAAATTAAATTAATAGCGTCTAATATGCGAGACTTCGAAATACTGCCCTAGCTTTGCATAACAGTAATAACAAAAAATTTATTACTTAATTTATAGATCAACCTGGCACCAAATAACCAAGAACTAAATCTCAGAAAATCACCCGCTGATCTAATTGTAAAGACTGCCTAAAAAATTTGGCCAAAATCCATTCAGCCGTGTTGAAATCCAAATGAATGAAATCTACATCCGTATCTATATTTATATTAATATATAAAGCTGAAAAGTGTGTTTGTTGGTTTACTTGAACGCGATAATCTCGGGTACCGCAAGTCCGATTTCAAAAATTCTTTTAGTGCTAGATAGCCCATTTATCGAAGAAGGTTATAGGCTTTATATACGCTAAAATTGAAGCAATTTATTTTTTTACCTAATTTTATGCGGACATAGTTGTGGGCACAGCAAGTACTACAGACAAGTTAAATAATTTTTAAATAGTTTATAAAGTACAACAAGCTCAGTCATATTAATTGAACGTTTTGTCTCTATAGAACAAATAACAAGCACTTTAAAAGTTAAAAAACTGTCCGTAGCCCTCCCGTCTAGACTGTGTCCTGAGGTACCAACTTTTTGCTGTGAAACTTTTAAAGGTGATACTTAGCGCTCAATTCGAAATTCATTTTCTATAATGAAACAGATGGTGAATGATTTTGTGAAAGAGAATAGATATAAAAAGATTCTTCTGGATTTCTTCTTTTTTTCTTACAATTCTGCCATCGATGCCGGTACAGGCGAACGAATACTACGTTCACGGCGAGTAAAAACTTAGATTTTCTTAAGGAAGCTAATTCAATTGAATTGAAATAGGCAGATCGCTGGGTTTATTTTACAAATAATATGATTTACTTGAAACAACATGTAGGCTATTGCCTATTTTCTTCGAATGCATAGTTGCCTCAGTCATGACAGGCGAGCAACACCTCATCTTCATCAACATTTCATCAGGATAAATCTAAAGGCAGAATAATTAACTTGAAGTAGCTTTAAATTTGTAGCGTCCGCTGAATAATGAAATAACAACACACAACGAAAGATGGCTATAATGTCAAAAGTGGAAAGATACACCAAAGCTATACTAGATGGCGCTGACTTGCAACATACAAAATCTAATTTACGCTAGCGAAGTTTCTTCACACGATCTCTGTATATAGATCTCCCGACAAATAATTGTTGGCGAGATGCGTGATTTCCGGATAATTCCAACTAACCCGGATTGAAGATCTTCATTTGCGGCGATTGAGCATATCGACCAACGCTCATGGGAGTTGATCACATGATCACATTCCTCGCTGAATACCTCGACCTCGGTGTCTTTCTACGAATTGTTATGTCATATTTGATATAAACCCTATCAAAATACAGTGGAAAAATATAGTCTCGTTCAGTGACCATGCCATCAGGTGTTCTCAAGAGTCGCGCTCTGCTGTTAATGGCCGTCATATTTCAGAGCCCCTGGAAGACGCCCCTTCTGATTTGCATTTGACAATGGCTCCAACGCAATAAACCAGGGACCCCGCCGTATACTCGTAAGGCGCGCGGAAAACGAAATAAAATCCAGAGCGGGCATGGAATTGGCCGTTTAATCGTAATTTTTTACTGGCAAGTGATTCAATATTGTAACAAATTAGGGACCATAATTTATATATGCTTTATTTCATTCTATCCCTAGGAACTAGTATTCAACTTGTCAGACGAGTGTAGAGAAGTGAGAGTGAACGAGTTCAATGGTCGTAACAGACCATTTTTCTATTCAATTTACATATCCTAAAACCTTTTTTGTAGTATTGCGCTGGAACAGATTAGGTATATTGCTGATACCAGCCATCTTTAGGATATTTTATATCTAGTTATAGCTATTGATATAATTAGAATAACTTTAATCATAGCTTACACCACACCGTTCCCCTATCACTTATTCCAGTCAATTTAAACATAAACTGAGCAATACGTCACATTTGTAACAGCATCATTTTTTATGACAACACCGTAGCATACAAATAAGACGAGACACGAAATATATCCCACCCGGGAATAGACCGGCCCTACCGCACTATACGTGAGCGCATTGCGGATTGTGCTATTTGACTTTTTTTGGGAATCGATTCGCTGTTGGTTCTTTCTCAAACCAGACTGGTGCACTCGCTTGTGACGACGAAAACATTGCCACTTTATACCACTGATTTATGCCCTATAAGGGCACTATTTTGATGAAATTTTATTAAGAACTATTTCATTATCAGTTCAGGGAAATTCCTGGTAAAAATTAACTTTTACATAGGATGTTCTATGTTTTTACTAGACCTTTCTTTGTTTATGAGTATTATTTCGACAATTACGTGATTCCATCATGAATTCCACAAAATAGAATTTCGCCTGATATTGCGGCTTCAGTCTTCAAATTCAGTTATTTTAGTCAACTGATTGACTAAATTTATTCATAAAACTTCGATTAATAATTTTCTCTGACCAAAATCGTTTGGTCATCCTCAATTTTTGCATGAAATTTTTAATTATGATTATTAAAGAGTAAAGTAGATTCAAATATGGAATAGGGTTGAAAATAGATCTAGTGCTATCTTATTTAAAAAGATGTTTTGTTTTTATTCATCCATCATTTAATCATTTATTCGTAATTTGCTTAACCACAATGGTATATGAAGCCCAGTCAGGACATTGCAAATTAATATAGTAAACAAAAATATGATATTAAACATCAAACAAAGCAAACTACGATTAGAATAAACGAGAACAAATCATACTGTAATACATTGGAATTATAAATTTATAATAAGCAATGTTATTCAATCGTTCGGTCTGCTTTGAGGAAGGTTTACAGCTAAAGTTTAAACAATATGTATTAATTTTAAAGTGGAAAAAACGTTTTAAATTTTATATAAGAAACCCATAGAAATGTTTAATTATAATTCAAATGTAAACCGTAGATGAAACCATAGTGAAGAAATGAAACATAAGTAGTGCATAAAAGTTCAACCAAAGGGCGTGTAACGTTAATAAGAAAGATAATAAAACAGTGTGAAAAATTACAAAATTATATATTTTTAGCTAGTGCCTCTTCGAACAATGAGTAAGAGTATCTATACAGATATATCTAATGATATCAATAATAGAATAAAAAACAATTATATGTAAAATAATTTAATTCTTAACCTCAGTAGCACGAGAGCTTTTTTATTGAGATATGTTTTATCTTCAAGTGGCCCGTTGGCGCAGTGGGCAGTGACCCTGCCTATTGCTCCGAGGGTCGTGGGTTCGATTCCCGCTTCGAGGCTGGGTGTATTATCTATATATATGTAATTATATATTTCTAAAAAAAAATATTTGTGTATAACAGGCGTCTGTTACCTATAACACAGGCATTAACTTGTCTACCTTAGGAACAGACGTCCGTGTGTTTTCCACTAATCTCCCAAGCGTGGTCCGATACTGGCTCTTCATCATCAGAATCTTCGTCTGGTAGGTTACCTTTTAAAAAGTTATTTAAAATATACAGTGTTATTTTAATTATTATAATAATACTTGTTCTTTTTTAATTAATTCAATAAAGTATAATGAATAAAAGAAACTATTCTGCTATATATTTCATTTACTACCGCTACACATGTTTTTTTCCTAGATATTTTTGGTAAATTTTAAAAATTATAAATTACCATCTGTGTATTAGTTTTAAAAAACCGCATTGAAATATAAAAAACTAAACAAATTGGTATACCGAGTTGTCATGAAACCTATATGAAACAATCTAAAAATATATATCTATATATTAATACGTGAAGCAAAAGTTTCCGTACCATCTTACAGAAATTGCGCGTACAGAGGAGTATAAAATTTGGCATACTAATTGTTTATTTTTATGCAAATTTCAAACTTCTATTGCGAGTACTTATATTTTTTTCAATATCTTAAATAATTAAAATAAAAGCTTATGCACACCATTGCTAAACGATTCACACGCACTTGTATACATTTTAGTGTATATATTTTTATAGATATGTATAGACTTTTGTATAGATTGTGTCAAAGCGTAATCATGACGACGGTAATAAATAATAATAAAAGTTTTATTTATTCAGGCATTTTGTTTAGTCTTCAAAGTACATGATCATGCAAATGAAGCTATGCCTGGTTCCGGCATAACAGAATGTGACTCTATCTGTATGGGTAAATAGAATAGAGCAGTGTTAAAAAAATGTATTCCGCCGCAGGATCCGAGTCAGCGTTCTTTGCGTATATCATATTATAATGCGGGTTCGAATCCTTTGGCTACGACATTCTTGCCAATTTGTTTATTACAAGAATTTGTGTTATTTTTTATAATGTAAAAATAAATATCTGATTTGTATTTATGTACGAATTTGCTTACTTTTCACGTTCAGGTCCAACCGTGAAGTCTCTTTAAGAAAGTTACTAAAATCCTCAAGCTCGTTGAGTGACATCGCCAAACACTTGATCACAAACACATGACATAACATAAAATAAACAGCCCACATCGTATGACAGCCCACCAATCACATTCTCTCCCATAAACACCTTCTCCATTTTGTGATTGCAAAACTTCAGGTGAAATATAATCGATTAGTCAACATTATCGTTTTGAGACCCTTCTAAGTTTTCTTGTATACAACAAAGAGATTCACCTGAGTATATCTACCAACGGTCATGGAAGACAACCAAAAGGTTTGCGGACGCGTTACGGCCTTTGGGTAGTAAGTATATTCTTTTCTTGACATTAACATGATTAGAATTTAGCTTTCCAAATGTAAAGAGTAAATGTAATGAAACACGAATTATCAATGGTGATATTTGTGTATTTTTAGGGTCGACGCTTGATTGAAGGTTGCTATGGGCCGCTCATATATCAGTTTTTGCACGAAAACTTAGTACAGCCGTTTTTGCCATTAGAGAAATGAGACAAGTAACAGATGCCGAAACGGCTAAAATTGTGTATTTCCCATATCTTAATTTCTTATGGAATTCTGCTTTGGGAAAAGCGGCTGACATAGGAACGATTTTTGTAATACAAAAGAGAGCTATACGGTCAATTTATAACCTACGACCACGCGCTTGCCTTCGCGAAAAATTTAAAGAGACAGGTATGCTTACAGTTGCTTCACAGTATTATGTTTTATAGGAAAAACATTCAACTTTATATAAAAATATTGTGATATTGCCGATAGGTAAACTAAAAGCAGGAAAGAACTTGTGGCTCCATTCCTGCGATTGGGTAGGGTAGTAAAGTCATTTGTAGGCGCGAGTATACGTTTCTCCAACAAAATTCCAGAAGCTATATTAAATCTGTTTATAGTTAAATCTAAGTGACATGTTAAAAACACGCTTATTTGGTAAGGCGTATCATGTAGTCGAAGACTACATTAAAGATAAAACTGCTGGGAATTGAGTCGCTCTCGCTTTGTAGGTAACGTGCAAATGTATTCAACTCATTTGTGTAATAACTATTTTTAAAAGAATGGCTAACGAGTTTCTTGCCGATTCTCTCGTAGCTCGATTTTCCTAATTCCTAATCGGTGGCTTTTAAAATATACTTCTCATCAGAATAAACGAAACATCTAGCAAGTTTATGATTTGTAAGGATTATCACGGTGTAAGGTATGGACTGAAATCCGCAAGGTACCCGGTTCAAACCCCACCGCCGTTGGGTTATTGTCGCACCCACTACTAATACATGCTTTTAATTTAAGCTTAGTAGGAGGGGAAAAGGGAATATTAGACATACCTAAAAAAAGTATTCCCAATATTCTTTTAATCCAAAAAAAAAATTGTTGTAAACCCAAATTCCCAACTTCACAGTAGTGCATTAGAAACATGTGCATTGAAATGAAAACCTCACTATATAACATTTGTGTATACAATTATATATTTGATAAAAACTTTTACATTATTGTATACAATAATAAATTATAAAGTGACTGTTGTATTACAATTTAGTTGTTTGTAACCTCTTGGTAACGTTCTACTGTAAAGCTGGAAATTTGGGGTTACAACAACTTACGTGTGAGGTATCCATATGTACTTTATAGAAAAGCGGCAGACGATGTCCCGTCTGTGTACGTTGGGTTACTTACTATTTAATACATTCTACAATATTGTTCCCATTCCCGATCACATTCCTGATGTTTTTTTATCTGACAATTTCTTTTTATCCTATGCCCGTCTCCTGGTTCTAAGCTACGTACCCACCAATTTTCAGCCAAATCGGTTGAGCCGTTCTCGAGTTATAAATAGTGTAACTAACACGACTTTCTTCCATATATATAGACTAGCTGTGCCCGCGACTTTGTCCGCGTTGAATTACGTGAAAACATCGTGAAGATAATAATATATATATAGATATATATATATATATATGAAACTCTCCAGCTTTATATATTAGTATCGATGTGAAGCAGTGAGGAATTATTTTCTTCTATAGAAGCGAGGCTAGAATATCTTGTAGGTTAGGTCATGGATTAGGCATACTTAACTTTTTTTATCTATTTTTATTTAGGGACTTTTATGTCCATGACGATAATATCAGTCCCATCATACCCTAAACTTAAACTATAACATATTAATTTAACTTAGAACTATAAAGCATTCTGGCTGTTTCAGATGAAGGAGCAGCCAGAATACTTTGAAAAATACCAACATCTATAATGTTTATATGAAACTGACGTGTCAACTGACATCTTTTATCCGCATTGTTGCAGAGATCGTGGGGGCTCTGAGGATAACGTCAGATGGCAAATGGGTTATTTTAACTCGCCCCACAGCCACAACCTCTGCAATCTAAGCGGATCCTGGTACTAGACCGGGAGACTATGAAGAAGAAGAAATATTTTACGACTTTTAATTCCTGCAAATGCCGTGATGTGTCTACAAAACTGCCTTAATTTTGCAGTACGAGCTCTTTTAAAATCGGAGAAGACGCTTTGTCTTAGACAAGAAGAAAGGGAGAAGAAAATTTCTAATAGTGTGGGAAAAACGTTCAATTCGGTAGTGCCCACAGAAGTGTAAACTGCTTAGTGGAACACAGCGGTGTCGCTGTAACGGCGACTGTGTCGCAAGTTTAATTGTTTTTTTTTCCATCTCAAAAATTCACAACGCTAAAGAAGTTTCACTTCAAAAATTCATAAATCGCCGATAGATACTTCCAATTTAATTTACGCGCAAATTGCAATTGATTAGACATAGTAATTCAGCTTAGTGTATCGTTTTCCCAGTAATCCACGCCCACGCGTGAGTTCATTGTATATTTACATCAGGTGATCGACGCCTTCCATCCGTATAACCGCGTCAACTCTCGCGGAATTAAAAATTTGTTGGCATGTAAAAATAGACCTGTTCGCATGTTTTTTTAACCACTTTCTAAGTGTATGGATTTTTGTAACTCTTTCACGATATGTATGGACCATATTTGTAGAAATTTTAAGTAGGCAAAACAATTATGGGATACGATGACAGACCTAGACGTTGAATTTAACAGTGGAAACTGTTCTATTGAATTATTTTTTAGTGAAATCATAAATATGACATTAATTACTATTTATTGCATTCTATTATCCTATATCATTATTCCCTTTCCCGTTTCCGTTCCGTTCCATTCACGTTCCCCTTGGAAGCATCTGTTTGACTGTCTTCTAATGAGAAGGGATATGTCGGAACTAGACGTAGCTTCATTTGAATGATCATTGCAATGATCACGTAGTGTGACCGGGGATTTTGTGCAGCTGCGCAAAGTATTGCAGTACTTTGTAGTCTTCAAGGACAAAAATGTACAAACACTTTGAGCTATGTCTGGCTCCGAATAGTGATTAGTGGTTTTAGTTTCGCGTGGGGCTATAATATAATAATGCCAGAGCCAGACATAGCTCAAAGTGTTTGACCATTTTTGTCCTTGAAGACTACAAAGTACTACAAAAGTTTGCGCAGCTACACAAAGTCCCCGGCCAAACTACATGATCATTCAAATGAAGCTATGACTGGCTCCAGCATAAGGACAATGGAAGTCCACTTTATTGGTATCACTTTAATTCTAAACTTTGAACAAGGTTCTACTTGTTATATTGGTGTACTCTGAATGCAAATATAACAAGTAGAACCTGGTATTTGCCAATGGAAAGGACCTTTAGAACGTAAAACAAACTCAAATATTACTATCAAATATTGAAACAGGATTAACATTAAAGTAAACAGGCTCATAAAACAGACAATGTAATCATTTTCCACCGTCCGATATCAGACGATATGTGATAAGGGGACAAATTGCAAAGATATCGGCGATAGGAGCTGTGGATGACTCAATTACTGCCTACAATGTCCGAGTGTAACGTGCTATTTGGACAAGCAGATTTCTTTATCTGTTTACTCAGGAATCACGACAAACAGAAAGCATGTTAATTAACTGTAATTTTTACATCATGTACAAATAAAAATATTTGTGTGCGATAACATTTGATAATTATTTTGTTACTTTTCCCAAAAATGCATTTATACATTTTTTTTCTTCTCGAAGTTGGTGCTTGCCGTCTAATGAGTGATATTCCGTCGGTGGAGGCTGATATTTTTATGTTTCGAGTTAGGAATGTTAAAACAGAGCATTTTAAAGCTTTTCGAGTTTAATGTCAACATTGTACACACACATATGCAAGGATTTCCGTATTAAAACAGAAAAAAGTAACTGCGAAGCGGCCATGTCAATCGCTGCGCGATCGTCCGTCCGCTTTTTTTTTTTTATATTACAAGGGGCAAACGAGCAGGCGGTTCTCCTAAGGGACTACCGACGCGCATGGACCACCAGCAACACCAGAGAGCTCGCAGATGCGTGGCCGGCTTTTGAGAAATGAGTATGCTCTTTTCTTAAAGGTCCCTAAGTCGTATCCGTTCGGAAATACCGAAGTTAGCAACGTGTTTATTAATAGAGTTTGTAAATTTAGATAATAGTTGAGTAGTACCTTTGTTTGGCTGAAATCCATATTGTTTATACGGAACCCTAAAACAATGGTTGTGGCAGTAATATAACAAACACAGACATGTAACGAGGCAATACTCTTTACGAGACAAAATTAAGTAAAGATTTGTAGTCAAGTACACAAATTAAGCGATATAAATACGTAGTAGAAAATTTAAAGCAATTAAATTTTAGAATATATGACTGTACATAGATATTACGTAAGGTACTCGTGTCTAAGTAGTTTTAATTCTTTGATTGAGACTATATCAAATTATTGTAATTTTGTATTAAAATTACCAATATAAGAATAATAAAAATAGAAAATTCAAAAAACGTGTTCAACCTACCATGAAGGTTGCTTAAATAGAGAAATTTCCGCCTAATCATAGATGCTGCAGAATTCTATAGGAATGGTACACCGCTGGTTTTTCGAACTGATATGATCAGAAGAATTTAGATGAAAATGTTTCGTCTATGCTAATTTTATTAAATGATATAATATTGTAAAATTGTTATTGTACTTGTAAAGTGAAGGCATATGATGAAAATAATAGAAAAATTCTCAAAATATCAAAAATTACATCATTCGTTTTTTTTTTGGTTTCGTAATCTAAAAGACCTCGATTGAGAGGTATTCCAGTTTGCACAGTGGTGACAGAGGTGGACGCTGCACAAATAGATGACAAGTTCAGTCCAGTACCAGAGGAATTTGGCGCGGGCCATACGTTTGGCGGGACAATGGACATTATCTTTATTTAAAGTTCCGTAAAAAGTAAAGTTCTTTATATATACATATAAATATTGCCCTCTACGTTGTGTGTAATGTTAAATCAACGGACATTGTCCTTCTTCTTCATCTTCGCGGGCTGCGTTTTCCGCATTTAGTCACTGTATGGTGACCATTGTGCGTGAGGGGGGCTGGTGGGTGTTTACCCCATCCAGCCCAGCTCCTGCCAGAAGTTGAGAATCCGCTGGGGCTTCTTCAAAACTACTTGCAGGGACCTCGATGTCCCGAGGATTTCTGCCCTGTGGGTTTCCACCTCTTTGCAGTCCAGCAAAAAAAGAATACTCTTTAGGTATGTTTAATATTCCCGTTTGCTGTCCTACTAAAATTAAAAACTTGTGTTATGAGTGGGTGCGACAATACTCCAGCGGCGTCGGGATTTGAGCCGATATATTTGAAGCTTCAATTCAAAAAACACTAACTTAATATCTCTCTACGGAACCAGTTGTCAGCTCTCGACGGTTCCGATTGGATACCTAGGGACCTTCTAGAGGGGAATACTTTATCAAATAACGACAAGACATCTGCGAGCGTTCTGGTAGAGAGTTGTCTATGTTAAAACCTTACAATGTTTGGTAATAACGAATGGCTTATTGGAGGTCTTTCGTCGTGACAAAAAACGTGAAACAAGAGTGTTGGTTTGGCGCAATGCAAATGTCACAGTTAATTACTCGGCGCGCTCTAATTTGGGCGTGCATGATTACCGGGTCATTGGCACGGACTGGTAACACTGGTGATAGACCACCGGTACGCCAGTCGTGAGATTGTCTCTAACTTAAGGTGCTAGGACTTCTGCGTTTTTGTTTTTCCTTTCCCTTACAATGAACGGAAGAATTCGAATCCTATTTCATATTACTTGACTATCAAGATTATAGCTAGGACGTTCAAGGGGAAGTGGAAACCCCACATAAACCACGTCGAATCAATCTTTGATATAATTAGCGTTTGCCCTCAACTCCACTCGAAGTAATGTAGACTTCGAATTTATACAAACCGCTACGACCAATTTATCATATATACGAATATTATAAAATCTATATGTATAAAAGCGAAATCTCGAAAACCGCGGGGCGTACAAAGATGAGACGTGGGGGTTGATTACAGACATCCGCTAAGAATTTTTCAGAGGGCTGGATTAAGGTCTAATGGCTCTCTCGAGTTTAATTTAACGCGGACAAAGTCACACTAGTATACTTATGACTGTATAAGTTGCTTCTAAAATTATTTACACCACCTTAATGTTCATAAATCCACAACCATTCATGTATGAGAAGCTAAACTACTTTTCTTTAATCCGCGAGTCTATCTCCTGATGATGCTTCGGTGTCGAAGCGAAACGTGCGTTGAGGCACATCGGAAAGTCAGTGTAGTGCTAGTTGCGGCCAAGGCTTGTATAGTACTTTTCTCAAATAATGCGCGGAAATTAAACTAAGTAGTACAATTCAGAACTTCTATTTGAAAATACAATTATTGAATGTACAATTCCTAAAATTTAATGTGGATTTTCCGGAAATTATGTTGAGTTTGAGATAATTCTAGCGAGGTTGAAGTTTCTTGTATACCAGTGTCTTCAGCGTGATTCTGAATTTCAAAGTTTTGATGGGAAGTCTATGGTTGTGATAAGAGGCTTTCCTTAATTTTACGTGTAATATTATTTTTATTTTCAATGACTCTTCTACGTAGCTTTCTGCTACCCCGTCAGACTTCCACCCGCCATGCCGTTTAAGGGTATAAAGTATTTAAAGCCAATGATGAAGTTGACGGACTTTTTCACTAAACAGCCATTCTATGTGCAAGCCAGTTCGAAATTTAAATTAAACCATTGATAAGTTACCTCTTTGAATGTGACGGCGTATTTTTGATAATAATATCGCTTTTCCTACTTATAAAATGACTTAATTAACTATATTTTAGTATTATCGAACGATGAATTGTACGGGTCTGAAGAGGAGTTTATACAGTGTGTGGAAAGTCACGCGACCAACATATGTCAGGAGGTTTTGATTGTATTGAAGACGCTGGGTGACTCCAAAGAGACCAGGAAACAGTACAATTTGGCTCTAGAGCTCTTTTGGCGTATTATTAGACGGGGAAAACTTCAAGAGGCCTCCATGATCGGACTGGCCGCTAACCTTTGGGCTTTGTCCCAAACTTTACAGGAATCCAACAGTAAGCTTGCGGTGAGTTTGTAGAGAAATATTTTATTTTGCGGGTAGTTTTTTTTTTTTTTCAATTTTTAAGGGAAACATACAGTGCATGTTTTTCATAAACTTTAACCTAATAAAACTAATACATTGACCAGTAAAGTTTCCATAGATAAATACAACACACAAGAAAGAGCAGAATCAGTTAGAGAAGTTGAATTGAAACAGTATATAATAATTATTGATATATATACTTACTATATTAAAAAGATTATGTAACTTAAATGGACTTTTTTTCATATGTAGAGGCATCGACACCGATTTTAAACATCATTTATCGTTATATTTTGGAATATAACGATAAATGTCAAGTAGGAAAAATTGTTGCCATCTACTAGCTATTCTGGCGTGTGGTGAAAAATCGTTAGTGTTACACGTATATAGAGTGTGAAGGAAATGTTTATCTTAAATAGTTCTACAGCATATATCTATCTTTCATATTTAAGCCATTAACGCCAAAATAGTGAACCATTATGGAACGGGAAAGGGAATGGAAATGGGAACTGGGACATATTATAGAATAATAGAATGTAGCAAATAGTAAGTAACCCAACGTTCGAACAGGACAGCGTCTGCCGGCTCCGATAGTTACGTATGATTCTACTTAAGAGAAAAAGTTTATATCGACTTTAAAATCTGTCTGAGACATTCCAGTGTTTTGAACTGATACAACCTAGAAAACCTTAGGAGAGGAGCATATTCGTATCCCAAAGGCAACGCTTTACCCTGATAGTTCAGACACGCGTTGGCAATCAGTTATATAATATTTAAAGAGTCGGGTTTAGTGTTTGTCAAAAAGTAGTTTATATGTGCGTTCGCTGACATCTGGATATAGAGATCTATAACGGTAAGCAATTACTTGTAGGTACAGAATTAACTGAAACTAAATCCTGACTAAAATAGACTGGCTAACAGCTGGCCAGCTCGCTGTTCGCGCTTCGCCCCACTGACCTGCCTCGGTTTTAAATAGTGCGCGTGCATACCCCCCACTCTTCCTCCTTCCCCCCAAGCCGTAGACCTATTGGCAGCCATCGATCATTGCCAAATGTCACAGTTGTGGTGGAAAGTGTAATTTTCATATTATTACAAAACCGGTTAAAGATGCAAGAATGTTTTAGAATTGCCCATTTCATCTTCTTTTTTTTAAACATGAATTTCACTTTTACATAATTTTATTATACTCTTAGGTATGTTTTCGTTGGGAAATGCTTTTACGCAATGCCCCGTTCGCACATGATCTCATAATCTAAGAACATTTGCAAATGAGAGTGTGGGTCTCGCTAGCTCTGTTAGTATACCCACTGAAACCCAGCGGAGCCGTCGTCATCCACTGGATAAGGCACTTGAGGCTCGCTGGCATATACTTCCCTGATGTTTTTTTCATGAGAAGTATAGGTTATGACTTATGGCTGTATGCTGCACGCTCGTTGCCTTTTTATGTTTAGATGAAGGGGGTGAAATTAGTCGTGAGGTTGTAGAGATCGTGGAAGTTCCGAGGATGACGTCAGATGGTAATCGGTCATCTTAACTCGCCCCACAGTCATATCATCCGCAATGTAAGCAGACTCTGGTACTAGACCGGGTTAACGCTAGGAAGTAAGCCTTAATGACTTCAATCTTATCGGCTCAAAAATACCGAATCTCGTTACTGATTCCACAAAGTAAGTTTACTGATTAGTCAAAGTATTTGGCGTGACTATTATGTTACTACACGAATTATTGTATAATTGTAAACTAATTAACAAGGAATATTGGCTTAACCACATACTTTAACTAAGATGTATAGAAGTTAAAACGTGTCAAGTCGTGTAGAGTTAGAGGTGAGACCCTAAAAGAGATATCATATCTTATTGACAGTGCGAACCATATGGTAACATCTTACATTATAATATTTTTGATGAGATTGCTTTTTCTAAACTTTCTCATTCTTTTAATAATATGCTTATCTATAGACGATAGTAAGTTCTAACTATTTATAATTGTTGCAATCAATGAAGTGGCCTGCTTGTATGTAAATCACGACACGCAATCCCAAGAGCCATCTCGCCGCACTCAGAACATGAATCACGTTATTAACTCAATTCATCTAATTATGTCACGACAACAGAACACACTCTGCCCATACATATTATATCCGTCAGGAAAAATACTATTAATAGAGAAAATATCATAACAAAATTGCAATTGCTTTAAAAAGATTTGGTAATTATGCAGTTTGAGGGCTTTTCCCAAAAATGCATATTATTTTATTTTTCTTCTCGAAGTTGTTGTTTGCACTGTAATGAGTAATATTCCGTCAGGGGAAGCTGTCTTTTTTCCAAATGGCCAAAAGCGTGTTTATGTACACGTTTATATAGTAGGGTTTCGTATCTGATACGCTATAAACGTATTTGTTAAATAACTTCAAAAGTTGTTTTCCGATTCCATTCAGAATAATTTTCCTAGTGAGTTTTTAGCATGTTCTATCAACATGGAAAATTTTAAGTATCTACATCTAATAGTTTGGAAATGCTAGGGTGGACCACCTTTCGGACATATTTTGTGTAGTCTATGACTTTGTCTAAATATGGGATAGTTCAAGCTAAATGGGATAAGATTTCGCAGCTAAATGTGTTTAACCAAGTGGAACAAAATATAATTCATTTCCTTCAACTTTATTATCAGATTCCATGTTCTTACGTTCATATTACACTTGTCTAAGTTATTTATTTATCTGTCTGACCCAACTCTCTAATGGAATTCGGCAACCAGCCAGGACTAACTTTTGTTAAAGACTAAATATTGTATTGATATATTATAAAATAAATGCTTTTTTAACTTTTAACGTCTAGAAATGTTAGTTACCAGACATAAATAAACTCACCAGAATAGTATAGCCAACACACCTTTTTATCGTATTTCGTATTTAATCTTTAACTTAAGCATTGAATAAATAAATAAATAGGACTGTATGACACACGGACGTCTGTTCCTAAGGTAGACAACTTAATGCCTGTGTTATAGGTAACAGACGCCTGTTATACACAAATATATATTTTATTGTAAATATATACAATAAATATATACACATACGTTAAATAGAACGATTCCATATCTGATACGCTAAAAACGTATTTGTTAAATAACTTCAAAAGTTGCTGTCTGATTTCGTTCAAAATAATTTCCTTAATTAATTTTATCATATTCTATCAACATGGAAAATTTAAAGTCTCTACGTCTGATAGTTTGGAAATGCTAGGGGAGAGGACCACCTTATAGGCAGATATACGGACGGATGGACGGAATGAAATTATAAGGGTTCCTTGTAATACTACGGAACTCTAACAAATTATCTACCCCTGTTTTCTTATCCCTGTTGAACATACAATTATTATATTTCGTTCGGTATTTTCAAGAAAACTAGAACAAAAGAACGAAATTATATCCCCCAATGTTATTATCAGATTGTACGTACGTTCATACTCCAGTTTCTCGAAGGATTTTTTTATCTGAGTGTCCCAGCTTCGTAATGGAATTCGGCAGGCAGCCAGATCAAATTGTTCTTGAAGAATAAACATACATTTTAATTTATTATAAAATACATATATTTTGGTTTTATTATTGGTGCAACGGAATGCACAAGTTTCTTATTAATAGAGCAATGACCTCATTAGGGCAAGACCGACAAATCGTGTAAACGCTAGCGACAGTCTTAAGCCGTAGCCAGACATAACTTCATTTCAATGATCATGTAGTGTAGCCGGAGACTTTGTATAGGGGCGCAAAGTTTTGTAGAACGTTGTAGTCTTCAAGGATAAAAATGTACAAACACTTTGAGCTATGTCTGGCTCCGGCATTAGAAGCTTTTAAATTTTAACTGGAAGGGCAAAAAATACAAAAAGACAAGGGCCATAATAAATTACACCACACGAGTTTTACGATTTTTAACTCTCCCCCTCCCCACCTCTTCCTTGTCACAAGTTGTCACATTTTGAAAACTCCTCGGTGTGACATCATGTAATCAAGAAAACCACAATTTCTTTTAATTACTTTAGGTAGTTATGTTAATAAAAGACAAAAAAAATGTTATGTGACGTAACAAATCTATAGACAGAAGATTATTCATAACTGCAATATCTTTCTGGTATTGCAGTTATGAATAAACTTCTGTCTATGGATTTGTACGGAATTTTAAATATGGCATTCTCTGAGATAAATGAATGTAAATTTACAAAATATTTACATTTCAAGTAATTATAACTTGGAATTTGACTTCAGAATTGTTAACGAAAACAGACAATTAATTAAAACATTTCTTTGTCGGCTGTTAACAAGATAGTCAAACAAAGACAGTATTTATATGCGGGGAAGCTGACTTTTTTTCAAGTTAGGAATGCTAAAATCGAGCATTTTGGAGCTTTTCGACGTGAATGTTAACATTATACACACAATGATATGAAGTAATAAAAAATACTTGTATATGTATACAAGGATTTTAGTATTGAAACAAAAAAGAACCTATCCGCGACAGCGTTACGTTTCGCGCGGAATGACTGATATACCTTCGGGGGAGTCTGATATTTCGCGCAAAACGTAACTCTGTTACTGATAGGTCAGAAGCAGAGGTACGCCTTGGCCGCTTCGCAGTTATTTTTTTTGTTTTAACACAGAAATCCTTGTAATATGTGTGTCTATAACGTTAACCTTTAAGGTCGAAATGCTCCAAAATGACCTATTTTAGCATTCCAAACTGAAAAAAAAATTAGCGTGCCCCAACGCAATAGCACTCATTAGAGTGCAAAGCAACAACTTCCAGAAAAAAAAAATACACTATAATGGAAAAGTAACCAAACTCCTTAGTTTCCAACTTTAATTAAAAGCGTATTAGAAGCGGGTGTGACTGTGAATACCCCAGCGGCGTCCGGGTGTGAACCGGGTACCTTGCGGATTTCTTTCCTTTAGAACTGACAAGGCTTAATACAGCGTACAAATAGGGTTATTTCACATCGCATTACTGTTTTGATGGGCAACATAAATTCAGTAAAAGAGTCGGATTTATATAGTTTAACTAGAATTGCGTTGAGCTGTGCCCGCACGCTCTGTTGGTTGAGAAAATACGGCTATTTGGAAAACTCTGCTATAACGGACAGATATTTTATAGTAATGTTTACTGTTTACCCTTCCTGTGATTTAGCCACGAGTATATACACATAAATAAAATTAGTGTGTCTGATTATTTGGTAGAAATAAAATTGTATCCCCAAATGTTTATTACTATATCCACGGTACATAGATGACAGAAATACAAATTAAGACATTGTGTTTGTCTGTTGTGTGGTTGTCTGCTTGTGACTGAGTAATATTCGAAACCGCTGAGCCGATTTCGTTGGGAATTCCATTGGTAGAGGTTTGATTTAACAAGGAATAACATAATTTACTTTTATTTCTATTAACAGCAAAATATCGCGTAAGCATAAAACACCGAGTGTGCTTTATACCCCACGACTGAAGTAACACTTCTTTAGTTTTATATATACATATATATGTGTGTGTGTGTGTGTGTGTGCGTGCGTGCGTGCGTGCGTGTCACTCTCTCTGTGTGTGTGAGTGCGCGCGCGTGTGTATGTGTGTACTTGAACTTTAAAACGAATTTACAATTTTAATCACTTTAAATTATTTATTTATTGTATTGAACAAAGATTAAGTCTGCTGGTCACAAGCTGGTCACAAAAAATCATTAATAGGTTATTTCGTCCAACACTAGTTACGATTTTAGCGAGCGAGTTTGGGTTCGGAGATAAAGTAAGTACTTTGCCGGCATACCCGCACTCGCACATCGTTGGGCTTTTGTACTGACACGCTCCACTGGAAGGGAAAATAGGAGGACCCTTTCAAACCACTGTTGTTAATAGCAAATAGATCTGAGGGTGGAAATTGCTTCCTACACTCGTGCAATCTGTAAGCCTGTTTTCATTCGAACACAGTATCAAAAAATATATTTGATTAAGGCATCTATTTCGTAAGGAACGTAGGAATACATATATTTGAGCGTTGACATTGAAAATTATATTTTTTTATGTTACACGGGGCAAACCAGCAGGCAGCAGGCACCTAAGTGCCTACTGACGACCATGGACATCTGCACGACCAGAAGGCTAGCAGATGCGTTGCCAACCTTTAAGGACGAGATTAGGCCACCGGGAAGTCTCACAAACCGAACAAAACGCGACAACAACACCAACACTTGACGTGACAGCATTGCCGTCACTTCATGCCAATCCCATGTAAGAAAGAGGTACTGGTATACGAACGCAAAGGCCCAATTCGGCTGCAAAACAAAAGAAGTGCAACCATGGCGCTACCTCTAATTAGATAGACAGGAGTAAAGGAAAGGGATGGAGTAAAAAGATATAAAGGCAGATGGAGAGAAGGGCGATTACTGGTTGGTCGAAATTGGACCAGAAATCTTTAGATTTGCTACTTCTTTTCTTGCTGTATGTTACTTTCTTATGTGCTAATTTCTTTTGTGGTGTACAATAAAGCGTATAAATAAAACATTCGAAGTTGTCATGACGTCACTTTATGTTAACACTGCATTCCACTTAGCGTAACATCGACGTTTTCACCGCGACCTTAACGATCGCAGTCGTCTAATATATAAATGAGCACTTTCAAACGTAACGGTCGCTTATTGGAACGCACTAATAATATACGGTGACGTCATACGTATTTTCACACGCGTGGCGTGCATTTTTAGACTGTATGTAGTCTAGATAAGTTATAAGGAACAGCTCCCTCTACTTCTCCCTCCCTACTGTTTTGGGGCGAGTTAAGATGGCCGACTGCCGTCTGACGTCATCCCCGAAATCCTCGCAATCTCTACAATTCCACGACTAATATCACTTAGTGACATTAATGGGAACCCACTGTTTTACGTGCCTTCCGAAACACGGAGGATGTCGGATATTTGGAAACCAGTGTTCGAACGGGTCATCCATCCATCACCCGGCCGCGATAAAAGCTACTTAACCTAGCGATCGACTCAATTCCGGCCACTGATTAAGCTGATAAGGAATAACTAATGCTATAATCATTTAAAACCCGGATCACACTGATTATAATTTTCCCGTTATTTGCACATATATAACTCGGGCGCCAGGCGGTTTCCTACAATAGAACGGTGTAAAGACAGCAATCTGCAATATCGGATCTATAAAATTGTCAAAATCTCACCAAAACCAGAGCCTCCCGCGTCGTGATCATCTCCGTCAGGTTGACGGTATCAAACATTGCAGTCACGTATTCATTTGGTTTTGCAGTCAAAACGTACGCTGCGAGTATCTCCAGACACTTCAGCTTTTCCCGACCCATTATTTTGGGGGTTAGGTACGCTACAGACCTAAAATATATATTTTTTAATATGTAACAAGGGGCAAACCAGCAGCCGGCACTCGCCTAAGTGACTACCGACGCCCATGGACAACTGCAACACCGGAGGGCTCGCAGACGCGTTGCCGGCCTTTGAGAAATGAGTGTGCTCTTTTCTTGGAGGTCCCTAAGTCGTATCCGTTCGTAAATACGTGACCCCATAGACATTTGCATCGCCAGGAGGCTCGCAGTTACCGGTCTTTAAGGAGGGGTTTGCGCCACCGAAAACTCCCAAAAACTTAAGGAAACCAGACAACAATAACATCACTTGACGTGACAACATTGCCGCCACTTCACGCCGATCTTAGTTCGTTCATGAGAAATATATAAAAAGAATTGTAACTTCACATTTTATTTATTAACTAACTTTGATAAAATATAGAAATTAATCTGTGTCGATTAAAATATCTAGTGATCAATTTATATAACACGATCAAAATCGTACAAAAGATGTATTTGATTTTTAATTTTTTAACATATACCTTAATATTATAAAGAGGACAGATTTGTTTGTTTGTTTACACCAAATAGGCTCTGAAACTGAAATAATTGTTGCACCATTAGAATGCTACATTGTCCCTAATGCCTATGTTAGACGATAGAATGTTTTCAAAAAATTCTGAGACCCTTAAGAAAACTTCTATAATGTAAATATCCGTGCTGAGCTTTGGCCAGCCGTTAGTGTATTATGTTTTTTTTTTTCTTCTACTTTTAACTTCTATGTTTTTTTGTGTGTCAATTAATTAACACTTTTAGAAACTCCTGCAAGAGAAGTTGATCTGTCACGCGTCCGGTGACACTCTAAAGCGCTACGTGGTTGGATACTACATGTACCACATACTGCCACAGAAAGGTAAAGGTAAGACAACTGTAAGTATGGTGGCATACAGCGTTTAGAATAGACCAGCGTTTCTCAAACATTTCTAACCCTTATTATTTTTACACCTCACTGCGTGACCCCCAGAATTTTTAAATAGTGCAACGTACTTTAGATTTAAATCTTTTCAACCCACTTCAAAATAGAAGGCGGGTTTCAATTCAACTGCATTTTTTTAAATGTTTATTATCTCAGAACTTCAAACTAAGTGGACTGATCTTGATGATTCTTTTGTTATTTGAAAGCTGGTGCTTCCAGTATGGTCAAACTTCAATTTGTTCTCATCATCATCATCATCATCATCATCGTTTTGATGTAATAACCCACTGCTGGGCATAGGTCTCCCCTACCTTCTGCAACTCTGTGCTATCCCTTACACACCAATTTGGTGAGTTATAATTACAGTAAATATTTAATAATATTTACGTAGTATCAGTGGATACTACAATAATAACATAATTTGTATTTTAAATAATTTGTTGTTTTATATAATCACATATTGAGGAATATTCGTACCCCCAAAAACTTATTTTTGGATATAAAATTGTATACATGGAACTTGCTGTTTAAATTAATTTTAAATAAAAAAATAATAATTAAAGGTGTATGTATAGGTCTGTGGTTTTGTGTAAATTGACATTGTGCATAACTCCAGTTTGTCAGCTGGGTTTGCAACAATATCTGTATGTGTGCAAGTGTGTGAGATATTTGTGTGTTGTAGTCTGTGATCAAGCGCATGTGTATGTATTTAAGAGTGTATGTGTGTGTGTTCATTTGATGTGAAATAAACAGTCATGTCTGGTCCGAAATTTTGAGTAATTTTAATTATTAACATTATGAAAGTGGCATGGCACGCCCGCACTGGCTAAATGCTTTGCGCATAATAATGCGCAAAGTATTTCGCCAGTGTCATGAGGAATAAATTTTATGTTGAGGTTTTTCATTGTACTATGTCACAGATTAGCGATGACAAAGTAGGGCAACCATCTACGGACTTTAGTATGTATTATAAAATAAGTAACTATTATTTATATTTAAAAGGAATTGTTTTGTTACATTTTGGCCTTGTGTAATGTATGGCAACTACGATAACCAACAGAGGTTGGATCCGCGATTTATGGACTACGGTTTTCAATCCATCCTTATATCATCATATCGTCAGCATTGAGTTATTAAGGCCTATACTGTAAAGGATTATTTGAATGACGATAATGCTTGGATATAAATTGCTCTAACCAAATCTGAATTATTCTAAAAATGGTGATAACAAAAAAATTACCAGACTTTGTTGCGGGCTCTTCTCAGTACAGGGCGCGGGAACCCTTGTAAACTTAGCTTTTTAGTCGTAAATTTTATCACCAAATTGTTAAATGATTTTTTTAAAAATATATTAACATTATACATGACGGAGAAACTTCTCCATAGTGATTTTTAAAAAGGGTGACGTCAGCATAGCTGACGTCACTTGTGTTTCCTTGTGGGTGTATAATCCATATGTATGTACTTATATATTTCTAAAAAAATATTTCTGTATAACAGGCGGCTGTTACATAGAACACAGGCATTAAGTTGTCTACCTTAGGAACAGACGTTCGTGTATCATATAGTCCTGTATATATTTATCTATTTTTTCTAGTATTGCCGTTTTCATTGCTTCGTTTGAAATTTTTTAATAGCGGCAGTAAAGTTAAACTCTTTTCCTGTGTTAGGGGCCATCAATAAATTACGTCAAACGAATTTTAAGCCACTCCTCCTCTTTGTCATAGATTGTCACACTTTCTGTACACCCTCCCCTTTAGTGTGATGTCACAAATTTTTCAATTTTCTGCACGTATTTTAACGTATATCAGTGTGTAGTGTATAAAGTAAACGTTTATCTTAAATAGTTCTACAAAATACCTGTGAGAGCATATCCTTTCCATCCATATCTTTCATGTTAAAGCCATTAACGCCAAAGTAGTGAATCATTAAGGAACGGGAACGGGAACGGGAACGGGAACGGGAACGGGAACGGGAACGGGAATAGGAACGGAAACAGCATTATAGGATAATAGAATGAAGTAAATAGTAAGTAACCCAATTTTCGGGCAGGACATTGTCTGCCGGATCCGCTAGTAAACTAAATAAAATAGCACAATTTTTACAGCACCTATTTATATATTAAGAAAATAAACGCGCGGGAAACGTAAATGTGTTTTTTTGTCGTGTTACGTGCCACGCTCTTGTAAAACTTTTATATGTGTCTATGGGGACTAGAAGTGTGTTATAATAGCGTCATTACGTTACTGTTAATAGTGCTATAATGGGGGATAGAATATAGACTTTTGCATGGATTTAATAATGTTTATAATTACTTTATTGTTCGTACGTATATACATAAATGACAGATAAAAGTACAGGAGTAGGAGCAGATATGATATGAGAGGATGTCGCGCGCAATGTATCGTGAACATTGGAATCGTCAACAAAATGTTGACGCGTAAAAGAGTATTATAAATCTCACAGAGCATCACAAAGAGTATTATAAATCTCTAAAGTATATTGTAGAAGAAGCTATATTCAATGAGAAAAAAGCTTATTTAAACGTTGAATTGAAGACTTTGGGGCTTAGCTGACATCTGCATTTGTAAAACGTTTGGAATAAGCCGATAAGTGTTCCGCTAAAAAACTTTAGACTTAAGGACTTTACCTAACGCTAAAAAAATTCCACAATTTAAACTTTTACCAATAATTTTAACATCACAGCCGATACGCCGTCTTGTTAATTTTTTTTTTACCACAACTAGTTATTTTTTTTTGATACGAGAAAATTCTGCTGTTTTACTGACGCTTTGATGAATCTTTCCCCCTTCCCCTAAGAGTTCTGGATGTCCTAAAGATCTGCAATAACGCAACACTACTCGAATAGTATTATTTGACTTTAGATTTAAAGGTTTTTTTAATTCTTCAATTTAACTCTATTCTCCTCTACCTGTCCATGTCCACATTATTATTGGTTATGGTTTTTCTCTTCCATTCTCTTACATTCTCCTCTAATCTCATTTTCTACATTCTCAACCTTATGTCGCGATGTATGTTAGTAATAAACTGTGAAAGTACTCCAACTTTGTTCAAATTTTGTGACTAACTTTTATGGTGAGGAGACCAGCTACTCGAGCGCGTCAGATAATCTTATAGGGAGAATCCTTGCATCTTCTAACGTATCCCCAACAAATATGAACCCTTAATATGGGCGGTTCGTTATTGGACTATTGTAGGAACCTTAGAAAAACTCGAATAGTCAAGAGAAAGTAAGATATTTCGATGCAGATAAGTTTACATTTCAATAATCTGACAAATTGAATCAACAATATGACATTACCTTAACATAACCTTTTTTTTCTGCACCTAACGTACGTAATCTAATAGATCTCGACAACATTTTATATGCATGAAAAACTAAACTAAACTACTACTGCATGAAAAACTAAACTACTACAAAGGTTATTCGTAAAGTCTTTACGAATAACCTTTGTAGAAACTATCTCCTGATGATGCTTCGGTGTCGAAACGAAACGTGCGTTGAGGCACATCGGAGATTCAGTGTAGTGCTGTGCTTTGGTGGCGGATTCGGTGGTGTAGCTTTCGGGTTGCAGCATTGCATTGATTTTTCCTCGTATTCATTCCTCCATGGATCTCAGTCTGGAAAATTCTCATGTATAAATTGTGATTCGTGATTACGCCGGACTGTTGCTATACAGATAAATTCGTTTTTATCTATTGCAGAGCCTTGCCGCTAAAAAGTAATTTTATTAAAGTCTTCACGTGTATGTACCTATTTGGATTACGAACAGTCAATACAGTAATAAGTTTAATTTAAAGTAGATGTACACAAGATAAATACTAGACTTATTTTTAAATTACCAAAACATGGATCATTATAAGAAAAAAAAAATAGACGTGCGCCAAAACGGCTGAGCCAATTAGGATAAAGTATTCAGGCCATAATGAGATTAACCCAACCAGTGATCCTGTAATGCAATCTGATGATCAGAAATTTTAATTTTGTCTTTTTTTGGCAATTTTGTGTTAAATTTTATCAAATCATTACAAATTTCATAATATGTGCTAAGCGTTCGGTCAATAGTTATCCTATAATATATTCCGAAGGATAATTTTCCAAAAAAATTATATATGTACTGAGATAGCACCAGATCTTGTTACAGTCTATCCATTTGCAGCTTCAAGTAAATGGCAACACTTGTCTTACTTATAATGTAAACAACAGACAAGCTGAAGCCCCCGCTCCTAGCTAACATTGGCAAATGGCGTCTAGAATTTGCTTGCACAGAATACTACTTTATTCAAGAACACTAAGTATCTTCTAAATTGTACTAATAAATAGGTAGTAAAAGCGTATGTACGCGTATAGAGATTTAATACGACATTGAAATTTAACCCATTTTAAAGGTCTTTTTTTTAAATTTTTATGAAAGAGCTCAAAATATTTTACCGTAAAACTTTCATATAGATTAATTCCTTTACATATATAGAGAGTAAGATTCCTATTTCGTACTGATTACTAGATTTCCTTCGTCACCTCCAAATCTAGGATAATATCATAAAAATTCTAGCTACATCCAGCCACGCAAGTCTGGTTAAATGGAAAAAGAAAAGTGCGTAAGTCTACACACGTATTCGAATGCAATTTTGTGACAAAGTCTCTAAAGCAATATGTGATAAACTTATGTAGATTTAACATTTTGAACGAACCAACGAAAAGCTCATATTTTTGTACGTATAAAATTCCTTTTGCGTTTGCTATACCGGTTACAGTCGTCGGTCGTCCATCCGTCTGTCCGTCCGTCCGTCCGTCCGTAAGGAGGTCCCTAAGATTTGCAACCTATTAAATGTAGAGACTTAAAATTTTCCACGTTGATAGGACACGAGACAAAACCCGCTAGGAAATTTATTTTGAACGAAATCGGACAATAACCTTTGAAGTCATTTCCACAAGTACCTTTATCGCGTAGCAGATACGGAACCCTTTTTAACCGACTTCAAAAAAAGGAGGAGGTTATCAATGTGACCCGTATGTATTTTTTTTTAATGTTTAATCAGCTTTCTGCATCAATTTAGCGGAGAACCTATTTGGCTTGGCACCGACTTCAGCACCTCAGCTAAATCTAAGTGTCTACAAAATCGTATGAAAGTGCTATTTAATTTTTGCTTTTTAGTTCCTCGCCTTTTTGTTTTTGAATGCGGTTTTTCTTTTTATTTAAAAATAACTTATTTCTTTGCTATACTTTTTTTATAACACGTAGGTACATAAGATAGATGGTTTTTGTTGCAGTGCCCAGACAAGCCGTATAGGCTTAAAGGCGCGAAGAATTTTTATTTAAGCAAATTATTGTAGATACATGAATAAATGAATAAAAAAAACGAATGAATAAAGTGAAAAACATTTTTCTTATTCCAGGTATATCCCGTATAACGGCGTTGTACAACCATTACCACGGCCCCATGACGATTCTCCAACACCTGCCGACCCAAAATGCCGAACTGGGGGAGTACAACGTCTGTTTCGGCAAAGAGTGGTACCGGTCACCCTCCAGCTTCCATCTCCCCGACGCGTATAGGATACGATTTATTCCCAGCGAGTTCACCGGTCAAATGCCAGCCCCCTACGCCGACGGGCACAACGGTATGTCTGTTATCTTCTTTATATATATATATATATAATTCTACTGTACGCCTGTATGTCACTGAACTCCTAAACGTCTGGACCGATTTGAATTTGAATGATTTTTTTGTATGCCTCTGGGTGGTGCCCTGGATAACTGAATGGCTTAGATTCACAATTTTCATCTTTCATTCACCATTTCATTCATTTCAATTTAGATTCAGCTGTCATTTGCTATGCCAAAGTTACGACGCCAAACGGAATTTCAAAAGGCATTACCGCGTTAACGTTTCAGGAACACGAATGGAAATACGTATCAACGTTTACGTTTCGCCATTTTGTTACGTTATTTACGTAATTAAATATTGCTCTTATATTCAAATAGTAATAAATCAGTACAAAATGTTATTCTTCCTAGCGTTATCCCGGTTCCATACCAGGGTTTACTTAGATTGTAGAGGATGTGACTGTGGGGCGAGTTAAGATAACCGATTGCCATCTGACGTCATCCTCGGAATCCCCACGATTTCTACAACCTTACGACTCATATCATAAAGTGACATTAATCGGGTCCCACTGTTTCACGTGCCTTCCGAAACACGGAGGTGGTCAGATATCAAATATAAACCCGTGCTAGAAAGGGTCACCCATCCATCACCCGATTGCAGCAAGACCAACTTATCCTAGCGATCGACTCAAATGCCGACCACTGTTTAGGCTACGACCTCCTCTCAGTCACAGGTGTATATGATAGCATATTTATGTTGACGCGAATAAGACTTTTCATACATTTTCTATCATAATTTTAGAAGCTCTTCAGTATGTTGAAGTCTGGAAAGGTTGATTTATTGCCGCCTTTAGGAGCAGTTCATTGAGTGAGAGGGACTAGCAGGAACTTTTTGTACCGAAATAGGTTGACGAGTGGAATTTACTTAAAATGAAAATGTTCGTGCTGGGCTCAGAGCGGACCCTTCTTAGCGTCAACACGGGTTTCATTAGCATTGATCAAAAGTGTGCCACGATTAAGACTGGTCTCCTGTGGGCCTAGCACGAACATTATCATCTTAAGTAAAGACGATTTACTACGGTTCGAAAAGTTCGTGCGAAGCCCTGAGGTTTTTTGAGACTGTCCACCTTTTTCATAGTACAGTCCAGAAAACATGTTTCTGTCATAAAGTGAACACATATGTCGTCCAAAAACCGGAATACTATTAGAAGTTCACACAGGATATACTTTCTTTTTTAAATATCTAATGTCTAGTTAAGCTGCTAATTCGTACACTTAATTCCTTCCTGTTAAATAATATGTTTTTTTAAAAGTTACAAATATTCCTAACCTACATTATATAAAAAAGTGCATATTTTTAATGTATGAATAGATTAAGCATACCAATTATAAGATATGTACTTTTTATTGAAGCCAGTAATATTTTCATGAATCTAACTAAAAGCGAAACGTCACCTAACACGAAATCTCGATAACCGGGGGACGTACAAAGATAAAATTTGGCAAGGAAATAGTAGTATGGTTAGAAGACATCCCCTAAGATGGATATTTAACGGCTCCCGCAAGATTAAGCGAATAAAGGCGCGGGAAACAACTTGTATTTTTATAAAAGATGTTTATAAGGAAAATTAATAAGAACGGGCACTAAATTCCTTATTTTCAATTTTAAGTGAATTGGAAGTAGACTCTTCTAGCACTGAACCGGACCAACCAATTAAAAATTTATTAACCCTTTCACTTCATGAACCGCGGGTCTTAACTAAAAACGTCCCGAATATACTCGTACTTACTATAAAATGGTGTACATGTTAACTAAGATAACTTTACGTATAATACTACATATAGAAATTTGAATTGCATTTCAGTCTTAATATTTTTATAATACTTAAATTTAACATGTTAATTGAACTTTATGATGCAATTACAAATTACTAAAATTATATTGATTTCAAGTGATATCTGGTGAAAGATTTGTGTAGTAAACACGCTTAAGAAATAATTCTCGAAGCTCTACTTCAATTTACTCTGCGCGCAACATTGATAAAGGGAAACAATACCAGTACGACTGTCACAGGGTGATAGGTCCGACGAACGATTTTTTGCCCGATATCAAAAGATATAAATCGATAGCGTCACTATGAATGTACATGAGTATAAAAAATAATTCATGAAGCTCTGCGTCAAACTACTCTATGCTCAACATTGATAAGGTGAAACAATACCAGTACGACTGTCACAGGTTGATAGTTCCGACGGACGATTTGTCGCTCGATATCAAAAGCTATAAATCGATAGCATCGCTATAGATGTACTTCAGTATAAGCAATAATTCATGAAGCTCTGCATCAATTTACTCTGTGCTCAACATTGATAAGGGGAAACAATACCAGTACGACTGTCACGAGGTGATAGGTCCGGCGGATTTGGTATTTCAACTTTGTAGGTCTTTTTCTTCTTTTTAACTGAAAAAAAGGTATTGACAGACAAACAGACTGACGGACCGACGGACAACGAAGTAGTCCTATAAGGATTCCATTTTTCCTTTGGAGGTACGGAACGCTTTAAACTGGCAGTCCGGAAGACCCAGCAAAAGGGAAAACGAATCGTCAGACTAACCGGTAACGCTGACGTGAAGGTTAAAGTCAAGCGTTAGGTGATGATAAAACAAGTTCCATGATTTTCGTTCACTCAAAAAGTTCCTGTACACATATAGCTTATGGGAAGCTTTCGGAGATGATGACGCGAATTTAATAATTTTTCCCATCACAAAAATGCCCAACGTGCCTAAAGAAGTTTTCACTTCAAAAGCTCCAATCTTCAATGATGATGATGACGATGATTGGAGTTGAAGAAGACGACGATGATGATGCTGTTGATGGTGGTGATAGTGACGAGGAAGATGATGACGATGATGATGACGACGATGATGGTGGTGGTGGTGATGATGAAGATGATGATGATGCTGACGACGATGATGATTTTGATGGTGCCTCTCATTAAATACTACTCATTATGACCTTTTCTTTGCCCGAACAAGACCGAAACACTTATTTTAACACAAAGTATATCCTTGAAACGCTGACGGAGCGCAATCGAACCTCAGCCGGATGCAATAAACAATTCTCGGTCGTTTTGCTCTTTGAAAAGTGCTATTAAAGATGATTTTGTTTTGCACGAGAGCCAGGCTAATAAAATACATATCGTGCACTCGCGCACAAGTGCAACAGCAATGAATAGCTCTTTGTTTCGTGTAACACCACTTAATGTTTCGAATGTGTTTTAAAAGACTATGCTAATGTGATATTGAGCTTCAAATTATGTTTCTGTAACTGTGAACGATTAGAAAAAAAAAAAAATATGGATATTCAGAGACCTTCCTTTTCAGGCAGACATAAGCACACGCTTACTTATATTTTTTAATTATTTTTTTATTTAAAATAGACTGAGCCCGTAGACCAGGCAGGCCGAGGAAGAGGTGGTGCGCCGACGTGGATTGGTTCAGGGCCTCTTTCTCACATGAGATCTGATTCGAGCGATACACGATGTTAAAGGAATAGACATAGGGAGCAATCTTATTAGATACAAGGTATGTATACATTTTGTATTGATTGTAGATTTTTTGAAAATAGTTTTTTATACCATCAAGGGTTTCTTAAACCCAAAAATTTATCTTAATTGTTCCAGCCGTCAATATATAGACTTACATTCAATTATTTCCAGAAATATAGAGGGTGACTGGTGAGACATTTAGATTACTTAAGGAGGGTAATTTGTATTTGATTCTCGTTATACCGAAGCCAGACATAGCTCAAAACGTTTGTACATTTATGTCCTTGAAGTCCACAAACTTCTACAAAACTTTGTGACGTTAAACAAAGTTCCCGGCCATACCACATGACCATTGAAATGAGCATTCAAATGAAGCTATGTCTAGCTCCAGTATAATAATTATGTAATAAAAATATGTATATATACTTAAGTTTGGACCAAATTTGCCTAAAATTAGTTAAAGTGTGGCCTTAAGTTGTGAAGTTAATTTGCTGTTCGAAAAAGTTAGTTTGTGAATGCATTTCCCAGCGAAAAAAAAATATGATCAGTTATAAGATTTAATAACAGCTGACAGAGCTGACAAAGTCAGTAATAATAAATAAAATGAACAATTCAATTCATTTTTTGGCTATATTTATTAAACAAATAAGTGATGAGTGAAACAGGTATTTTTGCCTGTCCTAAGCAAAGACTAAAGTGTGAAGCAAAAACGGACCATCAACATGCGCCCACACTAGTATGTCTATGCGTTCCGTACATAATTAGTCAACTTTCTCTTAATCTTACTTAGTAGTTAATTAATATTTACGTTTAATGTTAATTTTTTTCGTCATGTATGATCATCAAATATTAGGTCCTCGAGTATTCGTGTGTCACCAGTTAACCTGTATATTCTTATAATTTTTGATGGAACAACTTTGCTTTAAAATTGCAGGCTGAGGTGGACTTCGACGGCAGAGCCCTAACGAGATGTTATTTGGAAAAACATGATTTGAATATTCTATTAGAGGTGGGTTGGCATATTTTTTAATTTAATTGTTTAAATTCAATTTCACTCGCAATCGTGGATCTAATTTATATCTATGTTAACTTCCGAAAACATTTCTTTAAGGTGTTTAATTAAACCTACTGAATGTAGATTTTTTTTAAAACATAATTTCTTATGATTAATTATTTTCATGTTACAAATAGACAGTAATGGTTCCTTTATATTTAATTTACTAATGTCTAGAAGGAGCTTTATGTGTTATTTCTTTATTATCTTTTCAGGATATGAAGAAAATTGAAACCATAGATGATGTGGAAGCGTTTCTCTTAAGACACGGAGAAAACATTGTTGATATGCTTGGGGGTGAAATTGATAGGATAGAACTAAAATTAAGGGTAAGTTGGTTATAATTAATTCTCACATTTTTATTTATAAACTATCTGTAAACTGTGAGTTCACCAGCGTGAATTCAGTGATTTTGCAAAATTTTGAGGGTTTTTATTTTCATTTACTCTATTTACTTAGCTAAAAGCAACGTAGTCATAGCCTATGTCATTTCTTCTAAAATCAGCTGTCAACCAGTGAAAGTCCCATCGAAATCGGACCAGACGGTCTTTTTATCAATCAATCTGTTTAATAATGAACGTCCATTTTAATTATTTTTTATAAATTATTGTATAGTGTTATGGCATGGCATTATTTATCTATACATTAATGTGTTTCTTTTATTTTTTTCAGAAAAAGTTCCCACAAATTCGGCACTGCGATTTAGAGATTCTATAAGCAGCTAATGGTGAGAAAAAAATTTCTCCCCGAAAACAAGAAATGTTTTTCATGCCACCTTACTGCATCCATATGTTACCAGTGAAAAGAAAAATATTCTCAAAACATTAATATACGTCACACGTAAATATGTATATATTTTGTATATTGCTAATTGTGTCCGAGGCTAAAAGCATAATGGGACTCGATTAATGTCTTGATAATGATGTACGGAGCTTTATCGTCACTGCAATAACATCACTTATCATTAAAACAGTATGGTCCTCAAATTCCGGTTTCCGATTAGGTTCCTTAAAACTAATTTTAGCATCTCATTTTTTAATTACCCGTTATATGAATCTTTTTCTTTACTGCAGAAAGCCCAATTGCTAGAGGCCCTTTAAATGCTTTTGTTTTGCTGTTTCTATTTCTCTAGAA
>JANCMC010004801.1:774132-790816 GCA_024363005.1 Charaxes varanes | reverse complement strand
TTTTTGAGATTCTAAGGGACACAAAAGAGAAAGGCTATTATAGTTTTATAAGGAAGGTTGATTAATCAAATTTTTTTAGTTAATTCTTCGTTTTAAAACTTTCTAAAAAAATCTAATGCGAATATTATAAAACTCTTCTTATAATTACTATTTATTACTAGATTTAATAAGTTTATTCCTTGATAGTACACAAAAATCGATAATGTTTATAAAACTGTATTGTTATTATACATATTTACGCAGGTTTAACGCAAAAATACTATAATCCTCCCTATAACACGTTACTCGTATAACGCATTAATATTCTATGTATATAACATATGCGCATTCGGAGCTGTTCAAGCGCGTTGTACGAGAATAATCCTACAACGCGGTTTCCTATAATGTGAAATAAACTTATCGTGTTATAGGAGGGTTTGCACTCAACTTATACTTTCAGCCCTTAGACAAGTCTGCTAATTTAAATATATTATAAAACTGTGATTTTTTTGTATATAGGCTTTATATTTAAGTATAAAATATATTACTGTACGTAAAAAAATTAACTAGATTGTAAATAAATCTGTTAAATTACTCAGTTTTTTATTTAATACTAACCGTACCTGCGTCTTCGTCCGCATTGATTTGTTTTATTTTAGGCTTTAAGACATTTATTTAGGCAGCTGAATTTCACCACAGGACATCTCGCCGAAATTTGAAATTTCATCCTCATCACCTCGATGTCCTAAAGTCCACAACTGTGCGCTTTACTAGAAACTTTTTGCCTCTCACAATTTCTCTGTGGAATCAGTTGCCAGCTTCGGTATTTCAAGAAAAGAGCATACTCATTTCTCAAAGGCCGGTAACGCATTTGCAAGCCCTCTGGTGTTGCAGTTGTCCATAGGCGTCGGTAGTCACTTAGGTGAAAGGCCTGCCCGTTTGCCGCTTGTCTTTAAAAATAATTTCCTCAAAACGTTTACAATAACATATCGAGAATATACAATATGAAATAATATAAGTAGGTTATTTTGGTTATATATGTGTTAGTGTGTTTTTATTCTAATTAAATTTTACAACAAATACGTAATTGAGCTTACAATTCCACATTAAGAAATCTGATGATGATGAATGATTATCTTATATGTATATGTGCGAAACGTAAAGATTTTGCTAAAAATAACCCTGTATCCACCTTGTAGCATCAAGTATCTGCCATTGAAAGTTCCATAGGAATCCGTGGAGCCATTTAGGAGATTACATATAAGTCTGTCAACACAACTACTGTTTCTGTGTTAGTATAAAGTTAAGTCGCGTCATGCCCTTCTACGCGTAGATATTTTAAAATATGTCACGAAATTTTTATGCAGTTTTACCAATAAATAGAAACTACATGGAGGAGGTTTATATCTAAATTAATACATATTGTATATACATTTCTGTATGCGTGAATTAAATAATCAAATATATATATATATATATATTAGAAGATAAAACCCAAGAAATTCAATGATTTGTAACATGTTGTCGTAAAAAAACGTATTTTTGTACGCTTATATTACGTACGTTGGCTAAACCTTACGAGGTAGATTAAAATATTTTAGAACGGAATTCTATATTTCTTAAAAACATCTATAAAAAAGTAAGCGATGGCATATGTTTTTCTCTTAAATATAAGCATTTTTATGTTTTACATATTACAAAAAAATAATCAACTTGCGAAGCTATTTTAAAGAGTATCGTTTTAAGCCTTATCCAATTAAATACGCTAGATACGCTGTACATTTTACGCAGATCAAAATTACCCTTTACAGAATATCATTAAAATTAATATCTTAAAAGATATGAGAGATTTAAGATAAGGAGGCAGAGCGAGCTGGTAAGCGACCTATATGAGCGACCGAGATGGCGCTGTTTTGATATTCAATAGTAAACGTAAGTCAACGTTCGGGCATGACTTCTGCCGGGTCCGCCAGTTCAGAATAAAAGTAAGATATTTTACGGTATTATCACTATATTTTTACCATATTTTTAATCTTTTTGTAGTTTATATATGAAAATTAATTTATTATAGCAATACTTGTAAGCAGTTTTTTACTAAAAACTAGTGTGCTTAAGACCACACGACTAAAGTAAAAATTCTTTAACTCCATATATATATGTATATATTTACATATGTGTACGCGCACCTCTCTGTCTCGCCCCTACACTATACGAAACGTAACTCTGGCTTTATATCTTCACTAACTCACTCTCAACGTCAATTCACCTCGCCCGATCACATTTTTGGTACCAGTCGTCACGTAAGCTTTCGTAAAGAAACTTTATATCAAAAATTACCTTATTTTCCATGATACTTTCGATGATACTTAGTACATAATCCATTTTCTTTAAGGTAAAGGGTATATAAAAACAAATGTGTGATTAAAATTAAAGTTTAATCGGTATAAAATATAACAATTTATTCAAATTACATTCACGATAATTGTGTCAAAAATAAAATGCGAATTAAAGCCAAGTAATGGTATCACTACAGACGTTAACGAACAATTATTTTCTGATTAACCATTATTGCAGTACCACAAAGTGACAAATTACAAAAATTAGTAGATTATTCAACGAGTACAATAGTCTATTACTACGCGTGTGACTATATTTTCCACTTAAACGTTAGCAAAGTAAAAATATTCATGTTTTTTTTTTATTTATTTCCATTCCACAACCTAAACAGTCTTTATTATAAAAGATGTTACACAGACGGTAGCTGAAGAGAGTTGAGGCATCAGGGCCCTAGTACTGAGTAATGCCGGAGCCAGACATAGCTTCATTTCAATGATCATGTAGTGTGGGTGACTTTGTGTAACTTCACAAAGTTTTGTAGAACTTTGTAGACTTCAAGGTCAAAAATGTGCAAACACTTTGAGCTATGTCCGGCTCCGATAGATAGGTAAGGCACGTCAGTAAAGTAAGAAACAAGGATTACCTACTTTCCATGGAAACAGCCGCTTATAGATTGCAAATATCATTAGTATTCAGTCACGTACTGGCGACCTAACCCCTTTCGAAATTTATACACCAGAATTACACAGTACTACTCGCAAATTATTGTTTGGTACTGTTTTATTCAGGGATGGAATGGATGTCTCGTAATGAACTACTTCTCCTTCGACTCACGATCGACTTATCTATTCTTGTCTCTGTTATGGTCACTGCCACCACTTCTGTCACTGTCACATCACTGCCATTGTCGCTATCATTGGCATCGCCAATGGATTGGGCACCATCACGACCAAACGTCTAATAGTTTGGAAATGCTACGAGGGGACCACCTTACGGGTAGATAGACGGACGGACGGACAGAGCGAAATTATAAGGGTTCCTTGTAGCACTACGGAACCCTAAAAAAAGGTGTGTAGCGACTACATGTTAATTATTTTATCTTTCAAAAAATTTAGTCTCCTTTTAGATCTATCTATACATAAGTCTTAATCGCCCACTACTGGGCATAGGCCTGCCTTTGCTTCTGCCGCTCTCTCCTATCTCTCAGATCTATCCTTTCAGACGTTTGAGTTAATTTTGGAGAACTTCCTTAACATAACTGACCTTCAATTAGATGGAGCGAAGTAAATCATAAATTCATTATTTGGACATTTGGGTGGAGAAAATCCAGTGGAAACTCCCAGACAGAAATTATCTTGATAATTTAAGGCTCGAAAAGTGCTCTGTTTATTTGTAGCTAACATTATTTTGTAAGCATTACTTTCGAGGGTGCGACTTAAAGCTATGTTACCAGACCTACAAAATATGTTATATATTGCATTATATATGTCGCCACAGCGATTATTCCTTAAGGAATTGGAAGCTGATTCGTCGTAAATTCATTAAGTTATCGCCTAAGCAATGTGTTAATTGTATTTAAGTTTATTTCACTTAGGTCCTTGAGGCCAAAGATGACAGTGCAACCACGTTTTCGAATTATTAATCTCCAACATTATATGTGATGATGTTCTACAAAAGTATATTAAATTTATACATTGTTAGATGTATGAGTGAGATTTAAGGACTGCAACAAAAAGAAACGCTTCAAATCTGAAAACTGATAATTATCGGGGACTCAATCAATATAAAAAAAACACCGTTATAACGTAAAGCGACAATCGATAAATTCGCAGTGGGGGCCCCAATCCCACCCCTGCTTGTGCGAACAGGGTGGGAATTATTACAGTTTATTTATAATGTGAGATTAGAATTAATATCTTGATTGTTTATTTTATTGTTATTTAGACATGCAACCTTTGAATTATACAGGGTTTTCCCGTTTTGTGACTTTCACTGCTAGGTTCACTTAAAAATAAAAACCTTCAAAATTTTACAAAATCACTGGGCTCACGCGGGCCAAAGCGCTGGTTGCAGATAGTTATATATAAACCACATTTCATTTTATTTTCGCCCTAATATGTAATTTCACTTCGACCCAAGTAAACAAATTGTCATTCTCTTGTTTAAAACAGTGTTAAGGGACAAATTATAATAATGGACCCATAATACGATGTCGGTTATAAAGTTTGACGCACAAAAACTAGAAGCCCATTTCAATAACACCTACTGGTCTGACCGGTCCGCTATCGAGTCAGGACCATCTTCCTTATTCGGTAACTCACCCTCGATTGCGATCATGGCACGTACCTGCAAACAAAAACAATTAAATAAATACATATAAACTTTTTTGTTTTAAGATGTTTTAAACAAAAACGAGCTTTATAATTATCCAAAACAAATTTCCTTAAAGGCCGACAACGTATCTAAGGGTCTTATTGTTCTTCTAATGCCGGAGCCAAACATAGGTTCATTTGAATGATCATTTCAATGATCATGTAGTGTGGCCGGGAACTTTGTGTTACTTCACAAAGTTTTGTTTTTTTAGACTTCAAGGACAAAAATGTTGTAAACACTTTGAGCTATGTCTGGCTCCGGCATAATATATATGTGTTGCGGGTTGGAATTGTAGTTTCTGAAATTAGCGCGTTCATGCAAATAAACAAACTCTTCAACTTTAAATGTTATTAAATTGTTAGGCAGGCCTGGCGTGCGCCGGCTGCTACGTGGTCACGCCGCTCTACCTGAAGGAGGTACGTGTTCTGTACCATCCGCCCTTAGGAACCCAAACACCCTCAACGTCGCATAGATATTTCAGTCTAAAATTGTACGCCCCTGCACTAATTAATTCCAACGCTTGCTTGTGTGCGTGTGCAACGTTTTACTGTAAACTCAGACTCAACCACGCACTGTAAGCCAATATATACATACGTAATATATATGTAAGCAAATATTAACGAGTTTGCGCCTACACGCTATTTGCATGAAGAGGTGAATACTTTGAAGGGTCATGCATTTTTAGACTGTATGCACTATATCGCTGTGTGCTATAAGGGATATCACTCATAGGAGTGGTTTTTCTTTCGCCGCTCTGTGCAGTTGGCCAAGGGCGTAGGTAATAGTTTGTTACGTAAACATTGTTATAAAGAACGTTAACTTTATTGTTATTGCAACATTTCTAAAGTAATATGATTTTTACTAGTTGCAAAAAATGAAACGTAATGGATTTCGTTTTTTTTATCTTCCTATATCTAGCGGTACATTTTTTTTTAATAAAAAAATTGCCTCAAACGAGTCACATTAAAAGCCACATAAGGCCGCGTCGATTGCAACAATTATAAAACGTAATTATGCTATTTCAGTCCTTAATACCCGTGTGAATCAGGAAACAAACGTTACAACAGATAAACAATCATTCGATTTAATGCTGTGTAGGATATTACAAAGCTTCTCAAGTTTATTGACCGATTATTCGACGTCGGAAGGGTAAACGAACTTTTATGGTCTATTTCAGTCACCTCTGGTACCTCCACCGCATATCCTATTACATCGCCGTGGCTTTACTTTCATTGCCAATACAAAATTATCTTAATACTCGAAATTTCAGCCCCCCTTGATGTCCGAATTACTATATCCTAGTTCGCACAATTTCTTGAACGGATACAATCTAGGAGGGCCGAAGCTCTTAATCATTATAGTCAGTAGAATCGTCTGCCGGATGATGAATCAAAAGATATGGCTGTATATATCGCTTCTATCATACTAGTAAAATGTGTGAAAATGGACTCAAAACCTATATGGAACCATGAAATTTGGCAAGAAACAATATCTTATAGCATACATAGAGGAATTATACAAAATCCGTAAATTTGTAGTAACATCACAAAAAAATTACCAAGACTGTCCAGAACATTCAAAGAAATCCCATGAGAAGTACTAATCTTAATCGTAAATTACCTTGTAGAAATATTATGTGACAGTACTGAACCCTCAGTGCGCGAGTCTGACTCGCACTTGCCTGGTTATTTCCTTATAATGTTTGTGTTTTTTTCATTAATTTATTCCGTTATTCAGCCTTCGGCAATAGCAATTATTAGCAATTTTCTTTTCTAATGTTATTCATTTACTTTAATTTCCCTTCACAGTAAGCTATAGAAAACTATGGAATGCCTTCCTTGACTGAAGTGCCTGACCCGAATAGGAAATCATAAACGAAATAATTAGAATAAATAAAAAACAAAATTAAATTATAACCTCAAAAACTCGACGGTTTTAGAGATTGCGTGATAGGTATCTTTCAATTAATTGCTAGAATGAGGTGTTACTTTGCGAAAATCCATGACATGCATGGGATACTAAACTACTTTGCTTCAATCCGCGAATGAATATGAAAGAAAATCGGTGCATTGCTGCAATCCCTCGATCGACATTATCTTATCGACATTACCTTATCTTCAACGACAAATTGTCCAAGTATCGAAAAAAGTTAGCAATATCTTTATGATTAGCTACTTTCTTTGTTTTTTTTTCAATCCAAATTTAATTGATTTTATTGTTTGTGTCCATGTTCTTTAGAGAATAGTTTATATTCAAATGCTGTATGTGCCTATAATAGCGTTGAAAACTGAACAGAATTTATAATTAATTAAGGTTTTAAATGTATTTTCTACATGCTGCTGGCATATCTTTGTATAGGAATAAATAAATAAATCCGAAAGCTGCCGATGTGAAAGTCAGTGTAGTGCTGTACTTTGGTGGCGGATTCGGTGGTGTATATTTCGGGATTTTTTTAATATAGATTTTCCCTCATATTTATTCGCGGATTTTCATCTCGTTAATATATAATCGTGTAAATTAGTCGCCCCTTAACTGGAAACGGTAAGGCATTTTCATGAAAACATACTCAAGCATAATATAAGCATATGAGTAGCTTTTGTCGTCCAATATTCAGTGAAATTGTTTTCACAAATTGTTTTTAAAAGTTCATGAATATTTTCATAAAAATGCTAGTGCAAGTGCCTCAAATTAACCTCGAATTGAAACAGAGAACGTTAACTATTTGCTAAAAGTTATTATTTAGTTGTTTTTAATAGATATGGAAGTATTATAAGATTGTTTTCATACAATATTTTACCAAATTTACAAAGTAAAAAGTAATATGAACCAAGTCACGTTTTATTGGGTAACTATTTTGTTTATTTATTACAGACTTTATAAAATAGGTTACATTCCTGTCTTATCAATAATATTATCAGTCATATTTGAGTCTGTAAAAGCAATATTTACGATGAAGCCGGTAGTACGAGGGCGTTAGTTAAAAGCCTGATGAGAATGGATCGTACGTAGCGGGGCGGCTGACGCAGACTTCTTAAGTCTTATGACGTCCAATTACCGTGACGTTTCTAGCTAATGAATATGGGGCTTAATTAAAAATATATATTATAAGGACTTTTTACAATCACGTATATGATATATCGGTATTGCCCGACTAATTTTAATCCCGTCCGGGGTCTTTACTAATGAGCTAGCTACGAAACTAATAATTATGAATTCCGCTCACGAAAGTCTCAATTAAAAAAAAAAACATCTATAGTTTTAGTTACATGTTAGATATTTGCAATAAATATTGATGACATAGTTGTAACTATAACAATAAAAACAGTTCTATTTCTTCGATCTGATGCATGTATGTCGTTTTAGTCGACTGTAAATGCAGATATGATTCAGATCTAAGCTGAAGATGCATGCATGATGAAAACATAGACTGCCGAACACAAATCGGTGGCCTAAACTCGTCATTAAGGGCCGGCAGCGCATCTACAGGCCTTCTGGTCGTGCAGATGTCCATGGATATATGAATATCTAAAACGAAAACCATTCGTGACCAAATAACTTAAAGGAATAGGAGGTCACAGCTGAATTTAATTAACGGTGCCAGCGGACTTAATTAGGTTGCACTCTATAAGGCCACGAAAACGTAGCCACTAAAACGTAGCCACGAAAACCTATATATTTTTAAAGATAGTTGAGACTATCTCAAATAAAACATCTACGTAATTAATGTATATACATTATAAATAAATATAAGCGAAAGGTATAAGGAAATCTTAAAAACCTCGGGAACCACGAAATCTTAGGCCCAGATTAAGTAGGTAAGCCAAGGGCTCTCGGAATTTTAATGCACAAAGACATTAAGTTAAAAGATTAACTCATTGAACAAATTAAAAAACTTAGAAGCTATTTTGCTATAAATTTCATATTATAGTAAGTTATCGTTTATCGTTATAAGTTATCGTTTAATAACATATTTTACTAATAAACCTGTAAACGAATATTCATATTTTAAATAGACAAAACCATATGACGAAGACCAAACAGTAGCTATATAAAGCTTTAAAAATCTCAGTTCCTTTAACACAAGTATGTAACTAGGTAATAAATATTTTAATAATAAAACCTCAATAGCCCAACGTAGGAAAATATAGAAAGAGATCAAGAGAGATCAAAAGAACCTGGATCAATTTCCAATACGTCGGACTATTGTCGTATCAGCTCTTTGTAGAAGTTTTACACTTAGTTGAGAAGAAAAATGGAATTTAAAGCATACCTGAAGTACATGTAAGTGTTTTCAAATATATATATATATATATATATATATAATACAACAAGCAAAAAGTGAGTAAAACGCTCGTTTTGTGGCCCAACAACGTTGACATATTACCAAGGCAGGATTGTCTTTGCACTAGAAATTTCACTTCTAAACTCCAACTTTAGTTCTAGACCTCAATTAAATAGGAACTTAATTCTCTATTCTAGACTATCGCTAAATTAACTTCAATTATAAAGACATTCTAATTTTCCTTGGCAGCGATTTTTATCGAAAGTATGCCACAACACACTATATCCTCTCTGGAGTGAGGAGGTTGTAACTTAATCAGTAGCCGGCATTTGAGTCAATCACTAGGTTAAGTAGATCTTACCACGGTCGGGTGATGGATGGGTGATCCACATTCATTCTAACACTGGTTTTATTTCTTAAATTTTTAAAATTAATTACAGTTCATCATCGCCACCGCCCTCTTCGGTTTGGCCGCGGCCGCCTTCGCGCCCTACCCGGAACAGTCCAACCGACCTCAGGCAGCCTACGAGAGGAATGCCCGTATCCTCGTCCTGGATTCCGATGTCAAAGAAGACTCCTACAGATTCAACTATGAAACTGAAAATGGTATCAAGGCTGAGGAACAAGGACGTGAGGTATGCAACTTTTTAATAAGGTCTTAACATCAACGTCTTCTAACAATAGGTTGAAGACTTTTAGATTGGAAATTATAAATAACAGAAGACTTCTAGAGTGCTAACTCTAAAAGTCTTCTGTTGGTTAGAAGTCTAGAAGACTTCTAAATTACTAACCATAAATTATTATTGTAGAAGTCTTCTGGATTTGCGTGAATAAGACAAGAACTCTGTTCAATGGAACATAATAATATGTTATGTATTTATAAAAATAAATTAGCTTGTGTTCCATCAAAATTAATCCAGCCGATTTGTAATTTAATAACGGATTATTAAAAAAATTTCAAATTTGAAAATAGGCTTTCAAATGTCGTTAATTTTTACTTAACAAATATACGTTGTATAAGTCTTCAAAAGACTTTTTTCTTAATAATTTGTAAATAGTTTTTTTATTTTTTTTTAATTATATGTCAAAAATTACTAACACGATAGACTCTGTCGCGTGGTACTTTGACATTGACGAAATAAAATTTAAATAATATATTCGTATTTACATATTCATGAATGCATATCAGATTCAATATGCATAAATGTTTACAAAATGTGTTAAAGATAAATTGTAAGAAGTGATTTTGAATTTTTTTGATATACGTTTCTTGGAATTTTAGATTTATTGTCAACGATAATGATAAATACATACTAATTTTTGCTAAAAAGGGTGTTAATTTGAATTAAAAAATTGTTTCACATTTTTTTATAATAAAGTACATTACACACCAAATTACTTATCGCAAATACATAACATTTGCGTAATTACTGGATGATATTTACTATGTTGATATTACTAAACAAGTGTACAGGAAGAGGATAATCATTGCTAAATATATGTCGGCGTATACGATTTCTCTGTATTCAAGGCGACTCCGAGGCATCCGTAATATTCTTAAGGTCGATTTTCATCAAACGAGCGAATGCTCATGCTACCCCTATTCTATCAAATTGTTTTAGTTTAAACGGACGTAGAGCATTAATTCGCTGTTATACCTGCGATCACAAAAATTCTAGTTACTATTAAACGCTAAGATCAAGCTTTCGTTTACACTACAAGGTGGGCCAATATCGCGACCTCCTGGATGCCCACCAATGGCCGTTGACGCCCGGCAGGCCGAGGAAGAGGTGGCGCGACGATTTGGATAGCTTTGCGAGAAAATTATGGAGGAGATTGGCCAAGGAAAGAGGAAGGTAGAACAAAAAGGGGGAGGCCTTTGCCCAGCAGTCGGACACAACAGGCTAATAAAAAAAAAGATCGAGAAAGAACGCTCTCCCTCTAGATCTAGCTCTATGTTCGTTTGATCTAAGCCCACCTTTAGTAAACTATGTTGCATGCTGCATGTCCCATCTGTAGACAAGATCTTGCAGTCGTCTCCTACACTATTTATATAAATATTGATGTATATTATGCACCCGTTGTTTAATGCAAGTCTCCGGTTTAAGCGTTTTAAAGTATTGCTCTGAGATGGCTGGTTTAATTTTAATGTTATCTGTATTGTAATAATTAATCGGTATCGAATATAGTTAATAGTTTAATTTAGAATTAGTTTATTATTATTATGTATATAGTTTACTTCTTATTATTTAAATTTAAGTGCATTGTAAATATCTTTAATTTGTTGCATTATTCTTTATAAAGAAATAATTTATATTACAAACTTGTACAAATATTCGACTGATTTTAATATACATCAGTGTTCATATGTTCCTTTTATATGTCTCCCTTTTGATACCGTAAATTTATTGACACTTATAAAAAACTTGTATCCCGCGTCTTCGTCCGCGTGAAGTCACTGATTGGGGGTCATCCAAAAATTACGTCACACGTTAAAATGAGGGAGGGGGTCACTGAAATGTGACATTGTGGGACGACAGGCAGGGCGGGGAAAAGGCTTTGCCACATATCAAAATTTAAAAAATCAAAACAAAATTGATAAAAAAAAATTGCCTAGTAGGAATCTAGGGTAAATCTTTGCTCAACACTGGGGCACAATTACAAAAATGTATATCCAAATAGTCAGGTGCGTTGCATCGTTGCGTTATTTTCACATTTTATGAGGTCGTCCTTTCGAATATTATAAATATTTAAAGTTTTGACTATGACAAACATAAAGATATAAAAATAACAAGAATAAGATTTCTTAGCTATGTCTCGCTAGCAACGCAAAGTCAGTAATTTGCATTTAGAAAATGCCAAAATTTGGGCTTTTAGGTGCTAAGTTTAAAAATTAGTATTTGCAAAACTTTCACTGTTCCATACTGTTGAAATTTGCGTTACTAGCAACGCAGTGACAATAAGTAATAATTTTACGATTAATACAATTAATTCGGCGCTGTAAGTATAATAAATAAAATACCAGACATCGCTATGTCTGGTATTATATCCCTCGCTACGGAGGGCTGTTATTCGGAACAAAGCAAATGTGGAAATCAAGTCTTATGAAAATTTAAACGACATTTATATAAAATATCACGAGGCGCCAAGGCGATAGCTGTGATTTAAACATTTTGTCTATCAAAGTGAATTTCTATGGTCCGGAACAGTGAAGTATCGTGCACCTAATGCACCAAAAAAGCCACTAATTTTGGCATTTTCTAAATGCATATTCCTGACTTTGCGTCGCTAGCGTAACGGAACTAGATTTTTTTACTATACTTTTGGCACATTTTATAATCAGTCTACATATTTTTCATATTGTTAATGCTTTCAGAGTATAAGTTAATAACACAGAAATAATGAAAAAACATCGCATCCGATTATTCTAAATATTATATTGTTGATATATCACTTTTTCAATATTGCGTGTTAGAATGTATATTATACGTCTAGATTTAAAGAGTGCTTTGTGTCAAATTGTATTAAAATGGGAATTATTTACAAATAACTCATAAGTCATCCATATTCCGTTACAGATGTTTTCAAGCGAAAATAAAATAATAAGGGAAGATATTTTTTTTTACATTTTCTGCGTTCGACGAGGTGCCTGTTTCAATTTGTATAAATGCTGTAAACAATTTGCACTAAAGTATGATTAAACATTGTCAAATATTGACGCCGGCGGTGACGTCACGCTGGCGGACGTGACGTCAGCGGACGACTGACAGCTGGCGGACGAACAGTGCAAAATTATTACGGTTCCTTGTAGTACTATGGAACTCTAAAAACGAATCAGCAGATTTTGAGTTGAGCTACTACTTCCAGTCCAGAAAATTAATTTATAAAATCTGAAGTTTAATGCGATCACTTTGGATAAATAATGGAAAATTTTAAGAAGAAAGAACTTTAAATTATCAAAGCTGGACCAAATTCACGACCCGATTCGCGTAGTCGAAACTTCTGAGGTAACGAACATAAAAAATAAAAATACAGTCGAATTGAGTACTTTTTTAAAGTCTGTTGAAAAAGGCACCCATGTGAAAATTACAGACGGTCGACCGAAAAACCTTAACTTTTAAAGGAGCACAGCTGTACAATATGCTTCCAGTCTACATAAAACGCATGAATTCACTCAACACATTCAAATTTTTCTTAGCACAATATTTAACTCCAAAACGAAAAATATGAATGAATATATTGGGTTAATTTTCTATAGATGAGTGGTGAATGAATGAAATGTCATAACGACATAATAACATGTAACTATAATCTCAGGCAAGTGTAGTGTTATTATGAATGAATATTTTAAAACCTAAAACTAAGATACCACGATATACGCTGTACGTAGATGTGCCGACCACGCGGCCCATCTACGCATTACCCCAGAGCATTGACGCACTGTGACGTCACTGTTTTCACGGTAGCCGAATCCACCTGTACGAACCAAGGTGAAGAAGACTTTATCAAGATCAACGTGTTTGTTTTTAAAATTTACTCCTCGTTTCGTTGTTAACAAATAATAATCTATCTTATATTATTATTACAATTTCCAACTTTGTTCGTTATATTCTCCTTTTCCTCGGGAACAAAATTTCGTATGTTTCGATATTGTACCGCTTAACATTGTGAACAATTTTACTATAAACAATAATTTATTCAGTACGTCATCCATCAACATACCATCAACTCGTCTTTTTTATTTATTGCAGTCTGAACATTGGTCCTTCGAGGCGGATCTGAACCAGATACCTATGGATCTATAGTCCACTGTACCTGATTATGAGCGATTAAATAGTCGAAGATTATTTTTAAATAGGGGTATAATAAATTTTATGCCTTCAATAAGATTGTGGATGTTTTTTTATTTTTTCATATAAATTTACCACAGAGGTTTAATGACTCCCATGAAGTTTTAGACAAAATGTATGCATTGGATCAAAAATATACTGGCTGAAAGTCGACTGAATAAATTCGAAAAAGAAAATCATGGCGCGAATTCTGTACCATTGTAAAACTTTCGTATTTACTATAATTTAGCAAGGCAAGTTTTAAAAATGGAAATAGACAGTGATGTAGTTGAAAGGAGATTAGATTACGCACTTTGCTGAAGTGAGTAATTAATGCGCTCACTTCTGTTAATTAAGTGCCACCAACACGACACTACTATTACATCCTTGCACTTTTTATCCAGAAAAAATACTGTACGTGTATATTAACGCGAGGGAATCCACCGTCAGAAACTAGTTTATGATAAAAAAGACAATATAAGGCCGGTTTCTCGCAAGGACATTTTTAAATGGGGTCAGAGATTGAATAGCGTGTCTTTCAGATTTGAGTCCGCATTTTAACGGTTGAAGTGATTGAGATAAGGTTTAGATGATTTTATAAGGTTTAGATTTTAGAGATAAGGATTACAATGTTCTAACAATGTTTCAGTTTGAAGACTTGATCATTTAACAGTCATAGATAGGTTAAAAGTATTATAGTGTGATTGAAGTAAAGTTAAAGTAAAAGTAAAAAAAATATCGATAAAACTTGCTGTTAGACTGTAGAATCGCCACACTATGTAGAAACATGATTAATAGAATTGTAGCAATATATATCAACGTTAAGGATTTGCACTTACACGAATCGGATCGCGCTAAGTTTTCAAGCGATGCAGTTCCTGTAACAGCATAACATTTTCGACTTTACCATTTTCATCTACACTTTAAACAGAATAGGCCTATGAAGTGCAGATAATTTTGATGTTATATTGTTTGCTTTGATGTCTAGTCTAGGTCGTTAGTATATTTTCAGGTCGTTGTCCCCTTTTATTTACTGCACTTGTGTTTACAGAGTACTTGCTCTACTTACGTTCGATTACAAGCACTCAGATTTGAGTGATAGGTGTAATTATAGAAAATCATGATGCTTTCGAGTGATAAAAAAATTAACTGGGTTTTATTATAAATTAGCTGATCCGATTATTATCTGAAAAGAACACGTGTCAATGTTTTTACGCATCAAATATGGCGTTGTATAAGGATGATTTTTAATATATTTTTTTTTCAATTTTCAATCCGATATTTGGGGAAGAGTGAATTTTGTTTATAATGACTCTGCTATAATAGAGATATATCAGAGACCATCATTAAAATCAATCCAGTCGTTATTGAGTTATAAGTGGTGCAACTAACACGATTTTTTATAGATAAAGTAGCTCTTGAGATGAAGTCGTAGCCTGATCAGTGGTCGGCATTCGAGTCGATCTCTAGGTTAAGCAGTTCGTACCGCGACCAAGTGGTAGATGGGTGTCCCATTCTGGGACTGGTTTTGTCATATCCAACCTTCTCCGTTTTTGGGAAGGCACGTAAAGTAGTGGGTCCCGATTAATGTCACTGAGTGTTATTAGTCGTGAGATTGTAGATATAGAGATTGTGGGGATTTCGAGGATGACGTCAGATGGCAGTCGGTCACCCTAATTCCTTAATCCGTCCCACAGCCACATCCTTTGAAATTTCTGGTACTATATCGGGATAACGCAAGGTAGAAGAACATTACAGTACCTCTTAATACAAACGAGTCAGAGTACAACTGAAAAACTAAGTAAAAACATATGTTTAAGTCATTCCAAATATTACCTACTCAAATAAAAGGTGGATGAAAATGTTAATTAGTATTTTGTATGTAAAAGTTTATAATTATTGACAGCGTGACTTTATTCAACTTAATGCGTGCTTTATCTTTCATCCTTGGGGGAACCGAAATTGCTTATTAATCGGACAATGGCAAATTCAAGAGGGTCGAAGAGATAATAGAACTTGAATTTATTATGTTTATTTATTAGTACTAGTCGTGGCATTTTTAGTGAGAACCGTTCTCAAGGAAGTTCATACTTTGATTATTTCTCCGGACTCCTTTATTTGCTAATAATTATTTTTGCAAGGAAGTTCACCTCTTCATTATTTCTCCGGACTCCTTTATTTGCTAATAATTATTTTTGCAAGGAAGTTCACCCCTTGATTATTCCTCCATACTCCTTTATTTGCTAATTATTATTTTTGCAAGGAAGTTCACGTCTTGATTATTCCTCCGTCCTCCTTTATATGCTAATTATTACGAATTTAATGTTTATATAAAATATTACCGATATTTTGATTATAAAATATGACTTAGTATTTAATCCTTCCGGTGGCTCTACTACTAATACTAGCTAATAGTACGTTAGATAAATTGGCAAATTTTTATTTTGTTTATAAATAATTGTAACGCAGCATTATACAAGAATATTGAGTATACGAGATAAATAAGAAATGTGGTTCTAAGAGCTATAAACTAATTTAACATTTCCGCCGTTGCTCAAATCATCCGGGAAGGCTTTTTGGCGGAAACGGAATCTTTTATTTGATTTGGGTGCGATTTTCGTGGATTTGTCTTTGTTTGCTTTGCAATTCGACATTTTTCGCGATAATATTGTCAATTTTCTTTCGGTTATACATCTTTTAATATCAACTGAGAGGTACCCTAATGAAGTTTAAGCGTTTCTTTGTAAATACAATAGAGAAGGTTACAATTAAAATAAGATCTTAGTAGCAGTAAATAGGGAATTTACATTTACTTATTGAAGCTTAGACTATTTGTATCACGAAATTATTTACTACATTCAGATTGATTGTGATTTATATAGTT
>JANCMC010004801.1:749328-763593 GCA_024363005.1 Charaxes varanes | reverse complement strand
GTAAGAGCTCGCAAGTAAATCAAGCAAAGCGAGATGTTCATAAAATTGGTATTTGGGTGATGCCTCTAGCCGCGTTGATTATTGAATGGTCAAAAAATATTATGTTTTATTTCAATACTTACGCCTTATAAGCAGATTCTAGAGAGCAAGAACTAAAATTATTACTGTGCAATAAAACACGCTTAAAGTAAAATAACAAATGCGTAAAGTAATCACAGATGTACTAATAGTAACAAGAAGTTAAAAAATAGCAAATAGGAAACCTCCCTTTATGACCTTGAATTAAAATAGTGTCTAGTATCGTATCTTATTTAGTTTTAACGGTCCCTCATTTAGGAAAAAACCTCTTTTTTGCATCTACGTCAGACATTATTTTAACATAATTCGGTATGTGTATAGCGCTCCTTAGAGAATTTCCAATGACACAATTTCCTCTAAATTATAGCAGCGGTCGCATTAAAACGCAAGGTTTTGTTTTTACGGTCCCACGTTTGGGCTAATACCCTCTCTTTCTTTGCATCAACGTCACACATTTTCTGTATTATCATTATTTTAATATAATTCGGCATATGCCTATTGTATAATACTGTTTAGAGAATTTCCAATGACGCAATAGCCTCTAAATTATAGCGTCAGTCGCCTTATAAATACAAGTTTAGCTTATTTCATTTAATTTTTATAGTCCTACATTTGAGCAAACCTCTATCTTTGCATCTACATCAGATATATTTCGGTAGGTACTGTCATTATTTTAACATAATTCGGTATATGTATAGTGCTGCTTAGATAATTTCCAATGACACAATTCCCTCTAAATTATAGCGGCGGTCGCCTTACAAACGCAAGGTTATATAAGAAAGAGGTCAGAGATCGAAATCGTGTGAGGGGCGCTCCATCATAAAGGGCCCAATTAATTAGAAATGTGGCTGGCTCAAAGCTTTTGACCGACAATACGCACATTGATTACACCACGCTCGATTACTTCGAATAGAGTTGCGTCGGTCCCTTTGAAAGACAAGATTATGTCGATATGTCGGTGTGATGTATTAAGAACTTTCGAGAAGTGTCATCCGTGAATAGTTGTCCTTAATGTGCTATTGCTGGATAGATTTGCCCTTTTTATGGAAGATAGAAATTTGAGGCATTGTCCACAAGGCCCCATTGGGGTTTAGCCCATAATATTTATTTTAGAAATCTGATTTTTACACTTTCTCTGTCGACGTCGTTTTATATTACTAAAATTAAATTGATTAAACACAAATTTAATAAGTAAAATAAAAGTTACTAACTAAAAAAAATTAAAAAAACAATTTACAATAGCGGTGCTTTTGTACCACTATTATTAATCTAGCTGTATGTCCGAACAGTTCATTGGTAACAATACTTTGTATAGAATTGAGGATATATACACGTAAGTTGTTGTAACCCCAAATTCCCAGCTTTAAAGTAGAGCGTTACAAACAGTCAAATCATAATATAATAGTCACTTTTTAATGTATTTTTGTATACAATAATGCAATCTTCTTTATTAGATATATAATTATATACACAAATATGTTAAATAATGAGGATTTTATTTCGATTTGCATGTTTGTAACGCTCTAACTGTGAAGTTGGGAATTTGGGGTTACAGCAGTTTACGCGGTAGGTATCGATATGTACTGGCAACATTTCCAATTGATGAGATCGTTCAACGACATAATATCTGTTGCGGAATGAACCTAGTCCAGATTGGCTCATGACCGTAAAGAGTGGGTTTATTAAAAAAAATATTTGTGTATAACAGGCGTCTGTTACTTATAACACAGGCATTAAGTTATCTACCTTAGGAACAGACGCCCGTGTGTCATATAGTCCTGTATATATTTATTTATTAATTTAAACAGACATATCGGCTACAAATTGTGTCAATCAATCATTATACATACTATTTCGTTATACATACAACCCTAGCCATCGCCTGATCTTGTTCACAACTATGAGGGCATATTTTTCAAAATATTTTGTGATATTAAATTAATCTATGTTTACTGTATATGTGTTGAGTCTATGAACTCTACTAAAAAAAAAAATGAACAATTATTTCAAAATTACGTTTTTAATTAAATATATGGCTTTTCTTGATAACGTCCGGTAATAGATTTATAAAAACCAATAGAAAAGATATCGTAGATATGTATATATATAGCCTATACAAGAAATAGTTTTTGACAGATGTTCCTATCGAAATCAAATATAATTATGGGACAAAAGACGCCCTTCTTTAAATCTTCAATTTAAGATGAATTGTTAACAGTACAATCGTTGATTTACTCGCAAGGAGTATAGTCGAGGTAATAATAATGATCAATTGTGCAATCTGGAGCAGATCCTGAATCCTTATTGTTAACATCTCCGAGGTATCTTTTGTTGTTTAAGGAAGTGTGCAAAATTTGACAATGTGCATGCATCCTTACGGTTCGTAAGGTCAGGATTCGCAGCTGTACGTACCTTATTTTTTAATCTGTGGCTGAACAGTTTGACATTGACATGTGGGGTGAACTTTAATTTTTTAATCTACAAAGGCGAAAGTCTTATTTAAAATTGGTTCGGTCTTAGTCGACTTTTTTTTTAAAACCTTCATGTAAATGGTATGATTTATTTTTGACAACAATGACGCCTTGGTATGGGAAATTTACGGCCATATCGAGGGGCGGGAATATTGGCTTTCTGAACGGTAATACTGGCTATTATTAGATGGTTTATGTACTCGTTCTTGAACCAGAATTTGTTTTGTTAGCGAATATAAAACTCCTTTTTTTTAAAGTTCCCGTGCAATAATGGAAGTTTAATTTAAAGTAATATTTTCATAGATATTTATATGGTATCAAAACAATTTCAATTTAGAGTAAATTTGTAGTGGGTAAAGAAAACGTATACAGATTATACTGAAAGAGGAAGAAAAGAAAAGAAAGAAGTAACGCCTATTCTATCAACCTATGAAAACTTTTTACTTATGATAATGTGTTTGTTGGTATATTTTTATGAGTTAACTTTGTAGGATTTACAAAGTTTTGTGCTTGAGCGAATTATTTATTAGGGCTTAGGCATGTGTCGAGATAGTAATGTTTAATTAATTGTATTAGAGATTGCTGACTGGTCGAAATTCCCTACAAACATTTTTGCGTACGACATAATGTATATTGATCTGTTCACAGAAAAAGAAAAGTTGATACTTATTATAATGCTAATGCCAATTAAGCTAATATTTATATATTAATATGTGAAGCGAAAACTTTTGGTAGCGTTTTAATAAAACTGCGCTTACGGAGGAGTATGAAATTTGGCACAATTGTAGTTCATATAGAGGAAAGTGAGCGAATGCTAATATTTTTTTACAATATGCAATGCCAGGCGATTTACACACACATGTAATAGATAATATCAAAGCGTATTGGTGACAATCGTATGGTATGCCAGAGTCAGAAATAGCTTCATATGAATGATCATTGCAATGATCATGCAGTGTGGCCGGGAACTTTGTGTAGCTGCGCAAGGTTTTGTAGAACTTTGTAGTTTTCAAGGACATATTTGTACAAACACTGAGCTATTGCTTTTGGTATGCAGCCGAATTGGGCCGGCGCATCCGGATACCAGTGCCTCTTTCAGAATTTGGTATTATTTTCAACTTTATATCTCTATCCTGAGTAAAAGGGTATTGACAGATGGCCGGACAACGGAGCGATCCTATAAGAATTCGGTTTTTCCTTTGAAGATACGGAACCCAAAAAAAATTAGAGCTTAGTTGTAAATGGTGGGAATAACCTTTAGTTGTCAAACAATTTACTACTAGTGTAAACGTCGTTTAAAGACACTTTTCGCCAGTAAGATGTCTGAACAGTTTTTATCGCCAGCCAGTGCATGTCAGTTGGGAATCTGTTAGTCTAACAATGCTTTGTCTAGACGCATTTGTTCATTTCCACATCTTATTTCACGTCTTGTTTAAGAACAATGTCGCCGTCTGGTGGAATATTTTACTAGAGGAGGAATTTTATCCCACTTTCTATGAAACGTTTAAATGAAATGAACGCAACTACTCATATTGGGAAATATTAACGAGCCTACACGACTGAATCTTAACAAAGAGCTGTGCAAGAAATTAAAGAGAAAAAGACTTCTTTACGTCAGACAGAAGAGAAATATAGCATTACCAGGGCGACTCTTTTTGAGGGTCTGCGTTAGTAACATACAGAAAAAGAGTATTTATGTCCGTAATTACCCCAAAAGCTAAGGGTAACTACGGACTTATGCTTTTGTTTTTCATTACAATTTAGTTAATGTTGATTGATCTCATATAACAGTGAAAGTTGATTTAATAAGTGGATAACTATAAATTAATAATTAATAAAAAGATACTCAGTATTATTAATAGTTTTGGGTTCTATTTGTCATTCCGCTTAAGCGTCCGCAGTTCCCCCATCGCCCCCTACATATGAAGAAATAATGTATAAAACTATTGCGTGCCTTTCATAAATTTTGATAATATAATGAATGGATGAATGAATGATAGAAAACTCTGAATGGAAAGGACTTCTTATATACTAGCGTCAGTTTTTAATAATATATTGTTACTGTTAAATATATTATAGATCTCACGAAGAAGTTAAGTTTTATTGCTTCAAATAAATAAATGGTACAAATGTAGGTCAGAATAGCTTGTTAGTAAGGTCGAAACGCTTCTCGACCTTGAGCAATGAGATATTTCATCGAAAATACATAAAAATAAATACTCCGAACATTTTTGCTTACTCTATATTACAAGGAGCGTTGCCGAAGATTAGTGTTTGCCAAACCCTGCATGAGCCGGGATTAAGGGACGGCTCAGGATACATTAGCTTCGACAACCGATACAACTCTAAATCCTACAAGAACCCAACGCCAAATCCAAGATTTATATGGATATAGAAATATCATCACGATTCTTCATTATTTTTCTTGAGGGCTTTTAAAAAGATTCTTTTATAATTTTGGTGCATGAAGACAATTTATATTAATAGTTCAAAAGACTGAAAGAGCGGATTGAAATACATCACATAGAATTCGATCTAAACACAAAACACGTATGTTAATACCACAGGTATATAATCACTTTGACTGGCCCGTTGGCGCAGTGGGCAGTGACCCTGCCATACGCTCCGGGGTCCTCGGTTTTAAGGTCCGATCACACACTTATATCACTTCTAAAACGAAATGGATATATTTAAAAAAAATATAGACACCTGATAAAAGACATGTTAGTATTTATAAAGGTAGGTTGGTATTTATAAAGGAAGGTTGGTTATCCCGGTCTAGTACCAGGGTCCATTTAAATTGCAGAGGATGTGGCTGTGACCAGAGTCAAGATGATCAACTACCGTGTGACGTCATCCCCGGAACCCCCACTATCCCTGCGACGACTAAAATCACTCGGTGACAGTAATCATGGCCCACTATTCAACGTGTCTTCTGAAACATGGAGATCGGATATTTGAAGAGCCGAGGTCACCCATCAGTCACCTGGTCGTGGCAAGAACTGCTTAACCAAGCGATCAATTCAAATGCCGGCCACTGCTTAAGCTACGACCTCCTCAGTATTTTAACAATATATTTTTTAATTAAAAATGTAAAGTTTATATTATTTAAGAATATAAAAGTAAAAACTTTTTGTTTTAAGTTTGTAGTAAACATTTCATAGTTATTTTCTGTGTTATACTGGATGTGGGAAAGCTTTTTTAGTGTCGCATAAATTCTACACCCGCATATTACGGGTTCGGTTTACAACATCCCACATGTGTCACGTTTACACCGCAATCGGTGTCCAGAAGGAGTAATTTGAGAAGAGCCTTTTTTTCAAGGTTCCCGTGTGGTCACCATTTCAATTTAGTCAATTTCTGACACTTAATAGTCGGTTTTATTTATGTTAAAGTTTTATTAGACGTGAACGTCTACACGCACAGAGAAAGGCAAAGTTTGGTTTATTTTACGTGTGCTCAATTATTTTTCAACGGAAGAGACTTTCTCCTTTTATAGAACATTTTAATATAAGGCTTTCAACTTGGAACTAACTAACTTTTAACAGTACTGAAGAGATAGCCGTTCCTACTGAATTTATTCGGATATAAATTGCTGCGTGAACGTACACCCTGATATCTGGTTCTGGTCAACGGTTCACTGAACATGTAACGCCTCAGCGGCCTTTAATTTTTGATAAACTTCAGAGATTAAATAATATTTTTGATACCGACCGCTCAGTAGCCCGTGTAATTGCACGCTATAAAAATCGTCTGTACAAACCTTGATAGTAGTAGAAGTCTCCATCTAGATGGATATACATGAGACAGAGACGAATTTTTAGCATTCCATGAATTCACCGTGCGGCTGCCTGGTTCATCGCGTTGCAGAGGAAGAACCTCATCAGTGCCCTGGATTTGTGTATGTGTAGGTTTAAGAGAGCTCTTTCTACTGGCCACTAGCACTCACCTTCACTGCTAGTGTTTTCTCACCTCCCTAACCAAATCGGATATGATCCTACTAGTGACGAAATTCAACATCTAAATATGTAATTACACACGATTACATTTTAAATTTTAAGGTATTTCCAATTAAAATCTTACTTGTTTTTGTGGCAACTCCATCATAGCTGTCTTCATACTTGTATCTAATAAATTCTACATCCATTTTCAGTCTGATTCACACTTCTACATCTTATATTCAATTTATCAACATTATATTCTCAGCTTCGTTAAAAACGATTTTTGCGTCTTTCGTCAAAACATGTAATGGATCTTTCTTATCGTTATCATTCGGTCTCTGTATATTATTTACTTAATTTCAATCTCGTTCAAACAGTACTATATAAATAAGCATTTCTTGGTATTCGAATTGACAGAAATTATATTCGACTAGTTTATGACGTCAACTCTTGACGTAAATTATAAGAATAAATGGACACTTTTATGTCAAACTACAAAAGCTAACTAAGTCTAAGAATCTCAGAATCTATCAGAATAAGCTGTATTTTCCTATACACTTCTTTTTATTTAGTATTACAAATGCTGTCACAAATGTCTCCGTTATTGTAGGTTATAAGGTCAAAGGACACAAAAGTAAGTATTTTCGTGATTATCAGCTAAACGGTAAGTTTTATCATAAAGACGTTGTTATAAGAATTGAAGATCACTGTATCAAAAAAACATTATTCGATTTTTTAAGACATCGCTTCTCGGATAAAACGATTCAAAAATATTATAGTCCTTAAATATAAGTGAAGAAACAAAAAAAATCCAACATCTTACGGATTGCAGTCCGCCCCACCACTGAACTATCGAGTCTTAGACATACATACATACATAGACATTTATTCACTCGGCCTAATCAGTGATCGGCATTTGAGCCGATCGCTAAGTTAAGTTGCTCTGGCTGCGACCGGGTGATAGATGGGTGATCCATTCTTACACTGGTTTTATATTTAATATCCGACCACCTCCGTGTTCGAATCGGAAACCACTGTTTTCCGTGCCTGTTGAAACACGGAGGCTCTCAATTTTTTTTAAGTACATTTACGACTTGCATATTAAATAATTACTTAAATACTAATATAAGGAACAACAAGAAATTTGTTCTGATTTAAAATTTAAAAAAAAAAACAGTTAGCAACATGGTAAAAAAAAAATGTACATTTCAAGCAAAAGCCGACGAAAAGTTTCACCACTGGGGAGTCACCCATGAGATGCGTGTTCGGTACAATGTATTTTACACTGTATAAATTATATCTGTAAAACATAAACCATAAAGATTTATCGGAAATTATAAGCGAACACGACGTTCGTTCAATTTTCAAACATTTCGCAATATGCATTGTGTGCGTGTCAATTTGTTTGTAATCTATTTTCGGGTGAACAATTTGAAAAAAAAAAAAACAAACAAACAATTCCACGCCGCTCTATTTCGTTTTGATTGAATTCAACGGAAGAAGAATTCTATTGTTTGATTTTAATCAAACGTTACTACGTTGAAAATTAAACCTCAAAGGCTCAGTGGTACAAATAAAGTCCGACATACGTAAGGTTTTCGGTTCTTATTTTTTTTAATCCACTTACGGCATTGACGGACTCTTGCGAATATTAGTTTTTAGCATTAAAATATCTTACACAATATATTAAGCTGAAGAGTTTGTTTGCTTGCTTGAACGCGCTTATCTCGGGAACTACTTGGCGGATTTGAAAACTTCTTTCACGACTAGAATCCTACATTATCCTTGATGAACATAGATGACAGAATTACTGAAAGAAACTTTAGGGATCCGTGTGAAAACTTCTATAATTTATACATAAATAGGTGAAGCGAAAACAACAGGGGAACAACATTTTAGGAATTTATTTCATTGCATTCTTTTTTTTAATGCATATGAGGTTAAAATTACTAACTAATAAACAACTAATATAACTAATTAACGCATCTAAATGTGAGGAGCAGTCAACCTAACTTCCGCTCCGGGGGCGGTGGGTTCTATTCCTACTTTAAGTCTGGGTATATATGTATATAATTACATATTTCTCAAAAAATATATTTGTATATAACAACCGTCTGTTGCCTATAACACAGGCGTTAAGTTGCCTACTATAAGAACAGACGTCCGTATGTTATATAGTCCTATGTATTTATTTATTTAAAAAATAATCTTCCTATTTATTATTAGCAAGGAACAATAGTGCTTAACTTGTAATTTGGGCGTAAATATATTTAAAAATATAATTAATAAGAAGAGATATTTCTTTTATTAAATATTATATAAGCATATTGTTTATAACTACACATCCAATGCAACAAAGTCCGCGAATCTCTCGCGACTCACTTTCGCCGACAATCAGCGAGTGACAGCCGCTAACCGAGTTCCACTAACGAACTCTCTTAACTAGGCAGTAACGATGCGACGCAACTTCTTAATTAGGCCAACCGACGATTGTGAGCAAAGTTTTTGCCAGGCTGCATTTTCGGCGCGCCTCGCGAAATGCAACCTTAAAGTCGCCGGTGCATTTGAAAGTAGCAAAATTAACAATTGTGCTGATGAAGAAGTTCGTCATAGTTTATTAAAGTCTGTAGACTCCACGTTGAAACTGTTACCGACTTCACTGCATCGTTGCTAGATCTATATGCATAAATGAACACCGATTTGTCTTTGTAACACCATTACTTGGGAAAGACTTAAACCATTCTTTCTTATTCTGGACTACTTGAATCCTTGATGTCCGAGGATCCTACGAAGCGACAAAGGGTTGAACAAAATTATGGTTTTTCGAAAAAAGATATAAAATCCATCGAAATTTGACAAATTCCATGAAGAAACGTATCTATCATTATAGAGTAAAGTATGTAAGTAAAAAGTAAGTATGGTGTAAAGAATTATAAAAGGGTTAGTTTTGAAAGCGGTCTGTGTTAACTGAAATATATGGTCCGGCTCGCTTAACCCATTGTTTACTTTCAATACACGTCTTTGAGTAATAACGGCTGTATCAACGCTGCACTATGTATAAACTGACCCGTTTCTGGAAAAAATATCCCATCTAAAACATAAGCGATGTGTTTTGCATATCAGAGGGCCTAGCATGAACATTCTCGATAGTTTTACTTACTTTTACGTTCGAAACCCTACTTCAAATGAAATATTAATGCTACTGTTTTACACGACTTAGTTGATAAATATTGCTGGCACGAGTGAAATCGGAAATCTTACGTATCGAATCCTCAATGTTGCAGCCATGAAATTCGTGTTATATGGAAGCATGAACCGTCATTTGAGGTTTCGTTTCGAACGCAAAAGTAAGTAAAACTATCGAGAATGAGCATGCTAGGCCCTCTGAAGTATTAGGACTGTTCAAAGAGATCGTATCGTTCAATATTCCAATTCTAAAGTGACCACCAAAAGTAATCCATTTAGCTTCATTGTTGTTGATATCTTACTTAATTAAATTTGATGATGTGAAACGTTACATCGAATTTTGGATAATTAATATTAAATGATAAATTATGTAGTAACTCAATTTATTATTTCAAATACGTCAATTAATTTAGCGTGATTACATCAAGTACTATACTAATTTATTAATTAAAAATAACATTAATAATAAGAATTAAATACAACATCGATATAAGCTTAGCTAAGTACATAACTATAGAATAATATCAAAAATATTTAAATGGCATAAACTTAATACTATCGAATCTGTAAATTTAATAAGTACGTTAGGTACATTTATTTAGAAAATATAAGCAAGGTCTGAAAGGTTTCATGATTTTTAAAAAATTAGAGATTCTCAAGAAATGGCGAATACATTTAAGGCGCAAATCTTCTACAAAATATCTAAAAATTAATACCATTCCCAAAGGACAGACTTAACGTGAGCGATGCCGCGAATAAAAGCTATTTAGAAGTAAAATGTTTAATGTTTGGACATGTGTATACTTTTAAAATTAGAGATTCTCGACAAATGACAAAAAGTTGTAAATAAGCCCTTATTTAAAAAATTAAGGCAATCATAAAAAAAATCCATTAATAAAAGCGAGCGATGCGATGGGTAAAGGTGGTCACCAATAAACCACGTCACACGTTTAAGGGAGGCAGGGTATCACCCAAATGGGACAGTACGTGACAACGGGTAGGAGGGAGGTGTACAATGACTAACTCTCCAAGTTGAGCTAAAAATAAAGATTTCCAGCGCTATATCTGTCTTCATGATGAGGAGACAGTTGGAAAGTAATGCACGATGCGGATCGAAAACGGAAGCGATTATCTGCCGGATGTAAGGTGCAGCGAGCTTCCTGTCTAGGGACCCTTTGACGCTGTGCTTTGCCCCATACGTTACTGCTGAACTCAAACGAACTCTGCAATGTATTAGTTGCATCAAAGTTTATAAATTTACTGTGTTAAAAGTAAGAGATCTGCCTTTTTAAGACACTCATAATGTTATTAAAACATATGAAAAACGAGAATTAAGTATGCCGATTTTCTAAAAGCCGGCAACGCATCTGCGACTCCGAAAAAGCTTGACCGTTACATGAAACGATATCTTAATAAAAATATCAATGACTTTTTAGCGGACTCGGCCGACGTTGTCTTGCCCGAATGTTGGCTCATTTTTTATATCAAATTGTAGCGCCATCTATTGGTCACTTTCGCCACCGAGTTCCCGCCGCGAGCCCGCTCTGCCACCCTATTTTAAATCGTGCATATTTTGTAAGATATCCATTTTAATGATATGCTGTGAAGGGAAATTTTGATCTACATAAAATGTACAAAGTATCTAGGGTATTTAAATGGATAAGGATTAATACAGTATTTTTTAAAATAGCTTCGTAAATAGTTCATTATTATTTTGTATTTTTGTAGGTAAAAATGGTTCCTATGGGTTATACTTTATTATAGATCTTTTTAGGGTATACAATTCCGTACTACATTAACTTTTGTTTTACACCACATTTTGTTCTATCACGTAAGGTTTAGCTAGCGCAAGTAACGTTAGCGCACAAAAATACGTTTTTTACGCTACGTTTTTTTACAAATTATTGAAATTCTCGGCTTTTATCTTCTATAACATAAATGTATAATAGATATGAACGTTCTCCTTTAATCGCTCTGTTTGTTGCATACTTTGAAAGGTCTGCTGTCTCAATAGCTCAACGGTATAAGGTATGGACTGATATCCGCAAGGTACCTGGTTCAAACCCCACCGCCGTTGGGGTATTGTCGCACCCACTCCTAATACAAGCTTTTAATTTGACAATTCAAGGGGATTACGAAGAATTTGTTAAATCGAGGAAGTCGTTATATTGAGGTACGTTATATTAAGGTTGCAATGTATTATTGTAACTTATGCATGGTTTAATTTCTATTATATTAAGAATAGTGATCTCACCCAGTGCTATCCTAGTAAGCAGCTTTAAGATATAACAATGAAAGATTTAAATTTTCTATTTGAGTTTCAATTAAAATCTAATTCTCTATTAAAATAAGTTATACGGGAAGTGAAATAGCATTCGGAAGTCATTTGAATAAATAGATGCAAGTCTTACTTATGAATACCTCCTGTGTAAATTGTTGTAACCCCAAATTCCCAACTTCACAGTAGAGCGTTACAAACATGATAATTGTAATAAAATCGTCATTATAATATTACACATTTGTACATTTATAATATTACACATGTATACATTTATAATATTACACATGTATACATTTTATACTCAGTAATGACGATTATATTATTATGTACAATAATATGTTAAAAATTAACTGTTATATAACAATTTAGTTGTTTGTAACGCTCTACTTGTAAAATTGGAAATTTGGGGTTATAACAACTTACGTTGGAGGTATTGGTCCAGCCGTTTTTCGGTTTAAGCGAGACTAACGAACGATTGCTTTATATATATATATGAAAGGACCAAAAGAGACGCAAATATACAAACATCTACTGATGACGGAGCCAGTCAAAGTGTTTGTATATTTTTGACCTTGAAGTCTACAAAGTTCTACAAAACTTTGTGCAGTTGAAAGAGTCCCTGGCCACACTACATAATCATTGCAATGATCAATCAAATGCAGCTATGTCTGGCATAATGATAACAAGTTAAAGTTAACTATGCCCAGGTTCCTTTACAGATATTAAGTTCTATAAGGAATAACCGGATACCTTATTTTTAGCTATACAATGTCGATCCCAGCTAAGAAATTAAAATCCTCAAAATTGTTAACAAAATCATTAAATTTCTCCCGCATATTCGTAGAAAAAAAGGTATACAGATGTCTATGATATTTAAATTTACAGTTACAAAACTCTACAGGTCAACGACACAAATAAAATTCAGAAAGGCATCCATTCTTAAATTTGTCATTAAGGGCCGGCAACGCATCTGCTAGCCTTCTAGGTCGTGTAGAGTCCATGGGCGTCGGTAGGTACTTAGGTGCCTGCTGCTTGCTCGCTTACCCTTTGTACCGTAAAAAAAAAATCGCTAAGAACGTATTATTCGATAGGTCCTTGTTAAGGAAGACTAAGGGCTGGTTTGATTATATTACGTACGACCTGTTGACGCAGTTGGCAGTGTCACTGTCTTCCGCTCCGTGGGTTGTAGGTTCGATTCCCGCCGCTTGTCTGGGTGTGTTATCTATTTGTATGTATTGCAAAATAAATTTGTATTGTATGCGTCTATTACCTATAAGACAAGCATTAAATTGTCTACCTTAGGAACAGACGTCCGTGTGTCATATAGTCCTATGTATGTCATCTGAAAATGCATTTGCTTAGTAGGCAGAAAGCACTGAATTTCTGTTGTGGTGCAAACGTGCATCGCACAATAGAGAATCAATGCTTTCATTGTGACATACGGGTTATGACACAGCGCACTCCCCGTTTTTATTCGCAAATTTGTGCAATATAATTTATTTTTACCAACTAGGTCACATTACGCCTACAGGAGCGCGTCCTTAATTTGCATGAAAGTTAGTTGTTAATGGAACATCGGAGCTCTATGAGAGCACTACTGGGTGCAGGAAATGAGTTGACAGCCAACTTGCTACATATTAAGAGTGACGTTCAGGCATGAAGTTGCCAACTACAGTTTAAGAATCGTTACACGCTTAAAAGAAGCTATATACTTCTACACTCTCCTCGCAAAAAAATAATAATGATACTCGGGGGTTATATAGTAGGAGTCCTGGAACAGCCGGACTTACGTTGTTTCGTAAACGCTGAAAGTTTGTTAACGCATGCTATTTATACAGGTAAGAACAATGGCCCGTTATGAATCCTGAGTGATCATGGCTTTGGCAGGTATATGACACTAAACATATGAAAATGTGATTGCCAAAGCTAGGATCACTTAAACTTTATAATGGGCCATTGTTCTTACCTGAATTAAGAGCATGCGCTGACAAACTTTCAGCTTTTACAAAATACTGTAAGTCTGGTTGTTCAGGGGCTCCAGTCTATTATAGTAGGGGTAACGTATCCTTACAGAAGAGCGATATAATGAAGCATAGGTATATTTTCGCATGGTTTAGCTCTGAATAGAGAAGAGTGGTCTAATAGTGGGGAGGCCATTGCCCAGCTGTGGGACATTATAGGCAAATTAAAAAAAAAGGAATATTTTCATGTAAGCTATGTAGACAAAGTTAGTACGCGACAGCTTAGAGGGAACACTGATTGTCAGGGCCCTTTGTGTAGGGTGGAATAGAGCCGGTAACGTCTTAAG
>JANCMC010004801.1:716080-749228 GCA_024363005.1 Charaxes varanes | reverse complement strand
GTTTGTTATATTAATTGACAAATAGACCAATATAATATTATGTCGTTATAATAAACATGTAAGTGAATTTCTACCAGCCGGCGATTTTTAATATAGTAAATGGCACTAGAGAAGTTCCTTGTCGGATGTATACACTCGATAACGTAACAACAAATAAAGTTTATTTATTTTACTTTATCGAGAGTGTATATTATAAAGTTATGCTGAAACTTGGCAATCTAAATCACGAGTGCGAGCGAAGTTTCTCTTGTACTGACTTCTGTGAAATATGTCGCATGCAATATAGACTGAAGCTACCTCAACTTTCAAACTTTTCGGAATCTACGTTCTTTTAACGCCCGGAGTTAAATCAAATATTCCATTTCATTTACTTTGACAAACCAAATGAGATAGTTCCATAGAATTACTACTAATTTTAGTACGTAGTTTCGCTTGTTTTTTTACTCGGCTGCGCTATTTTATGGACGAAAGGTGTCTCGAGGCCCTAGCACGAACATTTCGAACCGTTCGAAGCCGACGAGTCAACTATATTTAGGATGACAACGTTCGTGCTAGACCCACAGGAGGCAAGTCTTCATCTTAGAAACAGGTGTGGTTACTTCTTGCCTATAGAGTTACATTTCTTGAACTCTTCCTGTCTATTTGAAGACTTACTTCCTTGTTCTTATTCATTCACATGCAGCAATGTTTTAATCTACATATATTTACAAAAGCGAAAGAACACCTAACACGAAATGTCGAAAACCGTGGGACGTATATGGATAAAATTTTGCAAGGAGGTAGCTTATAGCTAGTAGACATCAGGGGGCCTAGTAAGAACTTTTAGAACCGTTCGAATCGAAGATTCATCTGTTTTTAAGACGAAAATGTTCGTGCTACGTCCACAGGAGGCGAGTCTTTATCGTGTCACACTTTTTATCGGTGCTAATGCAATCCGCGTTGATATTATGAAGGGTCCGCTGTGGGCCTAGCACGAATATTTTCAAAGTCGACTCGTCGATTTCGAACGGTTCGATTTGTTCACGCTGAGCTCTTTTTCTAAATTATAGAAAGTATTTATTTTCCCAACTATATAAATATTTTATTACTTAAACCTGTGCTTGTATATACGTCGTCTATAAAACATATAGACGTATGTATAAATATATCTTCACATGCTGGTTCAGTGTTTTTTTAATGAATATAAATAACGGGGGAGGTCTTAACTTAATTAGTAGCCGACATTTAAGTCGATCACTAGGTTAAGTAGTTCTTACCACGACTGGATGATCGGTGGGTGATCCATTCTAACACTAATTTTCACATATCTGACCCCCAGAATAACTAAATTAGGTACGTAAAACAACGGGTCCCGATTAATGGCATTGACTGATATTATTCGTGAGTTTGTAGATTATGAGGGTTCCGAGGATGACGTCAGATGGCAATCGCTCGCCCCACAGCCAGATCCTCCACAATTTATGTGGACCATGGCACTAGACCGGGATAACAATAGTTTTTTTATCTGTTCCTAAGCTAGATAACTTAATGCTTAACTTATAGGTAACAGCTGTCTGTTATAGACGTTATTTTTAATATATAAATATATACATAGAGATAATACACCCACACTCGAGGCGGGAATCGCACCAACGGTCCAGTCTGTTATTAGAAGAACGAATATAAATAACATTGCATTCACGGGCAATGACTAGATATATAATTGCCTGGAAACAATGAATATGCAGCATTATATACTGGTTCTTTATCACATATAAATATATATTGTGTAGTGTTACGCAGTTATATATACGGACAATCAAGTAATTGTGTAGATTGACACTGGCCTTGTTCGAGCGATACGCTGGTAGCGAACACACTGTATATTCTCTCTTTTGTATAAAAATATATGAATTATGGAGGATATTTCAATTTTTATACTTCCAAGTAACTATATACAATTTTATAATCATAGACAAGTATGGAGTTACTTCTAAATTAATAAGAGATAACGCAATGCTTTAATATATAACGAGGGGCAAATGAGCAGGCGGTGAGGTTACTTGAGTGAATACGGACACCCATGGACAACTGTAACATCAGAGGCCTCGTAAATGCGTTGCCGGCCTTTGAGGAATGAGTATGCTCTTTCCTTGAAGGTCTCCAAGTCGTGTCAGTTGGGAAATATTGAAGCTGGTAACTGGTTCCACAGAGCAATTGTACGAGGTAAGAAGTTTCGTAGAAAATCGCATGGTTCTGGACTTTAGGACATCGCTCGAAGTGATAAGGGTGATTTCAAGTTCCGGTCGGATGAAATTCAGCCGCCGGTGTCTTTGAATCTGATGATTTTGTTCCATTTGGAAGGTTTTAGTTATATTTTATATAAGTTTTTTTAAATTATATTTAAACCTATACGCGGACAGTGACAGTGACTTATATGAGAATACAGTCGTATTTATATTGAACCATATAAGAAAATATCAAAAATAAGTAAAAATTAAAATAATATTTTAATGAAGAATGACATTTAAAATTGAGGTCACAAGAATCACGGCCCGAAAATTTTACAAAAAAGAAAGTAATACTGAAAAAGGGTGGTAATAGCTGTGAATATCCAACAGAATAGAAACCCCCGAAATTTCCTTAAATGACTTAACGAGGGTGATAAAAATGATTTATAGGCGCGCAATTAGCGGAGATTCGTCGTCACTGGAGCATTTTTAAAGAGCCTCTTCACTTGTCGCAAACCGCAGTGTCATTATAATTATATTCTAATTTAATAAGAAATATTTTGATTATATGTAAATATAGATATATAGATAAATAAGTTCTTTGTTGCACACAAAGCAAAATGAAATAGTACATTTGTGTAATTTGCAGCAATATAAACAGCGTGCAAAGGCGGCCTTATTGCATAAAGTATGTATATAGAAATACATATAGACATAATTATATAAACATACATACAAATATATATAAACAAATACCCAGTTTTAGTTCCAAATGTAGATAGCGTTTTTCCAGATGACTTTTAAAGATGTTTATTTATATAATGGTAAATGTAATTCATCTTAATTAAATATATGTTTATTCCATTAACCTTAAAGTCTATTCATTGCAATGTTTATTTCACACGGATCAGATTAACTTCTTATGATCATTCTACTCCTTCGCAGTTTGCCTTTTTGTTTAGGACAAGAAATAGTAAAAGTTTTGTATGGGAATATGATTGTTATTTTCTGCGCCTCTTTTTTATTGATATTGACGTTTAATTAAAAGTTTTTTTTTTTTATTTAAATATTTAACAGGGTTTAAGAATAACAGAAAAATATCGTAAGCAAAACCTTGGTGGTTTAAAAATTGGAATATGTTGGATTAAATTAAACGTTTGAATTGTTTTCAGATGGATGAACAGGTACCTTTAGACTATTTTTCAATACGCTTTTAGAATCGTGTTGACCATTTAATCCTGTAATTACTTTGATATCATTAATTAAACTAAATGGAAAGAATATTTAGTTAATTTTATTAATACTAATGCAATAAATTAATTCATAAGACAGATAACAAAGGGTTTTTGGGTTCCGTAGTCCTACAAGGAACTTTTATAATATCGCTATGTTTGTCCGTCCGTCGTTCACTAACAACTAAAATTTCTTACTAAACTTTCTTAAGTTTAATAACGTTATTTCAACTACAAGTCTATATTTGACGTCAACAGTAGTAGTAGGGGAGGGATCGATGTAAAATTTGTAGTCACTTAAGAGTTGTGAGGATCTATTGGATTACGTACATTAAGTACAGATACGAAAAACAAGGTTATATTAGGGTAAGGTCCTGTTGTACACAACGCCTGGAGCGGAGTTCTATGGAGCGCGTGATGGTTTTAGCTTACATTGCCTTGAGAACATCGTCAGGTTTATTTTGTCCGTAACACTTAAAGTATTTCTTTCATAATAAATAAAAAAAAACAATCGTGCTCGAAAATTCGACAAGCGAAGAGCGGTTTTTTTTTCAACTTTGTGACTCTCCCATTTTCTTATTTCGCGCTGAATTCGTGAGATATTTGAAACATAAGCTTATATTCAAGTAATTAATTCTTTTAAACTTATCATTTTTTAATCTGACGCGCCCGAGTTTTTATAAGAGTCCTATATTAAAAGTTCATATTTGCTAGGGGTACATTATAGGGTGCAAGGATTCTCCTTATATAATTTTCTGACGTGATCGAGTAAATCTCAAAATCCCTTCTGGGCTCCCTACCTATAGCTGTTAAATTATCGAAACGAAATAACGAAATAGTTCAGTTTGTTTTTCGGAAAGCTTTAGGACTTAAACGACAAATTTGCTTATAAAACTTCAGGTTTACTATCTTCTTTCAAGGTAAGTTTTAAATGGATCAAGCTTTCAAATCCTCGAGTCGGCCTTTATTAAAGAAGGCATACCTTCATTACGCAAGTTTATTAGGATTCCAATAAGCCGGTAAAGAAAGGAACTTCCGCTTCCTATATAAGAAACAGACTTGTTCTCGTGACTTCATCAGCGTAAATTTTCGAATCCTTTTTTTTATATATGTTACAAGGGAGCAGACGAGCAGGCAGCAGACACCGAAGCTCCTACCGGCGCCCATGGACATCTGCACGACGAGAAGGTCAGCAGGTGCGCTGCTGGCCCTTAATGACGAGTTTAGGCCACCGGGAAGTCTCACAAACCGAACGAAACGCGACAACAACACCAATTCTGTAAGTATCATGACCTTATATAAATAAATACAAATAGCCAATTATTTATTTGTTCAATTAATAAATAAACATACTGGAATTGTAATTTAAAGGAGCGTAGGGATTACGGGTATAAAAATTGTTTTTGTTAACAAATCGTGTGTATTCTACTCAAATATAAATCAAATACACATTGCACTAACTACGTTTTTGCAGATTTCTTCGCCACAATAAAACGACAGATAATCAGAGCGTTGCGCGGACGGAACGTTCCTCGGCGGTCACGTCATTTCGAATTGCATAAGTTGAGGCGAGGCACCTACATCAAATATTTTCTAATTGTATATTCGACCAAGAAAATGCTTTACCATTTAGGATGACAGTTCCTAGTTAAAGACAATTGCTGCCTTGAAGTCGACGCTTTCTTGAGGTTGGTTGAGATAATCGTAATACGCCTGTTTTAAAATTAAGATCATCGTTTACTCTATGCCGGCAATGGGTTGCCTAGACTTTTATCAAGAAGTGAACTCACATAGACCTAAACCGCCACCTATGACCTGCGTTATTCTTTCGAACCGTATCGTTTATTGTAAGTTTATTAACATCTCATACACACGTATGTATGCCGCATCATTTGTATGCTCACGATACAACTCCGGTGCTACATTATACATTGAATAATATAACAAGAACAAAGCATGTCAGCGCCTGCGACTGATTAAATAACGTATTTTAGTATTATCGCAACGAATGAGAAGAATCTTCGTCTAATTAATTGTTTGGGTAATTAAATACATCTATATCGAGCGCTTATTTCAGAACGTTACCTTCCGCCTTTTTTCCAAATCAAATCAAATATATTCACTTGGGTTTTCTAACAAACTCTCAAACGAAACAATTCAAAAATTCTTTCCTTAATTTTAGAGACAAAATGTTAATAATAACAACAAATAACGTATTATGACGTTCATAGTATGTACTTTAAAAGTCTATCTATATGAATAAATAAATTAAACAAAAAAAAGATGTTTTAAAAACCATCTTTTATTGGTTGTAATTAAAATGAACTAAAAGGTTAAAAATAATTAAAATGTGATGAAAAAATATGTACCATTTCAGTAGGCTATATATCATCACGCTAATATTGAATCTATTTTTTTAACATATATTATGCTGACGAAGTCGCCGGCACAGCTAATTATACGTATGTATATAATTTATGTAGCTGTAAAGGCCCAGGTTAGAGGCTACGGCGCCTGAATCCTAACAAACGGCCGAGACTTCGGTTCGGTTAACGGTTCGTTAAATCTTATTTGTGTAATTCACAATTTATCACGATGAAAACGTTACTTCCTTTTCTGACAATGTTTGATCAACAACAGAACATCATTAAAAAAGCAATGCCAGCTATCCCCGTTACGGTCCTACGGAGAGGCCAACCTATACATGCATACCTGTATATGCAGGCGACCAGAGCAAAATCGAATATCAATTTTCAATATACTTTCAGTACAACCAAACGTCCCCCCATACACGTTAACGACTTGCGGTGGGTCTGCGCAGGCAAACTTGTAAAAAAATCCGTCCGGTACACAGTAACGTGGGTGCCAGGCATAAGAGTTAAGACACACACTTTTTCGATGTAGTCAATTTAAAGTATGTAATTAGATTTTTCATACTTTTAAGAAATACTTCAAAGATCGCAAATGGTTTGATCGAACATGTAAGCGATGACTCGCTTTTGTAGAAAACAAACGCTTATAACAACCCTGAAGATCGTTTTTGTAACGGAAAAATAACTTATATTGAATATATTCTTTAAGTTTAACGCGTTAAGGTAGATTTTTCTTTGGCTATACAGTTTCTAAGATATTGCCATGCGAATTTGGACTTTGTCCTGATAAAATAAGATACAACGGTTGCGTGCTGGGAACAACGGGACATTGGCGATTTCTTATCGTTAACGGTCGCAGGAAACGCTGTAGGAATGGAGTTCTTTTTGAAGTTTTATTCTCAAATTAGAGTCTGACGTTAATAAAATTACTTATAATTTTTCTTGCTGACAAAAATGTCATTTTATGTACAAAAGAGATTTATATGGACCATTAGAGGTTAGCACTTGAGCGCTTTTAATTCAAACAAATGTTATGAGACGCGAATTTGTTTGCCTTATCACAGAAGCATTTTTAAGCCAAGTTACTTTTTAACGATTTGGAAGTGACTCACACACCCACCCCCCCTCCCCCCCCCCCGCCCACCCAGGTCTACACGCTCGACCGCCCCCTCGCTCGTGCGATCACACACGCGCACACATTTTAATTCACATCTACACATTTTACTTATTCATTTAAGCGGGTTATCTTTCTGGAACCTTGTTTATATATAGTATTTTAGTATTTATTTTTAAATAATACTAGATTTAAATTTCAGGAGGTGACAGCGAAATCACTGATCTACAGGTTTACCTACATCAGAGGTCTCTTTGTTAACATTTTATGTATCAATATGTTTGAGAAATAAATATTTCTGTATTCTTTGGTTTTTGTATGATAAAGGAGGATTATTGAGGAATAAGTATATTCATATTCAAATTTATTTTATTTACAATTGACACAATACAGTTAATATTAAGTATTTATTTTCAGACATTTGACATGTTGCAATATTTATATACCTTCTGACTAATCGCCACTACACACGTTTCGATAAATCATTGCGAAAAAAATAGTACAGTTTAAACTGCACAGTTTTGTCGATATGTGTGTATAAAAAATCGTTGTCGATTAAACTGCACAGTTTTTTCGCAACGATTTATCGAAAAGTGTGTAGCGACTTTAACCAATTCAAGCTGAACGCTTTGATTGATTAGGAGAGTTTATGCCATATATACATATTAAATGCTGTTTTATTTTGTACTTTTTGGTTTCTCTTGTACGTATGTTTGTCGTTAAATTGTACGTTAATATAACATAGATGTCGAAAAGTTTAATATATCTAAAATCACGAGTATAATATGATTCAATCATAGTACCAGACAATCTTATGTTAACATAAGTATTAAATAAAAAAACCTTTAAAATTAATCTTTCATCACCATTGTTGTCATCGCCACCATCAGTACTGAAGTTATTCATAGGCGTCGGTAGTAACTCATATTAATCAGTTGACCACCTCCCACCCTATTAAAATTGCAGCAACTATATCCATACAGAACAATTTAATTATTTAGTTAGAGAGTTATTTTTTAATTAGAGGTAGCGCCATGCTTGAAGCCGAATTGGGCCGGCGCGTCCGGGTACCAGTACCTCTTTCTCACATGAGATCTGTTTGGCGGTTTACGACCGCTATTCAAGAAACTTTATGAGATATAATAAAAATAATACAATGAGATTTAAATAACCGTAGTATATTAAGAATCTCCATAGCTTGACGGTGGACAGTAATGGGTAAGGAATATCATATATATTTAAATACGAGAAGTATTTCTATTTTTTTATCAAATAAAGAAAGCATACTCATTTTTTAACTAAAGCCTTCTGATAATGAAGTGTGAAGTGTCAGTGGGCGTCGTTAGTCACAAAACTAAACCGACTAACCTACACCACGACGATATAGATATTTTGTTGTTAGTCTATTAGGAATACTTTTTAGGCTGACTAATATTCCCTTTTCCCCTCCTACTAAGCTTAAATTAAAAGCTTGTATTAGGAGTGGTTGTGGTGTGGTTTGAACCGGGTACCTTGCGGATTTCAGTCCATAACTTATACCGTTGAGCTATTGAGGCTCAGTTACTGCGGTTTGCATAGCTGTTAGCGTAAATTATTTTATATGCGTTGGTAATTCCCGAGTGCTTTATACAACACAACGATGGTTTAAATAAAGGCTTTGTAAAATGCAATTCTTCCGTTAGTTGCACATAATCCTTTTCGCTTCGTATAATCCAATTCACATTGTGTGTTTGCTATAATATTGTGAAATCATTAAAAATTTTTGTTACTTGTTTTATTAAGTCTATACCGCTTTAAGTTTCTACTCTTCGAATATAGCTTATTTAGCGTTGTTACGCTCTTAATTAAACAAAGAGGTAAAGTTTACCTGAATCGAGGTAAACAATCAAAGCGAATACAAGAACAGTATCTCTTTAGTTTTTGACTGTAGCTTCGCATGCCGAGTTGTCATGCCGGCTGGCTGTAGAAATGTTATTTTTCTATAACTATAAAATCGTACTGTCTTCAAGCTGCAGGGTATGTTTTTCTGTCCGATACTAGAGCTGTTCTACTGGGAGTACCCTAATCGCCTTGAACGTCATCCACGGCAGCGTTATATAAAGAGCTATACCGAAATTCCGGAGTGGCACTATTTTAAGCCGGATCAGCACAGTGCATCACAATCACATAGCTGTACAGTCTAAATACATTTCCGATTATTGTCACCCTTATTGTAGGTTTATCTTCGGTTATGCAATTTTTATTATGTTCTTTATATATTGGCTTAGAGTTGCACGCATTAGTTAATAGTTGGTCTTTTAGTTTTAAAATTGAATACTGTTCATGAATTAACTGAAAAAAGATATTATCATTAGCTGTCTATTCTGTCAGGGCAAAGGGATCAATACCTTCTTTTCGTATGTCTCTATGGATTGCCAATAACCGACTTTGAGTTGTCAGAACTGGACCAAATTGAAGTGGAACCACACGGGAAGAATCAGCTTTCAAATAAAAAAAGGATCATCAAAATCGGTTCACCCAGTCGAAAGTTCTGATGTAACAAACATTTAAAAAAAATAGTCGAATTGAGAACCTTGAAGTGGGTTGAAAATTAGGAATATACTTCCCTACCTATAAGTCTAAAAGATAGCCATTAAAATATGTCTGTACGTATTAATTCATACTTTATAAACCTGACTCGTCAGTGGACAAAGATGCAGAGTGTATCTGATTTTCTTATGGCGTAGACTTGTACTAAGTTTTCTGAAATATACGAAACCAGCTGTGTCCGCAATTTCGTCCGCGTAAAATAAAGAATAAAAATAATAGATTCAAGTTTAGCGTGATGATATATGCCTATATCGTCCTGGATAAATGGGCTTCCTGACACTGAAATTTAATTTTTCAAATCGGACCCGTAGTTGCTGAAATAGCGCGTTCAACGATTCAAGCAAAAAGACAAACAAACTCTTCAGCTTTATATAGCAGTATAGATTAGGTGAAAGGTTTTTGAAAATAAGGGCTTTTGATAAGAGATTGGATTTATAAGAACATTTTGTTATCCTTTTAATATAAAATGTTACTTGATATAAGATCTCTTTACGTGCTTACCTAAATTTAAAACCAACAAAAATTGGCTTTGGAGACAAGAAAAAATCATGTTTTTTATCTCAATTACTTACCTTCTTTGTCGTACTCTTTAATATGACTGAAGAAGTAGTACGTATAACTTCTTTTAAACTGAGCGGCGTTTTGTTGCGGAATTCTCTGGTAAATAAATTTCTTTTCTGTGTCCCGTAAACTTTCTTAATCGGTGGGAGTAAACATAAGAGCATTTTTATTATTAACTAGCTGTACTCTACGACTTTCCCCGCGTTTATACAGTGATTGTGTTAATTAGAAGGGAGAGGGCAAAAAATATATACATTTTCGCCTCTACCATACCCCAAGTGATATATCCATCAATGTCAAACATATTATCTAATACATTTCCTAAACATCTGGTATCTTGATCACTTTCCGCGTAAACATAAGAGCATTTTTATTATTAACTAGCTGTACTCTACGACTTTCCCCGCGTTTATACAGTGATTGTGTTAAATTTTGATGATTTTTATTTCCTTTTAGCGGAACCCTTATTGTTTCGCTAAGAGCAAATTAACCTTTGTTATTCCCTATAAAATCAGCTATCACACAGTGAATACCCGTCCAAATCGTTCCAGCAGCTTAGAAGATTTCCCATGACAAGCAGACCGAAAAATATGCTTTTCCTATAGGTATCGTATATAAATATAGTCACATGAAATTATTAAATAACAAAGTATCAACTTTTTATTTATATGTATACAACATTAATAGAGTTGAAGTGATCGTCAGAGTGATACACTTTTCTAAAAAGTCGGCAACGCAGCTGCGAGCTTGGGAGGGCTGAAATTTGAGTTTCAAAGTTAAGTCCGGTGGAAATAATCAGATGCCGGTACTGGCGCGAAGAATTTTTTACTCATATATAGAATCATTGTTCGTTAGTCTCGCTAAAACTCAAAAATCAGCTGAACCATTTTGAGTTTTGTTTGTTTTTTATTCCCCTTGTTTCAGGAAAGGTTTAAAAGAAAAGAAGAAGGGAAAATTTAAAAGATGATTTGAAAAATGAAAAAAAAAAACATACAGATTTGTCTGTATCTTTAAAATACTTCAAATTGATGATGTTCTTACTAGATCTGACGTGGTATGTAAAATTATTATTTCATGAAACATGCGGCCAGTGTCACCTCATTTTTATAGAAAAGATAAAGGAGATTTGTGGATTGCCTAACAGCAGATGAGTAAAATTCGGGCAAGACAATATCTATCGGGTCTGCTAGTTTGAAATAAACATAAAATTAAAGAAAAGCAAGCTTTATCAAAATGTACCATGGAATTTCGTAAAATTAAAAAAAAATAGATTAAATTTTTAAGCGTGACGATATATAGCCTTCCTCGATAAATGGGCTATCTAACAATAAAATAATTTTTCAAATCGCACCAGTAGTTCCTGAGATTAGCTCGTACAAGTAAACAAACCAACAAACAATTTAATTTAATTTATTTATATATAGATCAAATGGCACTTTAGTAATGCAGTCGTGACTAAGTATAGAAAACAAAATAATTTACACACGTCTTTAAATCTATAAATCAATGATTTATGATTTATTGTCGTTAATTGTGAACTAGCGAATATGTCCCGGTTACGCCTTTGTGGGCCTTAGATATCTTATTTATTTTAGACCTATAAATTTTTAATTACTGCTACAATGTATGTTGAAGTACCCATGGCGCAACGGTAAAAGGACGGACTGACTTCCGTAGAGTACTCGGTTCAAACTTCGTTTGCCCATCATCGTCCTAGTAGTAACAAGATAGGCATTCCGCAAACTATTCCCTTGCATTGTGTACAAAAATATAATTTATATAAATTTCGCGTACTGAGGAGTATGAAATTTGGCACAATTATAGCTTACTAGTTGTTACCTGCGACTTCATCCGCGTAAAATTAAGTGAATAATGTTATCGTGATGATGTATAGCCTATTATAGCCTTGCTCGATGAATGGGCTATCTAACACTGAAAGAATTTTTCAAATCTAACGAATAGTTCCTGAGATTAGCCCGTGAGCAAGCAAACAAACTCATCAGTTTAATATATGAGTATATACGTAGGGAATGGTGTGCGAATGCTAATATTTTTATGAAATATACATTATTAATATATTGAATTATTAAAATAAAACCTCACGCACACCAATGACAAACGATTTATACACACATGCATACATTTTACAATAAGGTGGTGTCAAAGCCTAGTCACGACGACCGTAGGTTTTTAATTGTCAAATATAACAATGTTGTTACGAAAATAATAACAATTTTGTCTTTAGTTTTATGGTATAAATTTATACCATGCACTGTTGAGCCTCAATAGCTCAACGGTGTAAGGTATGGACTGAAATCCGCAAGGTACCCGGTTCAAACCCCACCGCCGTTGAGCTATTTAGGAACAACAAAAAAAACGACGCTGACATAATGTAAGGCAATTAAATTCTGCTACAGGTATCAGTTCAAACAGTTCCTTATGAATTGGCATTCGCCGTCATAGATCGTCTTGCCTTATAGCAAACCGTCTAGACTGGTTTCTCATTTTGAAGTCCTTTGTAGGCAAATTAGTAAAGTAATTGATCGCCTGGGCTACTTCTTAGAAGTTACCCAATCCTACGAGAGAATTTTTGTTCGGTTTCTCTACAGCAGTTTCGTGTGCTGCGGAGGCGAAAAAATCTTTTTGATTTTCCGTACGGGTTTCCCAGAAGACGCAAAAATGTTTTTCGTCATTTCGTCCCAGTTGACATGACATTTTATTGAATAATAATTGGTGCGCACAGCCATCCGTAGCGGCGGGCGTCACGATGGGAGATGGTATCTTGCGAGCGTGCCGCATCCATCAGGTACGGATGGGCGCTATCTGAGCCGGTATCGCGTACCAACGATAACCATTGTCTTACGACCGATTATATCGGCGAAATTTGTGCTCGCCTCCGCCGTTTGTCTTTCGCCGCAAATGAGACTGGCATCGGCGCACAAAAGGCTCGTTTCGGCCAAAGCTTTTTTGCCTAGTCATTAATATGCTGTGGGAATCGAGTATTATCGATGATTACGGTTGTGGACGATTTCTCTGTCGTTGTCGTCTGCGACCTTAAATGGAATTGAATTGGTCAACTGCAGTCGAATTTAAGAATCCAAGATATTTTTTTGTAAAAAATAATTTTCGTCATTTCAATGATGGAGGGATGAAAATCCGTAATTGTTTAAGGTGTGTTGAGTTTAAACATCGGCTCCGGTAAGGTATTGAACGGCACATTGCCATAACTATTAAAACTTTACTTTTTCCATTTTACAGTTTTATCATTTACTCATAGGCATTTATTCAATCAAAGTTTACAAACTTAATTTAAATTAAAATTATTAAACTTAATACCTACAATAACAATTTCAATGTATACTTAGATAGAATGGGCATACACGCCAGGTTTTACACTGAGTTCCTGTGATAAATATTCAGGAAACTCGGCCCTAATTTTCAGTGTATGTATCATGCTTTCGGGTTGCAGCATTACACCGATTTTCCCTCGTATTCATTTGCGGATTAAAGCAAAGTAGTTTAGCTTCTCATACACATAATAGTGTTAAAACAAACTCTTAACATAATGTTAGTAATATTATTATAACCAACAGTTAAAATATTCACAATCAAACTTTTCCAACAAAACTAAGAAACTACAACGAAAAGTTGGTGAACTTCCTACATAAACTTGTAACAAACTGTTATTATAAAATTTAAAATCAGCAATAAATACATATATATAATCTTTACGACCTTAACTTATAATTATGAAAACTTCTACCTAACCTTATCCCTTTCTAATAGCATGGTCCGCTGAAATACAGAGGATGTAGCTGCTTTCCGACATCATCTCCGAAACCCCCACAATCTCTACAATCGCATGACTCATAACTCCGATTAATATAATCGGGACCCACTGTTTTACGTCAAATTAATTTAAAGTGTTAGAATAGACCATCCCACCAACCCCCCTGGCCGCGATAAGAACGACAGCAGACCACAACCACGAACAGACACTGATTAACATACAACCTCCTTCTTTTAATCATGTTAATAATATTGCAAATATAACAAACCAAGTTATCTTCATTTATATCATCCACAACAACATCCTTGTCAAGTTTAATGTTCTTTAATCTCCCAGGGTAAGCACCGTCCGAAGTAGAATTGTGAGCGGCACTGTTTATCATTAACTGATATGGCCTTTTAACCCCTACATTATTCCCAGTAGCATTAGGAGCTCTTGTCGGTTGCACGAGAGACATCAGGAATTGTATTAACTGAAATCAATATTCATAATTTTTTATTTAATTCTTTTTTTTAATTTGAGTGTTACTGGCAACCGTAAATAGTACTCTTAAACCTGCATCTGTGTTTCTAGTCCCAGGCATTACTATAGTTTTTTCTATGTAACAGGATAGACACAAAATTTGTCTCATCATAACTTCATTTCCTTACAAATATTATAAATGTGAAGTATCTGTATCTGTGACGTTTTCCTGCCCAAAACAGCTGGAAATATTTTGATGAATTTCTGTGTAGAGATAGATTGAATCTTGGAGAAGGACATAGGCGTATGTGGCTGTATGGCGATTTAAGATAACCGATTGCCATCTCACGTCATCCTCGGAACCCCCACGATTTCCACAACCTTACGGCTAATATCACAAAGTGACATCAATCGGATCGCACTGTTTTACGTGCCTTCCGAAACACGGAGGAGGTCGGATATCAAATACAAACCAGTGCTAGAATGGGTCAACCATCTATCGCCCGGTCACAGCAAGAGCAACTTAACCTAGCGATCGACTCAAAAGCCGACTACTGATTAGGCCACGGCCTGCTCAATATTATTTATTGAATAAATTAACATAAATAATAATACTGTCAGACAACTATAGAAATACTGAGCAGATATTGAAGGTACCCTTGATTTTCGAATACACTACGTTAAAAAAAACGCGGTATTTTTGTATGTTATCATATCACTATGAATGAACATGACATGAATTAACTATTGTTTATATAAGAAAAATTATTTATACTAGGCAATTAACATAACTCTTTACGGTAGAATATTAAACAAGCCTACAGAGCTGTACTTATATTTCGAAATATTTAGTCGCTTTTCGTAGTAAAATACTTAATTATGAAATTGTATTACATTTCTCTAGTATATGTCGGGTTTCGGCTCGGAGTTTTCAAGCGAAGACCCAAGAAGACCAGGTGCTTTGCCCGTGGGTCAGAATAGTCCGCAACGATGTGCTTACGGCTTATACGCGGAGCAGCTCTCCGGCAGTGCCTTCACCGCGCCCAGAAATGAAAATAAACGCTCGTGGCTTTACAGGTTCGTTACATTACACGTTATAACAACGAAACAACAGCCAATCAAGAGCAAAAACTACCAAAAATTTATCTATGACTAAAATAATTGCTGCAGCATACTACAAAAATCGGGGACCCATTCAAATATGCCCCAAGAAATTCATTAAAATCTGTATTTTGTATAAAAAACATACCCCTATGTGGAATCTTCGATTCAACTACCTAATGAACATTTCGATAACTACGTACAGACTACATAAAGTATCATAAGCCACCTTCCTGCCACTCTTACTTTTTCCATTTCTTAAACGAACTTGGTGATTTCAATTAACTTTATTAATGTTAGAGTAAAGAATTTATTTAATTATTTTTTATTCAGAGGCTCCCACACATATTACAATTTATAATATACACTATAATACACACACATTTTACTGGTGGCTTACAATACTTTTCGTAGGAGCCATCGATGTAACATTATTGTCATGGTAATGATGGAGCCAGTCCACCAGAGCATTGTCGTCACAGATTACAAATCTTATGAGGCGTGGCCTTTTTTTGCAAACATACATATAGGTCTAATTTTACAGAATTCGCCCTTCCGTTATCCACAAGCCATTCAAGCGAACAAATGTCGCTAAATACCTCACACACAGATGGGACGAGGCAGAACCGGATCCAAACCAGGCCAGTAATCTGCTTTACTGTATATATAACATATACGGATATAACTATTTACAGATAGGAAGAACTTTTACGTATATAAGATCTACATCTTTTGAAATGTGCTGTGATCAATTAATGTAATTAGAAGCTGGCACTCACACACAACATGGTTATAAAGTTTATATTATATTGTGTATGATATTTTACTTCGAATATGACTTGTTGGCCACCTATAGTTTATGAGATTAATAAAGTCTTATTTAGAGGTGGGAGCGAGGGGTATACCAGCAATCCCTGCACAATCTACTAAAAGACTTTGACTTACCAAAAACTGTCATATGTTCTTAATTAGAAAGCATATCTAAAGCCGCACTAGTAGAAGGTGAGTGGTAGTGGCCGCTTTGAAGAGTAGGTACTCTTAAACCTGCACCTGGGTCAGAAGTCCCAGGCACTGTTATGGTCCTTCTGCTATGCAAGGGACCAGACACACGCACAGTGAATCTATAAAATGCTACGAAATTAGTTTCTCTCTTTAATGTTTTTTGGGGATTTCTGAGAAGGGGATTGTCAATATCTGTAATATTATTATATTGTAACTTTTTGTACTTAACACTAAACTGTATGCACTGATTAAATAATTTAATCAGTTTCTTAATTGCCCTACAAAGCAGTTTTAAAGACGTATACATGAATGTAAATTTCATTTTGCTTGTAGTCCCGTTGGCTTCCCTTTGATATCCCATCAGAAAGTGTGAACTTCGCTGAAGGTCTTCACACGGTATGTGGTGCAGGCGACCCTCGTGCTAGAAATGGCATCGCTATTCACGTATATCTGTGCAATACCTCGATGGACAAAAGCGCTTTCTACAGCAGCGACGGGGATTTGCTTATCGGTAATAACTAAAGGAAGGTGGAAAGGGAATATTAGATATACCGAAAAGTATTACTAATATTCTTTAAAAAAAAAATACTAAGATTATTATTTGCTTTTTTTGTTGTATTAAAATCTGAATGATAGCGTTTCGTTACTGTTATAAAAAGTACATAATGTAGAAACTATTTGTCAGTACCATAAAAATCGGTCCAGCTTTTTCGTAGGTTAGCCCCAACAAACCGACAAAAGTAAATAGTTATAATTGTAAATAATAGTAACTATTAGGTACTGTGTATAAGTTACCGCATCTCCGCATTTAATGACAGAATTTATTTCGCCGATACTTAAGGACACTTTGATTTTATTTATATTTGATTAATTTATTTACTAACGAATGTTACATTTTACAGTGCCTCAACAAGGAACTTTAAGAATAACTACGGAGTTTGGTAAAATGGAAGTGCGCCCTAATGAGATAGCTGTGATGCAGCTTGGAATGAGATTTGCTGTGGCAGTGGAGGGACCTACGAGGTAACTTTGGTTTACTATAGTGAACATTATCCTCGTCGAGTCATTACATAGTACAAAATGAAGTCGCTTCCCGCCCTTATATGCGTATATCTTTTAAACTACAGAATGGTTTTATGCGGTTTAAACCAATAAACAGAGTGATTGAAAGAGAAGGTTTAGGTATATCTATAATGCATATATATTATAGAAGATAAAAGCCGAGAATTTCAATGATTTGTAACGTAATGTCATAAATAGCCGTATTTTTGATCGCTTACATTGTGTGCGCTGGCTAAACCCTGTGAGATGGATCGCAATAATGTGGTACAGATTGTAAATGGTCGGGACAATGTCTGCCGGATCCGCTACTAAACAATATTAAAGTCTTTAATATAGATTCATCTTTCATTAACACTGTTTAAGGTTAAGCGTATTATAATATTCGGACTACTGTGGCTTTTTTGCCTACAAAATCTTGCAGTTATTATCAATAAAGACAATGTATTTTTGACATAAACTTGTATATTTCAGGGGATATATTTTAGAAGTATTTGATGGCCATTTCAAGCTGCCTGATTTAGGACCTATAGGGGCAAATGGGCTCGCAAATCCTCGAGATTTCCTTACACCCGTCGCACTATACGATGACAGGGACATCCCAGGTAATATTAAAAATATTTGCACGATTTTTGAATTTCTTCATCGCTTACAAAATGCGCCCCCGGGCTTATCAATGTAAACATATTTTCTTTTAATTAACCTATTTTCACACACTGCTGGGCAAAGGCCTCCCGTCACAAGTCCTAGAACCTGCCCTGATTCGTTCGTCTGCAATACAAAGGACTCGATAGCCGCACGGTTTTCATGGAGCATTGCTAATAAATCCGTCTCTTTTAGACTTCGACTTTAAGTGCTGTCTGAGTAAACCCAGTTATGAAAGATCACAAACGAAACAAACCACTACTATTGAAGTACGCCCACGGATGAGTTTTAACCCATCCTGATGTGCCTTTAAATACAATAATATTGAAAGGAATGCTACCAAAAGGTCACTCAAAATATTTTTACACTTTTTAATTGGAAACGCTTCACGCGAGAACGGAATACAAAAGAGTTTTTATTAAAATTATAACTGCAATGAAATTATTGACACTTCGACGATTTCAGATTTTACCTCAGTTTTAAGCAGTAACTGTTTAATTTTAACAATGAAATTATAATTAAATAATGCTTCATTAAACTGATTCTGTAACCTGTCACTTTTTTCATTGTGTAGACAGACGAAGATACTAAATCAAAGCTTGTGAAGTACGCATTTAGATTAAATATTTTATGCACGAATCTAAACCACGAAACCGGTTTACATTTAAAGTATTCTGGTTTGTTTTTATCAGATATTTGGCGTCGCTTAGAAGTCCGCGTGAAAAACTCGATCGCAAAATAGTATATTCTAGGAGTAATTATCATTTAACACCAGATGAGTATGGTCCCAGCGTTATTTTTTTCAAAACAGAAAAGGAAAGCATAAAAATGTAAGCGCCCAGTCTCAAATACCAGGTCTACTAAAAAGTCGTAATATGCCAGGACAATAACTACGCTAAAAGTTCCCAGAAATTATATAAAAGACTGTGGTAAAAAATGACAGGTACAATTTATGTTCGGCCTTTGTTAAGGAACGAGCTTAATAATTCTCAAAGCTAGAATAAATTATTGTCTCTTTATAAATCGATTTTGAAGCGGTGCGGTTATTTTTAACGACTATCAAGACTTTGAGACCGGTTGGCGAATGGCTGGTTCTTTTCTTACCAAAAAAAAATATAATACTAATTTTGTAATTTCATAAGCTAGGCTACTGACACCATGATGTTTGAAGTAGACGAATCTTTCTTCATAGAAAAAAATGTCCAAATCTTTCTTATATCAAATTTTGATGTAGATACAAATTATAACTTTTACAGAGAAATTGTAACGGGATGGTATACCGGTCTAATCTTTTTAATCCGAGTTTCCAAACACAGCCGGATGAGTCAAAATGAAAAAGGAAGGAAAGTTCTTTTGAGATGGAAAGCTTTCATTTTTTGTTCGAAGACAAGAGTTTTTGGACAAAGAATGATTGAACGATATACGATAAAGATATCGTATTTTAGATTTTTACTTGAGGAGGTCGTGGCCCAATCAGTGGTCTGCATTGAGCTCTTGCTGCGACGATAGATGGGTGACCCATTTTAGCACTGGTTTATATTTGATATCCAACCTCCTCCGTGTTTCGGAAGGCACGTAAAAACAAACGTTAAAAATCTAAATCGTTTTATTATGTATTTGGTCTAAGTAAATATTAATAATAAAAATATCAAACAACAATTTATACATTTAATTTAATCCCCTAAAGGACGAAAGACAATCTTCTTAATGATGTTTTTTGAAACGAAATGGATTATAGTATTTACCATGAAGAAAATGAAACTATGAAAAACGGCCTCCACGTTGAAAACATGTTTTATTGTTCAAAAACTATTACTTTAGGGAAATTACGACCGAGAACTGCTCACCATTATCAGTAACAACTTCAAAGATTCTAAATTTAATTTAACCCAACTAATATGTAAAGAAATTAAACAAGCCCTTAAAATATGAATTGAGGAATTCATTAAAATGTATTTAAAACAGCGCCATCTGTCCGAGAACGGTGGAACTCCGTGGACCTTCAAACAATACGACATTAGTAGTATCTGTATTTTTACTGAATCGTAGTTCCTTGAAAACATCACAGATGTCAGGAATAAGACATATTTAAAGACAACTCTTCTATAAAAATTTCAACTCAATAGCTTTACTCTAAAAATAAAATAGAGAACATACAAAAGAAATTTAAACTGTAAAGACTGTAACCAGTTTAACTTATATCATGATGCATGTGGGCACTATCGAATAGGAAACTTAGATACGAGACACAGACATTGTGGATACGAGAATGTTACATGCACCTTTCTTTGGACATCTAGATTGCAGTGAGCTTGTGGATATGCTATTTCTCTGTCTCCAAAGAGGGTACCCATCATTGTCCCTTATTTGCAACTATTCCAGTCAATACAAATTATGCCCAAAACAGTATCGTGTATTGTATAAGCCGTACTAATAATGAACTTTATTCAGACATTGACTCGTTCAATATGAATAAATCGGTATTCACGAAAATGGATATTAATATAAGTACTTTGTTTCATCTTAATTTAAAAAAAATCTAATATTTATACGTGTAACCGTATACTAGGTGGCGCTTTTAACAAAACGAACCAAAAGTTATATTTTATACCAAATTAATCGTTTCAGTTTAACATTTCATTTCCTCATTGATTTATTCTTATATGTGTCTAAAATTTGGAACGCTCGCAGATGGCAGAATTTTCTCCTACTTACTTGACATTTATCGTTATATTTTGGACAATTCACACAATATCTTTAATATTTATAGCCTATGTGTTATTCTTGTATATAATCTTATTGTAAAGTTGTATTAAAATCCGTAGTAGTTCCCTATCCGTAGTAGGAAGTAGTTTAGTCCGTGAAAGAGCATCAAACATACATCCAAACATTTATATGTACAAACTCCCGCGTTTATAATATCAGTAGGATGTGTACAAAAGATAAATAATGAAAGAAAGCTATCCTTTTGCAGTTCAAAATATTTTTTAAGCCAACAAACTAAAAAATATCCTTGCTTTATATTAAAACAAACAAGAACAATACGAACAAACAAAGGCTTAAATATTTTTTGAGCTTTATTCACGAGTGGTTTGTTTTTCATGCCTACAAACTGCGGGTTCCCTTGTATTTGTCGTTTACAATTTTACGGATTTTTACATTGAAATCTTTTGGTATCGAAAAAAAAACATCTCTGTTTGGAACCTACACTTTCTACTACTAATAGAAGAAGTCGATTCAATTCCTGCACAGGAGAAAAAACATGTTTGTCGTCATTCCTTCATGCATCAAGAACAAAGGCAAGGCTTTGACTTTTGACCTAATTAACTTGTTAATAGTGGATACCACAAGGAGGTATATTAGGTCCACTTCTTCTCTTCATTTTTTAAAATTCTATAATTGTTCTTAATATTTTCTATTCTTATCACATATTTCACATCTATTATATAAAGTTAGCCTGCAGAATTAATAAATAAATATATAAGACTATAGGACACACGGATGTCTGTTCCTAAGGTAGACAACTTAATGCTTACATTATAGGTATCATACGCCTGTTATACACATTTTTTTGCATAATAACTCATATATATATACATAATACACCCGGACTCGAGGTGGGAATCAAACCCACGACCCTCAGAGCAGTAGGCAGGGTCTCTGTTAACTATGCCAATAGATACAATGATTCCATAAATGACGTATCTTTTTTAACACTCTTATACCTGGCATCCACGTTACGGTGCACCGAACCGATTTTTATGCAGATTTTCAGAGTCCGACGGATCTTGTCGGATAACGATAATGCTGGCTCCTTAAATCCAGATGGCGGTAGATGTTGAAAACGAAAATTAACTTTGAACGTTTGAATTACTAATTATTATCATTATAATTTGGTGTTTAGAAATATGAAAATTGAAGTGACACTTCAATTTTTGTAACGTTGAAATTTTTTCTTTTTTACTAATTGCTTCCTACTATATATACGTAGATATAGATATACTTATAACAAGAGAGCAAGTTAAAAAAATCTGTCTTTTCATCAGTTGGTATGTCTGTCTGTTTCTTTCGGATTATTTATGAAACGGCAGGACCGATTTTGACGGGACTTTCACTGGCAGACTGTTTACAGCATTAGGTAAATTTTGCAAGGAGTAATATTGGCTACTTCAGTTTTAGAAAAATAATTAGAGTTCCACAAAAAAAAAAAAACTCTCAAAATTTAAAATAATCACTGAAATAATGCGAAGGAAGTCGCGGGGTACAGCTAGTTATCGTTATCATTTGAAGATTACAAACGTGCAAAGACACTAACAGGAAAACTGAATTCATTGATATATGAATGAAATAAAATAAATTAATCAGAAAATTCAGTTACGGGTATGTATGACCAATGGAAAGAGATACAGTAAAAGTAAAAAAAAATTAAAACATTATTTCTTAATTGTTAAAGTGGTAAATACAGCAATGTAACAAATATTACAGTTCAGTATAATTGTAACATAATATAGCTTATATTATTTTAAAGTTCAAGGCCAACATGTATTCGACTAATTTAGTCGTCCCAGATGGCGGCTAACGCTGATTTTACACAATTTCTCTGTGCCAATCTATACTAATATATAAAGCAGAAGAGTTTATTAGTTTGTTTATTTGTTTGAACGCGCTAATCTCAGAAAGTACAGATCCGATTTGAAAAATTCTTTCAGTGTTAGATAGGTCATTTTTCGAGGAAGGCTATAGGCTATATATCATCACGCTAAGGCCAATAGAAGCGGAGTACCAATGAAGAACGTTTCAAAATCGGGGGGCGGGGGGCGCGGCGGAGGCGCGCTCGTGGAACGACACGCGCTTGTCGCGGGCCGCGCTCACCGGCGACCTGCGGCATTACTGGACAAAAAAGCGTCGCGTTACAAAAACGCTGTCTTATGTATACAAATTTGGGAGTTCATATGTTCTATTTGAACGCTTTTTTAACGCACGGTAAAACAGCTCTCGTGCGAATGAGGGCTATATATACAGTTTCCAAACAAACTTTTTCCTTAGATATTTCTGCTCTTTAGAAAATAGATTATCTGTTAGAAGTATTGCTAGATCAAAGGAATCTGAAAGGCTTAATAAACTTAGCTGAGAAATTCGCAGACGCTTTGAGCAGAATTTAATATTTATCTTGAAATCCATAGACATTTATTATGCCTTGAGCCGGAGCCAGACATAGCTACATTTGAATGATCATATCAATGATCATGTAGTGTGGCCGGGGACTTTGTTTAACTTCACAAAGTTTTGTAGACCTTTGTAAACTTCAAGGTCAAAAGTGTGCAAACACTTTGAGCTATGTCTGGCTCCGATATTATATAAACATAGAGGTATACCAGATCCTGTAGTTGACGTCAGTTTTATACGTTATCTATAAAGGGAGACAACTGGCACACAAAGTGACGGAATTACTTAGATAAAAAAAATATATTTATAAATAAATAATTTATTTAATGTATCTTTGGGTAAATGATACATATTTGTGCTGTTTGGTGTGGGGGCATTGGAGGCAATGGGAACCAGAAGCTGTCATACTCTACAAAGAACTGTCAGCCGGACTTATTGGTGTCAACCACGATCCGAAGGCTGGTTGGTAGATATTTAGGATAGATGTTAACCATTGCTATCCCAACAATTTTTTGTTTTGATCTATTTACTTTTCAGTTTAAGTTAGAATAATCTTTTTTGTGATGTTGTGATGTTTTGTGATGTATATTATTATTTTTATTTTCAATAATAATGTTAACTATAAATTAATAAAATAAATTACATTCTCGAAATCTTGAAAACATTTATTTCGTGCCTCGTGCAAAGCACGTGGCGACTGGCGTCACTTCTTCTTGGTCGCTACACTCTTGACAGAGTGGTCGTGGCTGTCATTTCTTGTGTGGCAAGTTTAACTACGCGGCGCCATTCCTCTCTTACAGCCGCACGTCTAGTACTCTCGTGCACACCGTACAGGCGTACGATCGCGCCGGACTGTACGCACGCCCACTTACTCGCTAACTCTATGAAGTCCTAAAAAAACATAATTATAACATATAAAAAAACAAAACAGATAAACTAAATTTTATGACCGATATATATTGCACGCTTTATCATAAACTAACCTAACTCAAAAAAACTGATTTTTGGAAAATACGCAAAAAGCGTTTTGTCATTTACGACTTGTCCCACATATAATTCGATAAAAACTTCGTTATATTAACAAGTTATGTATTTTAATAAATGTCAAAAAAGTTATTAATGATATTGAAATGTTATTTTCATGATATTTTATTTCTTGTTTGTTTTTTTATCTAAAAATTTAGTTTAGTTAAAAAGACAAACATAGCTGTATCTCAGTGTCGGTTGAAAATATCTACATAACTCTTGAATTGACAGATAGAGGACGTTGAAACAAAGTAGCCTATATCATTAACTCAGTTTAGACCTAAAACATAATCGGTTAGTTTATAACTAAGCATGCGATATGTAAATGTAACGTTCTAACACAAATTACAATTATCTTAGTGACAACCTTTTTGATTGTTACGTAAGAGCCCTACTTCACCGGACGCCATGGCGACGTCGCCGCCTACGTATCCAAACAATTCATATTACAATTTAGGACGGGTAACTCACTTGGCGACGTCGCCATTCGTCGCCACTTTAGAAGCGCAGCCACGACTACTACTGGCTACTCCATTGGCAACCGCAGGTACCCATGGCTGCAAAGCCGGTGACGTCGCCATGGCGTCTCAGTCAGGTAGGGCTCTTAATTGTTCTTGCAGATCATTATACAAAACAAATGAGTTTTAGATGAACTCAAAATTTAAGACAAACTCATAGATGATGATTGTACACCTCTTAATAAATTTAATAGCTATCAAACAGTCTTCACTACATGCTTACTTTTAGAAAATCGTTGGCTCGTTCCCTTTGAAGAGTCTTAAATGCGACTAGTAGCTTCTTAGTCTCATCAAGCCTCCACAGCGCCTTGTACGTCGCCGTTATGTTCTCTGTGCCGACCTTCTCTGAACCTACGAATAATTATAACACATTATTTGAATTCACCAAATTACTAATTGATTAAAAAAAATAATCATATAAATGACGTTCAAAAGTGCTTATAAAAAATGGCCAAGAGGTAATACACCCAGACTCAAGGTAGGAATCGAACCCACGACCCCCGGAGCGGGAAGCAGGGTCAATGCCCATTGCGCCAAAATATATAATAGTTGCAATGCAAAATTGAATTCATATCGTTTGATTTAAGATGTCCATCTTTACTGCTTCCTTATCGGTTTTGATGACACTCTTTATGAGCAGGTTAAGAACATTAAGTATCTTGCTTTTTTATGCTTTTCCTTTACAGAATTTATTACATTCGTCACAAACGCAGTAGGATGTAATAAAGTTAGATGAGCTTGTTAATTAAATGGTCTTACAAATTATCCCTGACTTCGTCTGCGTAAAATTAGATGAGAAAGTTTAGCGTGATGGTATATAGCATATATAGATTGACTCGATAAGTGGGCTATCTGACACTGAAAGAATTTTTCAAATCGGGCCAGTAGTCTCTGAGATTAGCGCGTTCAAGGAAACAAACAAACTTTTCAGCTTTAGGTCTTTTATTTTAAGATTTTCTAATAAGAGGTGGTTTTAGGGTTTCGCACCTAAAAGGAAAAAGTAACCCTTATAGGATTACTTCGTCAGTCTGTCTGTCTGTCAAGACCATTTTCTCAGAAACGCGTAGAGCTACAAAGTTCAAATTAATACCAAAAACTGAGGTCCGTGATCCCTTGAAGTTGTAAAAAAATCAACTCTCTAAGTATACGCAATTAAAACATATGGCCATTTATATCACATTTCCTATATTAGAAAAGGAAATTAAAACCTATATGGTATTTCCCGTTGACCCGTAACTTATTCACAAAAAGTAAGAAAATTCCTACAAAAATAAACAGGGGTTTACCGCTATGATAACAAAGGTAAGAGCAAAAAATGTGCAAATATCTGCCTTATAAAATGTAGCAATATAAAAAAAAATGGAGATAAAAGCACATCGACGCCCCCAGAGAATAATATGGTAAAGTCACTTTAAATATACTTAAGTCACTGTAATTTTTTTCCTCTTGCGGACGTGTGATAGATAGGTGACCCATTCTAACACATCCTGTCTCTGGAGAAATAGCTTGCTTATAGTTAGACGAGCGGGCAAACAACTCGCTGCGAAGTGAATACTCCCTGTGGGGCGTTTGCCGAGTGTAATTTTGTCCATTAATTTTAGTTTGTTATATTATACGTTAGACTAGGTAACACCCACGACTTTAACCCTGTTAAATTCGAAAACATTATCCACAATTTTTTTTATTTAAGAACTCAATTTTTTTCTTCATAAAAACCTTTTTCGGCTTTCAAGAAATATTTTCAGAAAAAAAATAACTAGAATGGTCCAACCGTTCCCATGTTATGGTGTGACCAAATAAAATGGTGATACATTTTTATGTATTTCGCAATTTTCTATAACAAACAGGTAACGGTATAACACCCATAGAGTATATTTTTAATTATAAAAATGAAAACATAAACAACTTATTTCTACCCCACAAGACTCGAAATTGCGTCTTCTACAAAGCAATATTTTTACCTTAAGATCAGCTAGTATTTTAACATAAATTTTTATTAATAAATCTTAGTATTGTTTTATTCGCGTTCATTAATACATTGGTTAAATATGCGCATTACAAGAGAAACTTATTAAATACTGTATTCTTCATAGTCCCATCAGTTTTGTCGGACTGGTTGTGCTAATCATTTAGTTGTATCGAGCTTGACTATGCGCCTCCGCTCCGCTCTATATTGGCTTTTCTCGCCCACTCATGCAAAGGAACGACCAAAGCTGCTTTAAATTGATCCCCGTAACCTAGAGTCCTCTACTTGCCCTTGGCTAACCAAGCGCTGAAGAACCTTTTCATTGCGTTTATTTACGTGGCCGTAGTACGTTGATATGCAAGATTGAACAAGGGAGGACAGAGGCTGCTTAATGCTGAGTTTATTAATGATTGATGCATTAGTTTGAAATGCATTCTCAGTGTGTTTTTTCATCACCACATCTCCAGCGCGTCTATCCTTCTCATCTCGCTTACGTGCAGGGTCCAAGTTTCCGAAGTGTAGAGGAAAATGGAAAACACAGGTAAATATAACTGTACTAAACTCTTTAAATACTACTATAAGTGCTATAATTATAAGATGTCCAATTTAAATTCTAAAGGTGGGACCCGATTAATGTAACTTTGTGATATTAATCGTAAGGTTGTAGGGATCATGGGAGTTCCGAGGATGACGTCAGATGGCAATCGGTCATCTTAAATCGCCCCACAGCCGCATCCTCTACAATCTACGCGGACCCTGGTATTTAACCGAGATAACCCTAGGAAGAAGAAGAAGATAAAGCATCGTAAACACATTTTGCAAATTTAACATTTTTACGTTTTGTAAATAAACTTGATGAGTACAACAGCTATATTAATTTCAAAGTAAAGTATTTATAAATGTATTACTTAAAAATACACCAATAAAAACAGTTATATATCAAATACAAATACAAAGTAAAATACTTAAACAAATTAAGTGTGAATGTTCAGTACAATTTTTTATCTATAGACTTCGGCCATCGCTCAAATGACTTTGTCTGTTTAATAAAAAAAATAACCATCCAAAAAAGAGATCTCTATTACGTTTCGCACAAATATAGAGTACGCAGACAATTAGAATTTATGATTCCGACGCAGTATTATTGTTTCGCGAATCGAAATAAACTCGCCAGTAGGACAATTTTATTCCGCGTGTTCCCTGTATCTAAAATTCATAAATAAAGCTTGTTGGCAGGAAAACAGTGCCGGCATCTATGTCAAGTTCACCGACAAAACGTGATTATTCAACTGTATTATTTTACGTACTACTAGCTAGTGCTCGCGACTCTTCGCTTGTGAAGTCTATGGCAAAACTTAAACGATTTCTCAATAGCTCAATGATGGATACGGAATACTACGAGATAAGGCTAAATAGATTTTTCGTAAAGGCCAAAAAAATACTTTTTAGGCATGCCAAGCATTTGATACTGGCCGGTAGTAAAAATTTTATAAGCATAAAAAATCAAAGTAATAATTTCTGTTTTGTCATAATATGTATCGTACGTATATATAGTCATATTACTCATGTGGTGAAGGACTTATTTCGAGGTTACAAACAGAGGTTTAATTAGAGGTAGCGCCACGCTTGTAGCCGAATTGTGCTGGCGCATCCGGGTACCAGTACCTCTTTCTCACATGAGATCGGCGTGAAGTGGCGGCAATGCTGTCACGTCAAGTGATGCCCATTCGAGTCAAATGCCCAGTCCATTCCTACTACAGTTTGATCACTTCTTCCCTACATCCGTTACCCCAGTAATGGAACGCAGGGTAGTGTTGTGAACTGTATCAGTTATTTTACATCTTTTTACAATGCTGCGTTCCATTGTTATACTTACTGATTGTTTTTAAGCAATTTTAAAGTTTTGTATTTGAAATCCTCGTTACTAATAAATAAGTACAAGTTCTAATGTTTGTGTAAGCTAAACTTCTAATGGGGTGAGATTGGTGGAAGTTTCTGTGGGGATTCTGTTGGTAGTGTAGTTAAGTTCATTAAATCGAGTTAGAGTGCTTTTGTAGAACAGAAACACGTAATTCGAAGCTTTGGAAAATTATTAAATATTAATATATACACTTCACTTACTTTGTTTTCCAAACGCATTCAGATGCCGCCATAGGGCCGCTTACGAGTTTCTGTCAAAATGCGTATTAAGAAAACTTGGGGTAACTTAGAAAAACTGATTGTAAGAAATAATTGTTCTATAGTTAGGTAAGTTCTGCATGTACCATTGGACTTAGGAGTCATAGCGGCTAAGCTTGAACTCGTACTAGGGACGCTAATCTCAGGTTCAAGTCCTACAGCGGCAAAAACGTTATCGTCATTTTAAACAATTTAATTCCCTTCACAATATCTCATTTTCGTACTAAATACGTAGCGTTGAAAACAAAATGTTTATAAATTTAGGCAAAATATTTATACAGTGCCGTTGTTTGAAAAGTCAGAGATTTTAGGTCATCCTTTGTACAAAATAGAGCGGCTATTTTGTATCGCCTATTATTATCTTTTGTTCAAACTGTTCAGTGACTGAATACTGAACTGCCAGGGACGCCCGAATATACTGGACACTAGTATATTCGTGCGTCCCTGGCGATTCCCGAGGTCTTCCCTCTTTCATACCGGGCTGGCCAGAAGTGTAGAATTAACTTTATTTTTAACCAACTTGTACAAAAAAGGTACCTCAATTTGACAAATTTTTAACTTTTATGTTAGATCGGAAACGACATCGCGGCAGACCAAGAATGAGATGGAGGAATGACTTGGATCGTTATAATGGAGATTGGCAACCATTCGGTGGCTCGGACCTGTCGGTGACCGATCAGCTTGTAATCAGGTCTAATGTAGCCCAACTCTACTCCAGCTGCGATTAATCTCTTCGTCAGTTCAAGCTGTTCTTGAGGTGGTACGACAGCTGGAAGTATGAAAAGCCATTAATGTAAACTGCAAGGGAAGGAACTGACTTCTGACACACGGTTATTTAAAAACTATCTCAGAAGTCAGGGCTCCTTAATGTAATGATTATTGCATGGTTTTTACAATAAATACATTTATTATTATTATTATTATTAATTAACTACTGACTGGTTGGCGCAGTGAGCAATGACCCTGGCCTACGCTCCGGGGGATATGCTTTCAATACCCGCCTCGAGTCTGGGTTCAAGATTATCTATGTGTTAGTAATTTTCAATTTCACTTGTATATTTTCTCATGCAATATTAAGTTTTAAAATGTCAATTACAAAAGATGAACAATATTTATTTACTCTATCATGTAATGAAATGAATTGTTAGATATTTTTCTCAAAGGGTCACAATAAAATCCACCCAGTTCAATACTAATTTGAAATACTTCGAAATTGACATACACAGATTGGCTATTTCCTCATAGACAATATGTATGTAATTATTTATTTCTACAAAAAAAGATATTCGTGTTTAACAGGCGCCTATTAACTATAACACAGGCTATTAAGTTGTCAACCTTAAGAACAGACATCCGTGTGTCATATAGCCCTGTATATATTTATTTATTTGACTATTTATAAATGTAGATAAAAATTCAAAATAAATGTATAAAAAAATTCAATATGGCTTGTAAAAATAGTGGGTGGGCGAAAGAGGTACACTAAGAAAATGAAGGGCACGTCATTTGCTTTATCTCTCAACTTATCACACCTGCATTTTTAATCTTCTACAAATCGATCAAAAGTCGTAACTTTGGAAAGCCATCCGTCTCTTTTACTCCCGTTACTACATATCATATACTGTGTAACTAACATTGTATATACTTCTCATACCTTTATGACTAAAAATACGGATACGCCGTTTACAAGGCAAAGTATGGATGTTTACAAAGCAATTACCACAAAATACAATATACCCAATTATCCTTGATAGAACATGCTAAAAACTCGTTAGGAAAATTATTTTGAACGAAATCGGACAACAACTTTTGAAGTTATTTAACGAATACCTTTATCGTGTATTAGATACGGAACCCTTCTATTTAAGCGCGTCTTGGCACGCTCTTGGCCATTTTTTACACGAACGTTTCCCATCGAACCATAACATTGCACTCTTCAAGGTCCCCAAACTCTATCAGGTGGATGGCGATTTCTTAATGGATTTCTTAAGTGACGTTCGCTGTAAGAAATTTTTCTCAACGCTTTTTACTGATGCACGTTGTTTTCTTGTCGTATAAAAAATATATAAATTGATTCTTATAAGTGTCGAAAAACTAATAAGATTTTTTCTTCTTGTCACTTGTAATCAGTGGCCGGCATTTTAATCGATCGCTCGGCTAAGTAGCTCTTACCGCGGTTGGTGGTAGATGGGTGACCACTTCTAACAATGATTTTCAAATATCCGAATTCTGTGTTTGGGAAGACACGTAAAATAGTGGATCCTGATTAATGTAACTGAGTGTTATTAGTCATGAGATTGTGGGGACTTCGTGTATGAAGTCAGTTCTCGCCCCAAAGTCACATTCGCTACAACGTAACGCTCGCCGACCCTGTTACATACCGGGATTTTTGGGAAAACGCAAAAAACGATCATTTACGACTTATCGCGCTTATATCTCGATATAAATGGCGATATAGTGATAAAATATGAGCTTTAATAATAGTTAATGAAGTGATTAATTATATTGATTATTTTAAGTATGTTTTGTTATTTGTTTGTTCTTTCAACTAAAAACTTATTTCAGTTAAGAAGAAAAAAATATCTGTATCTCAGTGTTTTATGGAGATATTGAAATAATTCTTAGATTGGCTGATAGAGGACGTTAAAACGAAGCCCCCTGTGTTATTAACTCACTTTAAATCTAAAACGTATTGGGATTAGACAATAGATCAAAACTCAGTTAAGCTTTTTAATAAATGTATTTCATTTCTCTCTAATTTTTACTGGTTCGAACAAGTTGAACCACGAGAAGAGTCAGCACGACACTCGTAGTTACTCTTAAAAATAATTCTTACAAAAAGAGTTTAAGCGATATGACTTCACAAAAGATGTGTGCCGTTTGCTAGCTGAAACAAAAATGACGCATGCACACTGCGCGGACGTATTTATACCTTTTATGAAGTTAACAATGTTATCGGGTAAAAGTATGAAATAAATATGAATCCCGACACAATTACACGAAAATCATATTTAACTAGCAATACGATACAATACGATGTATTCAATACAATTTACATACATATGCACATTTATAAATAACGCTAACTAACGTAATCAGTCAGTTTAATATTAAGACAATTTTTTTTTCAACCTAAGACTGAGATTCTGAAGGAATTACACTTTCGGCTGAAACGAAATCGGGTTATCTATTTTGAAGTGAAACTGGCAAATTTTAGAAAACAATCGTCATTCAGTGGCCAGACGCTTCCGCATTTGAAAATGTTGCCAACACTAAAAAAAGTGAAAAGAAATATATTAAAAGTGGGCCAATGAAAAACATGACAATCAAAACCAATCCACTACGTCCGGCTTTTGACATCCGCCATTGAAGAATCAAGCGTGCAAACCAAAACAACAAAGCTAGTTTTTGTGTGTGTGTGTGTATATATATAAGAAGGGGCAAACGAGTAGGCACATAAGTGACTACCGGCGCCCATGAACAACTGGCGTCGGTAGTCACTTAGGTGAACCTCCTGCCCGGTTGCCCCTTGTCTTATAAAAAAAAGGTAAGAAGTTCCAAGGGAATCGCACGTTTGTGGACATCGAGGTGATGAGGGTAGAATTACAAATTTTTAAAATGCAACTTCCACAGAATGAATACGTCCATTGTAATATTTGGAGCGTACGAAATTACAGCCACTTGATATCGGCCGGAAGCCGAGCGATTACAAAAATGCTGAAACCGTCTAATTTCGAGTCGTCGCACTGCGATAGACAATACGCGGCCTTAATCTGTCAAGCACACCGCTCCCTAATGACAATAGCCTTTACAATTTAAATGCACTTCAATTTTCAACAGTTCAGCCTTACTTCAGAGCGATAGATTTTAAATTCGCGTGTTTTTCAATTTTGCAGACGCATGTATAACTTGGTGCCAGCTCTGTATTGTTGTGTCGTCGCTGCTATAGTGTGGCAATAGCTTTATACTTTGTTCCGAATATATCGGTTACACTCCGATTATACGACCTCACAAGACCTCAACGTTGAAGTATAGTGTTACTGAGCCAACACTGGGGTCTAGACTTTAAGGTAACTTTACGCCTCCGTAAACACGCCGCGTCAAACAATACAGTCGCCTTCCATCTTTATGAAAAGGGTAGATATATAGTAGTATAC
>JANCMC010004801.1:650685-715980 GCA_024363005.1 Charaxes varanes | reverse complement strand
GCCTCCGTAAACACGCCGCGTCAAACAATACAGTCGCCTTCCATCTTTATGAAAAGGGTAGATATATAGTAGTATACTATCTTTGTACTAATCTAGCTTTTAATAGTGGCTTCGTTCGTGTTTTGGTCATTTTTATAGGTATGTGTATAAAATGGAAAGGTCGCCTAATATAAAATCTCGAAAACCGCGGGTCCGCTAGTATATGTATCAATAAATAAGCGAACTACTTTGTTACTGTATTAAGACACCATATTTATATGTTATATTGACTAATAATGTGATCCTGTTATGGTCTTAGTGTTAAGAAATACAGCGTAAACTCTTTATAACGTCGTTCGTTATAACGAAAACCCCCCTTTTACGTAGAAGGCTTAGGTCGATTTGGCTGGGCCAATACATTCGTACACCCTTTATAGCACAACAGCGATTCTATATAAAGAAAAACGTCTACATTTAGATGTCAATGAATATAAAGAAAAATACCTACTGTAAGGAAATTTGTCAGGAAGAAAGTTTATTGTTAGATAGATATCCACTAAGAAGGGACCTTTCGATAGGGTCAGATTAAAGAGGTCATAGGGCACTTGCAATTACACGCGGACGAATTCACGGTTAGTTTATTATAAATTCAGGCTTTTTCCTTTAAAAGCATTTTCAAGAACGATTGAATTGCTTTAAAATGGGTCTTTAAGCCTCTAAGTCTAAATACTGTGCGTTTTAAAATCAAATTTAATGTCCTAATTTATTCATTGTTATGGTATGGTCGTATGCAGAAACTAACGGATTTCCTAAAAGGAAATGCCGGTGAGTCACGACGGATTAATTGATTTATTTTGCCTCAACTCTTATTCCAATAATTTTTTGCAATTTTTTGTTAAATGATGACTCAGCTCGTGACTTGCTATTTTTTTAAGAATATTTAAGGTATAGGCCTATAACTACGAGTCTTCCGATATTGCAGTTTGCCACTTGTTATATTTTCTTCTTAATATGTATAAATTACGCGTCACGTTGTTTGTCCGCGATGGACTCCTTAACTACATAACCGATTTGAATCAAATTTGCACACCGTGTGCAGTTTTATTCAACTTGAAAGATAGGATAGCTAACATCTCAATTTATAGCCGCAAATAAGAATGAGTCGCCGAAATGTATGCACGTGCGTAACTTCCGAACGACTGCACCAAAATGGATAATTTCTTTTTTGTTGTGTTCGTTACCGCTAGGACAAGGTTTGTTTAAGAAAATAGAAATGGCAAAGGGCAAGCTTGAAGAAAATGGAACAGAAACGGGAACGGGGAATAATGTTATGGGATAATAGAATGTAGTACACAGTAAGTAACCCAACGTTCGGACTTACCAAACAAAAAGAAAGAAGAAATATATAATTTTAATAATAATAAATTTCTTTATTAAGGGTAAACACCCAATACAAAAGTCAGAGTTACAATAGATTAAATAGTAAAAAAAAATAGCTTTACCACTAAAAATAATCATACGCCTGTCTGTATATAAATAGAAAAATCAATTTTCAATGATGTAATATAAAAATATAAAAAAGTGGTTTTTAATAATGTAATCTATGTCAATATTCGCATACAAATTGTGTAATATGCAATTGGGTACATTACCTCTAACAAGCGACGTTTATTTGACCCAAAATCTATTTACCCCTCGAAGCGGGCCAGTTTTGCAACGCAGCACCTGTTCAATTAGACAGGTTTGAGACAGCCTCCACGTATCTAGTTCACGACTTCATTATCAGGCGTGCGTTGCTCAATTTTGAACGTAGTTTGCTCTTATCTATTTTACTGTCCTTGAGGTGCTGATAGCTCTAACCTTCAGTTGAAAAAATGCGCCGATTAGTTGTTTGTCTGTGATGACTTGCTGAATTTAATACACCTAACCTGGTCGTATACTAGATTGAAATCAAAGAATTAGAAAAATGGCGAAGAGCCTGTCGTGACACGCTTATACAGAAGGCTTCCGTACCTACGAGGAAGTAGACCTAGCGTTATCCCGGTTAATTACCACAGAACCCCCACGATCTCTACAAACTTACGACTAATAACGCAAAGTAACATAAATCGGGTCCCACTGTTTTACGTGGTATAGAAGGGTTCCGTATCTGATACGCTATAAACGTATTTGTTAAATAATTTCAAAAGCTGTTGTCCGATTTCGTTCAAAATATTTTGCCTAATGAGTTTTTAGCACGTTCCATGAACACGGAAAATTTCAAGTCTCTACGTCTAATAGTTTGGAAATGCTAGGGGGGACCACCTTACGGCAGACAGACGGACGGAAAACTTAGGGTTCATTTTTTCCTTTGGAGGTACGGAAACCTAAAAATCTAATTATTGAGGTTTTACGTCAATTGCAACAGACAATTATTAATATTATTCAAAATTATCCGCGTAAGAAGCCTTTCTAAACGCAAGGTCGTTCCGAATACCTAATGAAGGGTGTACACCAAAAAACATGACGATTGGTCGCACCGCGTTCGCTTCGGTTTCCAAAAGGCATTCCATAACTTGATATACATATTGTATATTCCTTTACTGTGTTGCCTGCAGTTGCTCTTGCTGCGACCGGGTGATAGATGGGTGACCCATTCTAGCACTGGTTTATATTTGATATCCGACCTCTTCCGTGTTTCGAAGGGTACGTAAAACAGTGGGATCCGATTAATGTCACTTTGTGATATTAGTCGTGAGGTTGTAGAAATCGTGGTGGTTCCGAGGATGACGCCAGATGGCAATCGGTTATCTTACTCTCTATCTCTATCTCGCCCCACAGCCACTTCTTCTACAATCTAAGCGGACCCTGGTATTTAACCGGGATAACGCTAGGAAGAAGGAGAAGATCATGTTATATTCTTTCTTTTCTTTCACTCTTCATTTCTTGTCACGTGTTTAAAGTTCACAACTGTAATTTAAAGATTATCTGTATTAATGTTTCTTTCCCACAAAGAAAAAAAATAACTGCTCAATTTATATTAAAACTTTTAAGAAGTGGTATCCTATTCGAGTATACGATCTTTACACAAAAACATAAGTTTATCCAAAAGTGTGTGAGTGGATAAACCAGTCAGTCAAAGCCGTAAGTTTTTTATTCACTTTGGTTACTTCATCAACAAGTATGAACTTTAATTTTTCAGGTGCCAAGTCTTATTTAATATAACATGTTTAATACACGTGCCTCAAAACTTTTGTACTGATGCACGTGTATTAAACATATTATATTAAATAAGACTCGTGCTGCATTTATTTGAGTGTTCTAATATTTATTTGAGGCACAAACAATATTTATTCGAAACAGATATTTTAAGAGTAAGAAGTGGGTAACTGTCATCGCTAGTATTAAATATAAAAGAATAGAAGTAATATATTAGAGACCGATACCGCTACTTGAGGTCCATGCAACATTAATTTGAGACACTATGACGATGATTTTTTTAATTGAGACACATGGAGTATCAATTTGAAAAAAAAAATGTTTTTATACGGGTAATTCTACATCCAAATGAATATTTAAGCTTAAATCCAGCGCTTTAGGGGTGTTGATTGATTTTAGGTGCGGTGAAAGTACAGATTGACTAAGCCCGACGTTTCTATTTTCATCCGAAGAACAAACAAGTTGACAAATTGGATTTACTTTATAGAGGTCCTTTCCACGAGCGAGAATATACAAACATAGTAAATCATATTATCTATATGATGAACGTTATAATTCTACATCTGATTTAAGTACTTAATAGTATACTAATAGCCGTTACACACGTACACACGTATCGATAATTCGTTGCGAAGAAACTGTACAGTTGAGTCGTTGCGGAAAAACTGTGCAGTTTTTCCCAACGCTTTATCGATACACGTATAGCGGCTATAAGAAATATTTTGGTTATTTTTATTCCTTATTTTTTGTTAAAAATAATTGTAGAATTCGTAATTATATTCGTTATGCAGAAAACGTGCTTCTAGTTAAATACATTATCTGATTCATGAAAATCACCATTTAACCAACTCTAGACAATAGAATGACGTGTTGCATTAAGCATTTATGCTTACGGTTGACGGTCAAAAAAGTTAAATGCATCCAATTACCTACGCGACGGCGAAATCTAGTACGATCTTAGATTAAATTGAATTTCCTGAGACTCATTATGCTTATTATCTAAATACACGGTAAAAAACTTTTAATATTTCATTTATATGTATTAGAAATAAGAATGGTTCAAAAATCAAGCCTTGCGCTACTCTCTAAGTATCAAAGGCCACAAAATTTTTTAGGCTCTCCATTTTACTGAGTTATACGAGTAATTACAGGGATAAACAATTTTACCGCATAGTTACGTTAAAAATTGTTTTTTTTTTGCCATAAATGATCCTAATTCATTTAAATATAATAATTCATTTTGACTTTATAAATCTTATCTATACGCTATAAAAATAAATAACGCTGAAGTTTTTGTTTGTTTACATAAATGTGCTAATCTCACGAACTACTGGTTCGATTTTAAAAATTCTTTCATTGTTAGATAGCCCATTTATAGAGGAAGGATTTTATAAGCTATACATCATCACGCTAAAACTTTTCACCTCATTTTACGCGGACGAAGTCGCGCGGGTAACAACTAGTAGATTATAAACGAAGCATACAGTTTGTTTTCTTTAAAATCGCGGGAATTTATATGAAACTCAGAGTAATAAAATAGAAAACCGATTATCTCAGGATAGTGAGTTCGTAAAAACGATACGTGCTTCTCGGCTTGTATTTTGTATTGCAGCGATTTCTTATTTTATTATATTTCCTGCGGTTATCATCAGAATTATTGGATTTAAGTTTCGATTTTACCACGCCACAAGAGACAGGCGAAACGTACGGGCACTAACTACCTTTTCTTTACAAATATTGCAAGTATTGTATGGGTACATAATTTTAATTATTGTATATATAATAATAATTATAAGCCAGAAAATATTTTTTTTTGGTATTGTGAAGAATGTGTTGAACCCAGACAAGCTAACTGGTTTTAAAGCCGCGAAAAATTTAATGCACTGCTTCTGTATTTATTATGAATCCCACAAAAAAATGTTTTTTGTGGGATTCATATATATATATAGATAGTTAGTTAGATAGTTTTAGTCCATATCCCTGGAAAGTATAAGTAATTATACTTGTTTTTTGATGTATTTATTTTCAAGTCCATGTCGTTATATATATTAAGCAGTTAAATAAAACGGGCTGTCTCTATAGTAGCAGCTTATATTCCAATATTGGTGTTAAACTTGCACCAGAGTTCTAAAAAACCCAATGTATAGATGGTTCAAATCATACCCGTTCCTGAAATTGTGATCTCCATGCAAATAACAAACGGACCATACATTTTTTTATCGAGCCATTCTAATCCGGACAACATCACTTATTCGCATATATGCATAGTCCTCTGGCACAATCAAAACATGCACTGAAATTTTTAATCCCTTAGCTTCATAGAAGGACTACAGTAAAATCTCTATGTGGATTTGAAAATAGATTCGAAACAGAAAATATCTGTCAAATATGGCGCAGGCTTATCCTTTTTGTACTAAAACAGATGAATCCCTGTGCCATATTAACTAATATTAATAAATAACAATTTTTATGGTTTTCTCCATTCGCTCAAAAAATTGAACAAACTGTTTCCATGAACGCAGACTAACTATAATAATACGAATTTTTATCGTTTAGCTTTAATAACATGTAATGTTATAAATCATAAATTATATGAGGAGATCGTGGCCTAATCAGTGGTCGGCATTTTGAGTCGATCGCTAAGTTAAGTTGCTCAGGCTGCGACCGGGTGATAGATGGGTGACCCATTCTAGCACTGGTTTATAGAACACCGGGCAGTTACGGCTGCCCGTGAGACACAGGCCCGGGCAAGGAGGTTCACCTCGAGGCCCGTACTCCCAGGAGATACCCCTCCAGGAAGACACCCGATCCTCAGAATACTGAGATATAGTTATTTTTGCCATTTTAACTAAAATAAGTTTTTAGTTTAAGAAACAAACAAATAATAAAACATCATTAAAATAACATTTCAATATAATTAATCGCATCGTTAACTATTATTAAAATACATAATTTGCTTCCATACTGCCATTTTTATCGAATTATAGGCCGAAGATGACTTAAATGACAAAACGTTTTATGCGATTTCCCAAAAACCTGCTTTTTCGAGTTAGGTCAGTCTATGTTTAAGATAGATATGTAGAGCGTATAAATGTGTCGCCGTTAACATAGTTTAATTATGATAGCAGAAGGCGCCAATTGTAATCATATGCTTTAAATAGGTTTATTCTATATATCTTAAAGGTAAATAAAATTAAAGTGTTTTATTGAGCCTCAATAGCTCAACGGAATACGGTATGGACTGAAATCCGCAAGGTACCCGGTTCAAACCCCACCGGTGTTGGGGTATTGTCGCACCCACTCCTAATGCAAGCTTTTAATTTAAGCTTAGTAGGAGAGGAAAAGGGAATATTAGACATACCTAAAAAGTATTTCTAATATTCTTATTAAAAATAAATAAAGAATAGGATTTTTGAATGAGGCTTAGTTTTGTAGAAAGTTTACATTTGTTTAATGACATCTCCCGGAGATCGTAGGGAAGTCTGTTATGCCGGAGTTAGAGATAGCTCATAGTGTTTGTACATATTTGTCAATGAAGTCCACAAAGTTCTACAAAACTTTGTGCAATTACACAATGTCCCCGTCCGCACTAAATGATCATTGAAATGATCATTCAAATGAAGCTATATCTGGCTCCAGCATTATAAAAACGTGACAGTTACACTTAAACGTGTAGTTTTATGTTTTTTTAATTTAACAATAGACAAATTCAATATTTGGAATGGATTTCTGGAATTTATCAGATCTAGATGTTCAATAACGTGGCCCTACAAAGTACAGATAGACGTCGGTATGACGTTTTAATAAATGCAAATAGATAGTGATGTTGTTAAAAGAAAAGTAGATTCCTCTCTAGCTGAAGCGAGTAATTACTGCACTCGTTTGAATTTAGTGCTATCGCATTCGCTCGGGCACCAACATTTGGACGCTACCCAGTGGGTTACGCTAACAGTAGGCATTGACATAATAGACGGGGACCATGTATTAATCACGTGAAGCTAGAAAGGGGCGGGAGGATTTTGACACAAATCACGAAATATCAAAAGAGGGGAAGAGGGGTGTAGTAAGATATCACGTGTATTTATCCTTTTCGTCAAACGTGCGATTTCTAAACCCAAAAGCGGCAAAAACTACCGGCAACCTCTCTGTCTAGAATTTTTACCATGATTCTCAATTTCAGAGAATTAAAATACCTCTATTTAAAAACCATAATCTACAACTGTTAAGATTCTCTGTAGGTACTAAAATTACACTTGATGTTGGGGGAAGGGGTTGTCTTAAGAATGGAAAGTTGTCTTAGGGGGGGGGGGGTACAAATGGTAAAAAAAGATCACGTGATTAATGGACGGCTCCACATTTGCCGGGTTTATTAGCGATTGGCTTGACGTGAAATGTACGCGCTAGGTGTAAAGCATTTTTTCTGTTATATCAAGGATGGGCACGGCATTAATTTTAGGTCAAACGCTATAAAAAACGTTACATCGGTGTTATCTTGAACTTGATCAGTTAAGGCAAACAGAGAAGTTACGAAAACCGTAACAGCCTCGAAATAGATTATTTCTTATCGTTTGAGTAACATACCAAAGCGGCGTTGTTATCGAACGTAACTGGCCACAAATATTCTGCTTCGCTCACATTAATGGCCATAAACCCTTTTTTTCTATATAAAAGTACACTACACCCTTTTCTATACTTCCCAAAAGAAAATAAAAATTGAAATAGTAACAAACATTATTTTATAATTTCAATTAACAATACGGTATCAATAGTTTGATTGCGATAATTTTTCAAAAGCACAGAATTGATAATCTTGCTGCGATATCATATTTCTTACGAATAATATCAGCACTCGGAATAGACTTTTTTTAATTTATTTCTAAAAAAAACCGACTTCAAATTGACAGAAAGTTGGACCATACTTTAGAGTTTATCAAAATCGCTCTAGCGGTTTTTGAGTAATTAACAAAATTTCAAAAATTTATATACATATGCATCGTTATACATTTTATTCCTTGTTGTTTTTTGAAGGTGGTTTTCTTTTTATTTATAAATAATTAATTACAATTTAAGTTATTAGTAATTTTGGCATTTAATTCCCTTTCGATATAATCAAATATTTACGACTCTTAAGTCTGAGTTCTCTCTTCTCTCTCTCTCTCGTCTCTCTCTTGAGTCCCTTTCTATTTGATTTATTTTAAAGCCAAATATATAAAGCCAATTCAAGCAACCATTTCTAAAAATGCAATAGTATAAAAACTCAGCTGTTTGTTTTACAAACAACGTACTGTGTTTACGCAAAAACTATGAGATTAAAAATAGTACAAGAATGGCGTGTAATAATTTCTGAGCTTTGTTATCGCCGACAGTTTGCAGATGTACGTAGTTTTAAAGTAGAAATTGTGACTCTAAGGTCGAATGTCGTTTGCACGTCAATTAGTTAAAAGGCTCTTTTTTGCTTGTTTATGCATTACGATAATTTCTAACAATAACCTTTAGCTAAATTTCCTTTGGGCGAGGTCCCCACAATATCAGCTGCTTCCATTTGACCGCATTCAACGAAGGGCGGCCCAATACGTCGGCAATCAAGCTCTTTCCGATCGGCTCGATCCTTTGGCATTGCGAAGAGATGAGGGTTCACTCTCCATTCTCTATCGCATACATCATGGGATTGGAATTCTATTCCTGACACTATTACTAAAGATAACCCTTTACACTTTTAAATCTAGAATAAAACAATTTTATCTTTTATGTATCTAGTATGTTTATCGTTTATACTTTCTTTCTATATATGTATTATATTGTTTATAATAACTTTATTAGTAAGTTCTTATTGTTATTCTTTTTCCCCTTTGGTACCTGCACCGCTTTATACTTAATACTATTTTTTACTACACTCCAGGAAAGCTGGAAGAGATCTCTTTTAGGGATAAGTTTTTCCTTTGTTTACTTCCTCTCTGTATTGTGTATTTTTCTATATATAGTTTTAGGTACATAAATAATAAATAAATACAGCCGCCTGTTATACACATTTTTTTTTTTTTTTAGAAATATATGAATACATATGCATAATACACCCAGACTCGAGGTGGGAATCGAACCCACGACTCCTGGAGCAGAAGGCAGGGTCACTACCCACTACGCCAACGAGTCAGCCGAATAGATATATGTAAATTTAGAAGAGAGAAACTAGACTATAATAAATGTACATATATTTTTATCTACTTACTAACTAATGGACGCGCAGACGTTGTCTTGCCTGCTATTAGTTAATTAAATGATCTCCTTTGTTTATAAAATGTGATACAGGCCGAATTTGTACGTTTTATTAAAAAAATAATATTACACGGCACTGCACTCAAAAGGTCTAGTACGAACGTCGCGTCGTCTATTTGAATTATTCTGATTTCTGAAATAATTTGAATTTTTTTGATTAATCTCTCGTCTTTTTCTTTCTTTCTTTCTCTTTCCTTTCTTTTCAACCTTCCTTGAAATAATGCTAATGGAAAACAAAACACAATTAAATACGGTCCAGTGGTTTTCGGCTTTTAGCGAGACTAACGAACACCGATTATTTTTTATAGATATAGATAACGATAAAGCTTAACAATGGACTGTTTTTGAATATCCATTTTCTTAATTAGAGCATGGAGCACAATATACTTCAAAATAACGCTGTGGACATGTACGAAATATACTACTCGGAACTAAATTCCATTCCCCCCGTGGAGCGAAGCAGCTGTCATACCGTGAACGTGTATAGAGAGCCCGGCGGCGGTCGGCGCCCGATACGGTCTCTGTCTTGGCAGGCTGAAGGTGCGAGACTTGCCTGCGCTCACGCTGACGTCAATTTTATGAGAAGCACTAGAAGTATTCAGTTTTCATACATATGGGATATAGGTCGGTATAAACTTTAGTGTATTTATACCTTTGTTGACGACTCTGACCAGGCGCAAATCCACAGTGGTGGGCACGATAGGCATGCCCCCCAGGCCACCACCGTAATAGACTTGTCACGTCATATTTTCACAGTCTATTGAGATAGAAAGATTGTACCATCCAGCCAGTACCTTTTTTTTATTAGCCTGTTGTGTCCCACTGCTGGGCAAAGGCCGATATACATATAGAGTTAAGTTATGGAATGGTTAATAAAGTGAACTCAGTGTTGTGCGGGGTGAGGTAGTAGGGGGAGGGGTATTAGGGATAAGGAAGTGTGGGTGGGTTAGTGAAAATGAAGTAGGGGTAGCAAGGAAACGTCATATTCAAAGAAACCTCAATCATAGACAGTGCCGGATTAGCTCAGAAGCAAATAAGCAACTGTTTTCGGCACAGGAGCACCTAAAAACTCTAATTATTTTATATAAAACCTCTTTATATAGTAAATAATTTAATTATTTTCAAAGACTTATAATAAGTTACTTATGTAATTTGGGGGCATAAGCGTGGATCGCTTAGGGCATCAATAGCCTAGACCATCAATTTCAGCACTTTTGGTGGTTTTAGTGTGTACATAGTGTTCCAGAAAGTAACATACATGTTACTTACGTACTGGAGTGGCTCTGAAGCCCAAAACGAGCTTTGGCCTCCGACAGGACGTCGAACAAAGAACGTGTGATAAAAAAAATATTTCTAATTAGAATTAAATACTTGTATTACTTTTAATTGTAAGCAATACACAACGTTGAGCGTTTTTCATAATCAAGTTTTTATGGGTTGACACGTTATTCCTCAATGACATCTAAATGAAAACGGGACCATCGAAAGGGAATATTTACGACTAAATCGAAAAAGGTAATGCTCTACTCAGAAACGAGATGCATTGAGAGCGTATCTTTGTACTTTAATAGAAAGAGACAAAGCTATACTCAGAAAAGAGATGCATTGAGAGTGTATATGTAGGCTTTAATAGAAAGAGACGAAGCTATACTCAGAAAAGAGATGCATTGAGAGTGTATATTTAGGCTTTAATAGAAAGAGACAAATCTATACTCAGAAACGAGATGCATTGAGATATATTTGTACTTTTATAGAAGGAGACAATGCTATACTAAGAAAAGAGATGCATTGAGAGCGTATATTTAGGCTTTAATAGAAAGAGACAAAGCTATACTCAGAAAAGAGATGCATTGAGATATATTTGTACTTTTATAGAAGGAGACAATGCTATACTAAGAAAAGAGATGCATTGAGAAACTACGTTGCGCTTTAAACGGAACAAGTTACTCCATCCGTTACGTTTTCATGCCAAAACCGCTGAACCGAATTCGACGATCGGTACAGAGATAGATTCGAACCTCGGAGAAGGACATTGGCTACATTTTGCCGCGAAAATAAAATTTGACAGAGGTGAAAGGGGTTGAAAGTCTGTATGATAGTCGAAAAAAACAACGCTGACGAAGTGGCGGCCAAAAGCTAGTAAATATTAAAAGCTTTCAAAGGCATAGTCAAAAATGGACTCTACAGTACTTATGAACTTCATGTACCTACAAATTTTTATTTTTTTAGTTCTTTTTAATTCATCAGTCAGTTTCATCAGCTTTTCCGAATGTGACCTTATTCCAGGTGTCCGTGGTCACGAAGGACTTTAAGCAGGGGTTGCTACCCTAACTGAGGGATCTATAAATACGTAATATTGATTCGGTAGATATTCGATAGGCTTTGTACCCTACACCTAGCAAATAAAACATTAAACTCAAATAAATATAAAGAAACTACGTAGTTACATAAAAAATATAAAGTAATTGTAACTTAAAAAACAAAAAACAATTACTGGAAACATGGAATACAAAATATAAAGCACTTTCTGCCATACTTCTATTATTGCTAATTGTGTTTGCTGTCTGTACCAAAGAAGGTAATATCTGCCGCCGAGTTACATCGTATTTGATTATGCCCCGAATCTCTGGGGGAGCCGGGGCATGATTAAAGTTCAAACATCAAAAGCGGTCTGAGAAATCAGGACTGCGTTATAATTTCATATCCACCGAGTACGGCGCAATGTCAAGATGCCTCCTTGACTAATACAGTAATTTTAATAATGAGACAGGAGTTATTTTTTTTATTAAGATTCATACCCACTGAGTACCACAATCTAGAATTCGACGTCGCCAGTTACGTATCCAAACAATACATATTAAATTGTAGGACGGGTAGCTTGACGATGACGTCGCCAAGTTAGAAGCGTAGCCATTACTACTGGCTACTCATTTGGCAACCACAGATATCCTTTTTTCACGGATTTACACCCAGGGGGTGGATCTTCCTTTATTTGTCCGATAACTGGTCCGATCCACTACGGGTACGCGACCCCGGAGTGCCATGACCCGTTCGAAACACATCCCTGCGACTCGTGGATTGTAGAATGCGAGACCCTTCTCCCTTGTCGTACCTTCTGCCGGTTAGCTTCGCCTTTTCGGCCAGGGTGAGTGGGCTAGATTAGATTTACGCAGCGGTTTACCTAGAACTAGATATGTTACTTCATCCATTCTAGAATCCAAAAACATAATGGATTCAAACTCAAATTTATTTATTTACACAATTGTAAACTACATAGATTTTATACAACAGCCTCATCACAATCTACCATTTATAGATGTGCAAATATTAATTATGTAATTTCAAATATAATTTGAATTCATGGAATCTAGGTTATTAAAATAGACAGATGGTCGTAGATTCTATTGATCTATACAAGTTATTATCGTGTGTGTAATTACAGCCTGTAAACATAGCCAGATTCATGCAACTTATTGAAATAGGCTGTTACATAGTCATACATTCTATTCGGCTATACGTTTTAGTACCGCGTGTATAATTAGAGCCTGTATTGGTAGCCACTTACTGAGCTAGTTTAGATTCGTGCGACTTATTAAAAAAGGCTGTTACATAGTGGTAGATTCTATTGGGCTATACAAGTTAGTATCGTCTACGTAATTACAACCTGTAATGGGAGCCACTTACTGAGCTAGTTTAGATTCGTGCGACTTATTAAAAAAGGCTGTTACATAGTTGTAGATTCTATTGGGCTATACAATTTAGTATCGTGTGTGTAATTACAGCCTGTAATGGGAGCCACTTACTGGGCTAGCTTAGATTCACGCGACGCTTTATCTAGAACACGCAATTAACCCGATTAAATACCGAGCTGTTAACAGGTGCTTGGCCTACATTCTGATACACTGACAATGTTATGTAGAAAGGCTTTAATATATTCTAGTGAAGTTATAATTAAGTCGGCATAGTAATTAATATCATAATTGTTTGAATTTAATTGGCCTTCTAGTGGTTCAGTTGCTATAATCAGGATAAATCTACTTATGATAAATTCATTTTTAGAAAGGACATCTAAAGCCGCACTAGTAGGATCATACCAGATTTGGCTAGGCAGGGGAGGGAATACTGACAGTAAAGGTGAGTGTTACTTTTCTTACAGTTTTAGGATATAACCTTACATTGTCAACTGTATTCCTTTGTTCATTGTACAATGTTGTGAAACAACAGCCTCAACCTTGTACTTATGCGCAATGACACGCCACCGATTACAGCTCTATTGGAGATTCTAACACTGTTACTTACAGTTTAAGAACATATCTTATATTAACAAAAACGCTCCTTTGTTCATTTTTAATGTCGATAAGCTAACAGCGTCAACCTTGCTTTTATGCGCAATGAGACGCCATCCATTACAGCTCTATTGTGGATTCTGACACTATTCTTACAGTTTTAGGAGATGGCTTACAATGACAAACATGTTCCTTTGTTCAAGCAAAACATTGGACAATTATAATAGTCGGAACTTAGAGCTGCCCGACTAGGACAATTTCTCTTTTAGAATTGGAAATTATCTGGAAAATTATAGTACCACGTAATGTATAGAAGGCAACCAAGACTGTTCGCGTAGTATTGTATTCCTAATTCCCACTCACCAGTATGTTTCCAGAGCTCTGTACTGAGAGTAAGGTAGAGTCCTTGCCAAATATGAAAATATACCAGTTATAACCAGTGCAAATACAACTTCGACTGGATAAGGCAAGGTATGCGTGTATGAATACTGGCACTATTTACACAAGCCATTGATAACAAAGGATGCAGCGATAAGGTCTTCATTAGGACTCATATAAAACATAATGAGTGTATTTATCGCGCTAATAAAAAATAATTCATCAACCTCATATTTATATTTTAACGTGTTTTAAATGAACATGGAGACAATTCGGAATATATAATATTATTATTTTTTATATTACAAGGGGCAAATGGGCAGGTGGTTCACCTATCATCTTGCGATTTTCACCAATAGATAGAATGATTATTGAGAAGGTTTACATGTATAATTCATACATAGTATAGTAGATACAGACGAGAATTTGAATGGTTTGTAACGTAATATCGTTAAAAAACGTATTTTTATGCCTTTACATAGCGTGTGCTGGCTAAACCTTAAGAGATAGGTCAAAATAATGTACTAAGGAATTGTATATCTTAAAAAGATCTATAAAAAGGTCAGCAATGGCAGATGTCAATCTCCCATAGTAACCATTTTTATCTTTTGCATATTCCAAAAAATAATGCACTACATACGTGACTATTTTAAAGAATACCGTTTGAATATTCTAGATACGTTATACATTTTATGCAGATTAAAATCACCGTCTACAGCATATTATTATAATCGATATCTTCGAAGTTATGAGATATTTAAAATACACAGCCAGAGCGGCGGGCAGTAGGTGCGGTAAGAGACCAATAGATGGCGCTATGTTTTGATATTCAATAGATGTTTTAGAGTAGCCAATGTACGGACAAAACAACGTCTGCCGGATCCGCTAGTGTACTATAAACCTGTAGTAATACTTTCAATCTGCAACTCACGTGACGATCTTAACGGTACTAATTTCAACCGATCAAGTTGCTAATCCAGTATTCATTTTTAACCGTGCAAAACATACTTAATTTACTTTGGTAGACTTACGTATATTATATACGTTAGTATATCTCATTGTTTGACCTACATATTTGTAGTAAACGGTTCTCATAAAAGTTAATTTATTAATCGACTTCAAGAAAAGGAGGTTCTCAATTCGACTGTATGTTTATGCGTGTTAAACGCGATTGCTCTGCCATTTATAAACCGATTTTGGTGATTCTTTTTTTGTTTCGTAGATCATACTTTAAAGGTGGTACCATATATATTTTAACAAAATCGGCCCAGCGATTTTTGAGAAGTTTTATAGAATAAGTTTTATTAACTTTTTATTGGTGTGCATTCACTGTGGAAGTGATTGAATTTTGTTGCGATTTTCACAAAGGAACGAGACTTATGCGTCTACCGATATTCATGAATGGCTGTACTATTAGAAGGCACTCGTACTCTTTGCTGCCTCTACTCTACTCTACCTCTGAGTCATCGCGAGATGGACCAAGTGTTCCCCTTTAGACCCTCGCGCTTGCCCACTCTCGCCGGCCCTCGAAGAGTGCAGAGGCAGCTTAAGAATAGCCATTACGAAACGAGTAGCACTTTTCTTACATTTAACTTCGTGGGAGTTTTATATTAAAAAGTAACAAACTAATAAGGAAAATATCTAGAATGTAGAATATGTAAAAAAAAAACTATTTTTGATAGGCTATTAAAAAACAAATGCTTCATAATGTAGCAGTTTTATTGTAATTAGACAAACCATTCGATATTTTAACATTATATGACTCTTCCGGAATTACCTAACTCATGACTGTATTTAGACCCGTCAGAGGCAAGCTCTCGTTCATTACAAGTTTGCTACGAAGGGGAGTCGCGGCGGGAATGGTACAATTAATATCCTTGAGCTACTATTTCACATTAGTGCGATTATAATTTGGTAAATAATACTTAAATAATTGTAATGTAAATACCACGCGCCGGTTTATTTCGATAACGACTGTGTAAACTGCCTAAAATTCTCATTTTAACAATCTCTATCGTAGTAACCTGTATTATTTAAAATATGTTTCTATGTAATGTATTGAAATTGGGATATCTATTCTGTCAAAAATTATAGGTACAATATATAATTTCAAAAGGTATTTACGAAATGTGATATAATAAGTTATGAAAGAAATAATGGAATATAATTATTTATATGTAATTGTCTAAAGGTAATATATAAACGGTACGTCTATAATCAACAAAAAAAAAAAATTAAAAAAAAGGAAAATATTTAAACTTTTTATATTTCTAAAAGTCAAAAAATGTAATATTATAAAACTGCATTGCAGCTATAAAATTATGAAGCACATATTGTTAAAAATAATTAATAAATATGATTATGAATTACAGGCTAAAATTTCCGTATGTTTACTTACTTTTCTTCTGTCATTTTGCGAAAAAATACTTTATGAACTTAACAAAATAATAGTGCTCAACACAATATCACAGGAGCTACTTAAAAAGAGATAAATATTTAAATAGTATCACATATTAATCACTAGTTTTGAAGTTAGTAAATTTTACGCGCGCGATCTTGTTGGCATTATAATTTGTCGTGCGCGTCTTCACCCTTTGGTGGTTGCATATGTACTGATAGTAAATAAATGATTCCTTCTATATATGCATTTTTTCCGCACAGACTATTTAGCACGAAATCACGCTGAAGTTTGGCGGTATTTCTGTCAAAGACTAACCAATGTAATTTGGAACGTACACTTCGTTGATATTATTTGCTCCATATCGCATAGACTAAAACTTTAAAAACAGAAAGGCTTCAGTCTTTGCGTTCCGAAAATTCAATCGACTTTCATGACGTTATATGTATACATATTTTCTTTTATCTCCTAATTGGCAGTAAAATTATGTCAAATAGGATGCATAGGGAATGCCGACTTTTATTGCAAACCATTATCAGTAACGTTTATCTGTAAATAATAAAGATGTCATTTCATACTACAGTGCAACCTTAATATAACGTACCTCAATATAACGACTTCCGCGATTTAACAAATTATTCATAATACCCTTGAATTGTCCATAAGAGAAAATTAACCTTAGTTCAACGAATTACTTGATATAACGAATATTTTCTTGTTCCCCTCCGATTTGTTAAATCGAGGTTGCCCTGTATAAGCCCTCATTAGCACGACAGCTTTTTTACCGCGAGTTAAAAAAGCGTTCAAATAGAACATATGGATTGTCAAGTTTATGTACACACGGCAATGCTTTCATAACGCGGTGCTTTTCATCGAGTAATGGTCTGTTTTAAATGCTACTTATGTGTACGTTTCCGGTATATTTTCATATCGACGGCGCTGAAAAAGTGCCAACGCCGAGATTTAACGCAACGCTTTTTAAACTCTCTTGCGAATGAGTCTAACTAATGTCATGTCATATAAATCACGTATAAGTTAAGTAAATATGATCCATGAGTCTAAGACCCTACCGCAGCTAACAAAAGAGATTAAAACGTCATATCTGGAATCTTCATAAATTGTAACTAAGAACCATCTCCATTACATCAGCCTTCAAATAAAAAAATACATCATTATCGGTCTATACGTTTAGGGGCTAAGATACCACATACAGGCACATAATTTTAATTACAGGTAGCACCACTCTTGCAGTCCCTTGGTCTATAGCCGAATTTGTCCGGCGAGTCCAGGCACCAGTACCTTTTTCTCACATACCGATAGCTCCCACGTAAATTGTTGTAACCCCAATCCCACAACTTCACAGTAGAGTGTTACAAACACGTAAAGTGAAATAAAATCGTCGTAAAAGTTATATAACCCTTTTGTGTATACAATTATATATTCAATTATGACGATTACATTATTGTATTCAATAATATTAAAAAGTGACCGTTGTATTACAATTTCTTGTAACGCTCAACTATAAAGCTGGGTATTTGGAGTTACAACAACTTACGTGGGAGGTATTGATAAGATCGGCGTGAAGTGGCGGCAATACTGCCACGACAAGTGATAGTAATCTTGTCGCGTTTCGTTCTGTTTGTGAGAGTTCCCGATGGCCCAAACCCCTCATTCAAAGCCGGTAAAGCATCTGCGAGCCTCCTGAAGGTGCAGATGTCCATGGTGGCCGGTAGTCACTTAAGCGAACCGCCTACCCGTTCGCCCCTTGCAACATTTAAAAAAAAACATAACACATCAAACGTCTCTCTATGTTTACAAAAGGAAATAAAGAAGATGGAACTTGTCGTGACTAAAAATGTTATTCTGAATATAACATTTCATTTATTTGAATAAACAAAGTTAACGAGTAATTTATTTTGCACTTACTTTAAACATAAATAGAGTAAGAAATATGCAAATATTTTTCACTTGCAAATAAATATTTGTGGGTGTGTTAGGTGTTAATGTACTATACCCACCATCGTCACTAGTTTGTTTTATGTTACAAGGGGCAAACGAGCAGGCAGCAGGCACCTAAGTGCCTACCGAGGCCCATGGACATCTGCACGACCAGAAGGCTAGCAGATGCGTTGCCGGCCTTTAATGACGAGTTTAGGCCACCGGGAAATACAAAAGAATCTCCAATTAAAGGGACAAACTCAAATGTTAATATAGTGTGCACCCTATAAACCCCAATAAACATCAATATTAACTCTGAAATCATTACAATTTAAACACCCCTTTTAATGTAATAAAAAACGTAATAAAGTTACATCTCCACAAATTACTATAATGTCTTTATTTAATGGTAGACCTCTGCAAATGCGAATGTATTGACGTAAAAATGAGCATTATGTCCTGTAGCATAACGATCATTTTTACTGTTTTTGTTTTAACATAAATGCAAGTACAATGGTGACGTATTATTCACGGGATATGTCAGAAACGCCAAAAAGTGTCGTGCAGTTATGGCTTATATTGCAATGGAATAAGAGTGAATGGAGCAGCATTCTGTTAAGGATTTTGAGGGTATCACACAATTGACCCTTATCGTACCAATTGAGAGCAGTTAAGATGTGCGTAGTGATGTCTTTAATGATCCATTACTTCAGTTAATACGCATTAGTCAAACCAATATTCGATTTGAAACATATCAAGCTTATTTCAATCTAAACGTAAAAGTTCAATCGGTTCCGAAGCGAACGTTGAGGCTAAAACTTTAAACATTCCTAGAGTTAAAGTTCTTCGATGTTTCCGTCTGATTAGTTTTTTTATTTTATCAGTAGTAAAATTCAGTAGGTTTGTTGGAAGTTTCATTGAGAAATTAATATATTATTTTATTAGTAAAATTAGCGATTAAATGCTTTTGATAAAAGGATGTGATAGTAGTAATATTAAAAGTAAGTTAGAATTTATTATTCTAGAAGAGTCGATCGACACTTTTAATTTAAATAACTAGTTGTTACCCGCTACTTCCTTCGCTTAAAATAAGTTACAATAAAGATTCAATTTTAGCGTTATACATTCTATAGCCTTTCACGATGAATGGGCTATCTAACACTAAAATATTTTTTTAAATCGGAAATGTACTTCCTGAGATTTGCATGTTCAAGCAAACATACAAAAAAATCTTCAGATTGTTATATTAAAAAAAGAAAATAGATTTTGAAATCTGACGACCGCATTGATGAGTAATATGCTTCATATGATAAATTATACTAATAAATGCGTTATGTAACTCCTGCGCACACTCTCCGAAGAATAATCTGTAGAAGACCGATAAACACGCCACCCTACGGCGATGTTGAAGACTGTAGAGATTTAGAGTCTTCTGTTATAATAGCCGAATAACCAATCCTCTATATGTCTTTTCCATAACACGTGACACTGGCGGAATGTTTTATGAAATAATAAATTCACATGTCACGCCAGTAAAAAGGTTTAATACGAACACCACCTATTTGAAGTATTGAACAAATCTGCACTTTTTTGACTAATTTTACATAATCTTACCACTTTTCCTTTCTTTCTTTGTCTTTAAATCTTACCTGAAATAAGGCGAATGAAACAAGCCGTTTTCAAGTTTTATCGAGACAAGCGAACGATTATTTTTCCAATTTCAATTCACTTATTATTTACTACTTTCTATGACCCTATAATATTATTAACGTTCCCGTGAATTGTCTGTCAAAAGGTCTAAAGTTACATTAGAAATAATTTTATATTCTTAAATTTTCTAATTTTCCGCGGAATTTTCGTACCCTCTCCTGACAATAACAAACACAAGAAAAAAAATAGCGAAATCGGCCGTTCACGCGTGATACCGTGACCGAAGTAAATAGACATTCATTTGTATAAGTGGTTAAAAGGAAAAATAAAACATTTGGGTAATTACAAAATCTTTATTAGCCAAAAATAAATAAGCGTATATTTGGAGGATATAGGTACAGTCATAGAGTAAAGAACTAACAGGATGTAAAAGTGGCTACGATAAATCAGTTCTATGCGGATAATATGTAACAATTTATATTGATGCTATCAAGTCTACAACCCCAGATAAAACTCCTATATTTGCTATTTTTTATTTGTTTTTTGCTTTACCTAATAGCAGGTAAGCACGTTAAACATAAATTACCTATGTACGGCATTATACTTTATGGCATTACTAGCTGCGTCCCGCGACTCCGTCTGCGTGGGCCACCCTTATTCACTTAAGGGGATGAAAAATAGATGTTGACCGATTCCCAACCCTAACCAATATGCACGCAAAATTTCATGAAAATCCGTCGAGCCGTTTTGGAGGAGTTTGGCAACGCACCCCGTGACACGAGGGTCGTGCAGAGGTCCATGGGCGCCGGTAGGCACTTCGGTGCCTGCTGCCTGCTCGTTTGCCCCCTTGTAACATAAAAAAAAGCTGTCTAGCATGAAGGCTTTACTACTTTCATACATTCTTCTTCCTTCTAGCGTTATTCCCGTCTAGAACGAGGGTCTGCGTAAATTGCAGAGGATGAGGGTGGGTGTTAAGATAGTCATTTGCCGTTTGACGTCAAACCCGGAAGCCCCCTAATCTCACGACTTAAATCGCCCACTATTTAAGTGTCTGAAACACGGAGGAGGTCGCATATTTAAAAACTGGGGATAGAATGGGTCACCCATCTATCACTTGGCCGCAGTAAGAGCTGCTTAACCTAGCGCTAGACTTATATAACGGCCACTGAATAAGTTATGACTTCAAAAGGAACATATATTATATACTAGCTGTGCCCGCGATTTCGTTCGTGTAAAGTTAGGTAGAAAAATAATTTAAATTTTAGCGTGATGATTTATCTATAGCCTTTTTCGGTAAATGGGCTTTCTAACATTGAAAGAATTTTTCTGAGATTAGCGCGTTCAAGCAAACAAGCAAACCAACAAACAAACTCTTCAGCTTTATATATTAAGCATAGATATAATATTAATGTTTCCTAAAGATATTTCTCGACGACTTGAGACAGTGATTTTAACGCGTTTCTCCCCATTTGTTATATACGAAGACATTTCCAGTCCCTTGGGAATTCATTACAAGTGGATATTTGATGCGACATTGGTGCCGGCATATATTTTATTCATAGCTTGTATGTTTGTTGTTAGTAATTGACATTTTCTTTTTCCCTATATAATCTTATTCTGAACTAGCTGTACCCGCGACTTCGTCCGCGTAGATATAGTCAACTACACAGCGTGACGATTAATATAATTTTTCAAATCAGTAGTTTCTGAGATTAGCGCGTTCAAGCAAACAAATAAACTCTTCAGCTTTATATATTATTAGTACTAGTATTAGTACCGGTTTCGCGATCGGGGTCTGGGTCGGTGTCGGGGTCGGTGTCGGTGTCGGTGTCGGGCTCTGGGTCTGGGTCGGTGTCGGTGTCGGTGTCGGGGTCTGGGTCTGGGGATAAAATCGTTCCATTGTACACTGCCAGTATACTACATATAGATATTTATATGACGTCTTAAATAGTCGCCATTTTTGGCACTGTGAGCACTGGCGCTTTAGAGCTTAAGTGCTCTCAGTACTTTGCTCACGTGATCAATCAAAAATTGAGCAGCTCTTGTTTAAAAAGAAAACAGTTAAACTTAACAGTATTATGCTATTAAAATCTCGTGGGTGAAGATAATTCGTGAGTTTGTAAAATCATGGTTTTGTAAAATTGAAACAGTGAAAGTGGAAAAAGTTAATGTGGTGGTCAGTATACTAGACCGCGTTACGTTTTGAACTATAACCAGTATAGCAAACGAAAAAGGAGCACCTTAACAGTATACAAAATTGACGTCACAGCTTACAGTGCTCGCAGTGTATATCGGAAGATACACATTACCTATCTAAAGATGTAATTAGTAAAGATTTGCAATAAAAATTTAAGGGTATTTATACACGATTTCCAATTATTATAATTAATTTTCGCGTTTGTTGTTCACCTACATAAAACATTCAATGCAATTAGCCAAAATGTAAACATGTTGTAACATAAAATATGTAAATATTATTTGCAATGAATCTTGCTCTTGGAACATTGTAAATATTCATTATCCTATTGTTTTTTATATGAAACTCATATGGTTTAAATGTTCTTTCAAATATACGTCATAGTATTTCAAGTGCTATGTATATCTTAAATATTTTTATTATAGGAATGATTTTTATTAAATTACTTTACAAAAAATTGTTTTCTTTATATTAAAATCCTTGTGGTATAAAGTAGTCATTGCGTTGTTCACACCGCGAAATGTTATACGTGAAGCAACCAGTTATGAAGTATGCTGTACTAAAAAAACGACTACGACTTATTTACTTTGTATAGACGGACATTGAAATCACTACTCTGTGAATACACGGCAAGCGAGCAAACATTACTACACATAAATTATGTCGCAAGATGAGAACGGGGAGAGGATATCACAAAAATATGGCCTCATGCCATAATAGGAATGCTAATTGTTGCCCTCTGTACGCCCATTCGTCTGTCCGCTCGCAATATGGCCTCACCATTAGGATTTGAATAATTTTTGGAGTTTTATTCTATAATTCCACAGATTATCCCCTAGAGGAGTCATCTATGTATAATTCCGACTTCACAGAAGAGAATCACTTATTTTACTAACACTGATACGCAACCACTTCCGTACCGATAAAAAAAAAACAAATGTAAGACATTACTTGTGTTGTATTCGATAAAAGTATAAATTAAAGATCAAACAGGTTACTTTTTCGACGACGGTGATAATTTAATTATTTTTACGCTGTTGTCATTATCTTGCTCGTTGTCCGTTTCCTCTGTATCGGCTTCATAGTCGCTTAGCAAACCTTTAAATAATTTAGAAAATGAGATTATAATCATCGTGTTGATACTAATTTATTCAAAAATTACTAACTAGAAGGGGAAAAACCTACTTATGGCATACCTTATGTATTCCTAGAATTCTTTTATAAAAAGAGGATCTCGACGGCTTGGTTTGGAACTTCATGATAATGAACTTTTTCTGTATAAGGAGATAATAAAAGTAAGTATGATCGAATGAACTAATAAGAGCTCGTTAAAGTTTGAAACTCTAGTGTTTCCGAATGCCTTGCTGTGCTATTGTTACATGAAAAGAAATTAGAATGTATAAAAATTATATTTGTTTTTTTTATTCAATATTGGTAAGAACAAACGCTGTCTTAATATAAATATTAAAAAACTACGCAGTATAATGTATATAAATAATACAGGTAATTTTTAAACAGTTTAAGGAATTTATGATCGTTTTTATACTTAGCTAAACTATTTACTTACCATCGCTTTGTATTCCAGATACCAGAGAGCAGAGGGATGCGCTATTTTCTGTCAAACTTTCCAGCCATTTCTGTTGATGTAACAATTTTTTATAATAATAATAAATTAATAGGTATTAGATTATAATACCTATATGCTATATGTTAAAAGAAACATGTCATTAGTCTAGACGGTTTTTTTTATGTTTAGTTTAATTTTTGTATCGTGAAAAATCCAAATATATCAGTGAAAATCCCACAGTAACGAAAGGACACATTTAAAACTTATATTTATAGCTACTAAATACAAATTTTAGAGATATATGACAAAAAGGGCCGGCATCGCTTATATATTTCTAAAAAAAATAATTTGTGTATAACAGGCGTCTGTTGCCTATAACACAGACATTAAGTTGTCTACCTCAGGAACAGACGTCCGTTTGTCATATATTCCTATGTATTTATCTATGTATTATTATTTATTTAGTACGTAATTTTCTTGCATTAAATAGAAAGTCTTACAAAAGTCATTAAAAATAAATTACAGTTTACGTTAAGAGTTTCCGTGGCCTTTTAAACGTTTAGGATGAACTTTCATTGCCTAAAAAAGCTGGGTTAGGCCTTGAGGCATAGCCTCCTTACTACAGCTTTTCTTCAAGCTCTCGCTTTCATCCTTTAAAAGCTGCGGCCTCATTTATCATAAAGCTTTCTCAGTGCTTTCATATCTACGTGTCATTTTTTTACGATCTTCGTGATTGCTATACATTGCTTGATACCATCAGGCATATATGATGACCATCACAAAGAACGAAATTATTTTCTTTTTATTTTATTAGGGAAACAAACAGTATGATATTTGTAACAAAAATTACCAAATTTATATAATTTTATTCCTGTATTTAAAAGTCAAATATTGTTTATAAATGTAGACTTTATACAGTACTTATTAACGTCGTATGTTTTTTATTTGATAACAAAATTTACGATTTAAAAGCTAAGTTTACAAGAGTTCCAACGCCTGAAGGGCGCTATGAAGGGCCCGTAGCATACGCAGCCGGATTTTTCACAATAATTCATCAGCAGTTTACACCCAAGCCCTCACATTATATTTTGTAATTAGAAAAAAATATAAAAATAAAGTGTAGTACATAAGTTACCAAAATTAATTTTCATTCAAATTTCTGATACATTCTTTCTTCATATCATTTCATTACATCATTTATTCTCAAATAATACTGGATTTATATCCTGGAGGTGATAGCGAAATCTCTGAGATACAGGTTTTTACCTACATCGGAGGTCTCATTGTTAACTTCTTTTGTATCAATTTATTTGACAAATAAATATATTCGTATTTTTGAAACTACCACCTCCTGAATATCCAAGATTGCATATAGGACCCCATCTTTGGTTGTTTAAATTCCATAATTGCTTTTTACATGTACAGTTTTAAAATTATTGTATGATATTGAAATTTTTATTTGCTTTAAAATTAATAAAAAAAGATACACAATTACATATATAACAGTAATGTATGTATATATGTTGAAAATATTTGAATGTTAATGAGTTTTTGTTCTATTCAGGAAACTTCAGCATTCATCTCAAGCAGCAAGCAAACACAAAATTAAAAAGACGCTTACGTTAGCATGTTATGTAATACATTATAAAAGACGTTATGTTGTCCTTAATAATGTCATAATGCATATGCCATTTTATTCTTCTACTCAGTGTAGTAGCATCAAATTACATTTGAATGTATAGTAGTGCCTTACACCGCAACACATAAAAAACTATATTCAAAAGTTAGTGCGCGATGACCTTTGAAAAAGATTATTCAACTTCTTTCTTTTCCAGTTATTAATTGATGAAATTATTCAGACCAAATGAAATTCGATGAATAGTTATAACTCAATACTTTATTTGTGTGCATCAAAATATTTTGCATAAAAGCTTCATAAATAAGGCTTAAGCGGGTTAAAACTGCGGGGCTTTGTACGCGTTAGCGTATTTATTATATGTTAAAATAAACAATCTCTCAATAAAAGGTTATTATAGATATATGATTTCTAATATTAGTTCTTTTGCAAGTAATTAATAATCATTTTGATTTGTAAGTAATTTGAATGCCTCGACATCCACACACAATCGCCTAGCTCCAGTGTTTGTTATTCGATGGACAGGTTGTGCATTTTGCTACATTGCACATCATCTCTATAGAACCAGCTCTGATGTTTTCAAATCCAAATAACTTAAGAACCTTCGAGGTAACGCTAATTTCTTAAAGGCCAATAAATAGATAGAATATTTTTTTTTTTTGTACACAGCAAAGAAAACGAATGACTTTTTTTATGTTACAAGGGCCAAACGAGCAGGTGGTTGACATAAGTGACTATCGATGCACATATACATCTGCACTACCAGAAGGCTAGCAGATACGTTGCCAGCCTTTAATGACGAGTTTAGGCCACCTGGAAGTCTCACAAACCGAACGAAACGCTACAACAATACCATCAATTGACGTGACAGCATTGCCGCCACTTCACGCCGCTTCAGTCGTAGATATGAGAACTGTTTAATACATACGTAAACAATATCGTAGTGTAAAACTCTGAGGTGAGTTTTTTGACAACTATATCATAAGAATTTAATGCTTGAACTCTTTAATTTACCAGAGTACCCACAATCGGTTTATTTTTTTAACTTTTCGACATATTTCCTTAAAAATTACAATGTAACTTCATAATTTATTCGAGATCTTTCTTAGAGTCATATTTACTACGTTTTGTAAGAAAAATTTTTGAAAATAGATCACTTAATCATAATCCAAACATCATTAACTTTTTTTAATACTTAAAAAGCATTCTCAGACCCATTACACAGATTACATAACATGTAATACTCCTACAATCGTATATATTATTGTGTATGCCCAACAATGTAACACTTATTTCAATATTTCCAAATTAAATTTACATGAAATAGTTAAATAAAAACTCATCTTCACATTTAGATCGCAGTAATTTGAAAACTATAATGAAAAACTTGAAAGGTGTTCAATATACTTCTATTACTAAAACTCTTATTAGCGAAGGCAATTTAAATAACTGCGATATAAAACAGAAACTTGTATTATATTGTAATAATATTGTAATGTCCAATAATCTCATAGGTATTTTGTAATATCACCTATTATTCGGCAAAATTAAAGAGCTAGAGAACAAGTGCAATTACATAAATTAATATTTATATTTCAAATCGAAAACGTCCATTTTGCTTGGGTAATTGCATTGTAAAATATGAGGAGTGTTGGATCAGAGTGGACATTTAGGCCCTGTTTCACTGCGTGTTGTTAAAATATTGATTATTAACTGATTAGTGTTATTTATCCAATAACTGAATAGTTTCAATAGCTCAAGGACAGAAAGAGTGGACTAAAATCTATTCAATCGGCGATCACTTTTGCTCCACCCGCTTCTAGCTCAAGTTTTTGCTTCATAAGTGGGAATTTGTTATGGTGTTTGCAAAGTAGCTTTGAATATTCAAAGCCGTACTGCTAACATCTATTAATTTGGATGAAAAACTAAACTACTTTGCTTTAATCCGCGAATGAATACGAGGGAAAATCGGTGTAATGCTGCAACCCGAAAGCCAGTATAAAGTCGTATGTGTGAACTTCTTAAAGAGTTGACGTCTTAAAAGACCTATGTTTTTATGTGCTACTTGAATAAAATCATTAGTATTGTTTTATACATAAGCCGCTGATTGATGAAATTATCAGAAATGTATGCCCTCTTCCGCATACCCTTTTCCCACCTTTATTTGGGGTCAGGCCTTCTGGTGCACTTGCGCTAAGGTTTTTTTTTTATCTTGGTATTATGTCAATTTAAGGATGTCTTTTATCTTTAAGTCCCATTCGATATTGGACCACCAAGCATCTTTTTCTTCGTGCTGATGGATTGCACTGTCCTTACAGTGTAGTTTTCGTCTCTCCTCATTATATGCCCGTACCATCTGAGTCTGCCCTCCGTAGGTTTTTCCGTTATAGGAGCCACTTTGAAGGATCCTCTCACGTACTCGTTTCGCACTCAGTAAAATGCGTGATGCCACCTACCCAGCGAAGCATTTTCAAATATACATAATAATAATTAAAAAAGAAGTGATTCTAAATTAAACTAAAAGTAAAAAAAAACATAATACATAATAAAAATAAAACAAAAATACAGAATGCAGAAAAGAATTAAAAAAGCTGATCCGCATCGGTGTAAGTGGGGTAGGTTCCCAAAAGACTGGCTGCGCTATCTCGTTGGATAGCAATGCTATTCCTTTGACCGAGGTACGAGCCAGCCTTTGGATCCCTCGTTACCTCTTTTAGGCGCGACGATATGTCCTTAAACAGAGCGCTAATAGTAAATGTATTTAATAGGATGATAATTTCAAAATCCTTGACTACATAACTCCAGCCGAGTTTCGCTTTGAGCCGCGGTCAGTAGAAGGATTTCAAATTAAAGTTTATATTTCTAAGGACTCATCTAATAGTGGCAAAATATTTATTGTAAGAATGTAAAAATTGATTTTTTAATTTGGGTCCCGAAGTATAAAGACGTATCTATGATTTTGTTTGAACCCTTTTTTTTAACTATTTAATTCTTAATAGTCTGTACTTTAAACACATCAATCCTATAATATAGAGATGCTTACCAAAAATTAATTCGCCAAACCCCCTTACAAAAGGGGACTGTTAAAAATTCTCAAAATTATGACTTATATTCATCAACCTAAACTTTCTAAATTAAAAAACAGAAATTTAAAAAAAAGTACAAAATTTACGCGGAATTTTATTATCTGCATAAATCAATGCGCGCCAAACTTAAGTATTAAAGTATTTGAATTTGACACTTACTTTTTTTTATAAATACAGAACGCGCGAGCAACGAACGCGAGACGGTCGGTGACTGGACGCTAGACTGGCTATACTTAACTGGAGCTAAATGAAACTCGCTGCTTTGTAAAAATCCTATCCATGTACCAATTTACATTGAATGCTATACTTTATTTACTGCTGATAAAGTCTAAAATTAGAATGTAAATACATATAGCGTATTTGTTAACTCTGGGTTACATTTTGTCGTGTATACAATTCGTAAATCAATATTTTAAAAAAAATGTGACTTATATTTAAACCTATATTTTATTATATTCTGGTTTGTTTTCCAGTTTATACTCGTCATTCACGAAATACAATTATGATATAATACAGGTAAACGTCTTCTAAAATAAAGCATCTGCTAGCTTTACATTTTATTTATATAATATAGTCAAAACTACTGACGATTAAAACATAGCAATACACCTAAAATTATTAATAGACCATTCCTGAATCTTGTACAGTACGTTGTTGTAATTTACACCTTGATAAAATAAAGTCATTTATAACTAAAAACAATGGAGCATTTAAAAATTTTCATCTGTTTTTTGAAGGCTTTATAGATTTTAACGTGACTTTCATGGTCTACTTTAATTTTAGCATAAGATTTATGGTGCCGCAGATAAATGAAAATATAGAAGTTTAGAGTAACAGCTAGTTTTAAATATAATTTACTCATCGATAAACAAAATATGAGAAATCGTTTCGATGCCATGCAAACGGTGTCCAGACATAAAGCTACTAAACGGGCGGCCACGCTTGTATCCTACTCCCGCGTATTGCGTACATTACGTTCTCAAAACGTGAGTATTGCGCTGCAACTCCGCTAGTGACGTTATCTGCATCATCGATAAATCAATATGTCATCGTCATCGATAACATAATAATATTAGCTGTGAATTCAGTCTAAAAATGTACCTTCCTCTATTCGCCAGTACAAAGCTCTCAAAGCGCAGATCCTGCAAATGACACCTAAGGTAAAATAAAATTGCAATCTACAGAAAATGACTACTATCTTTCAAGTCGGATCAAACTGCACACAGTGTGCAAATTTGATTAACATTGGTTTAGTAGTTTAGGGGTCCATCGTTAATACCGTCACTTGACGTGACAGCATTGTCGCCACTAAGCCTAAACTAAGCCCAGTTCAGCTGCAAACTAAAGAACTGCAAGCCTGGCGCTACCTCTAATTAGTAGTAGGTTTATAAACTAAAAATTTTAGTTTATAAACATACTGTTACGTACTAACATACATGATTCTGTATCAATGTTTCATAGTTGATAGTTTTTTGATAAGAGTCCGCAACAAACTCGGGTTAGGTAATTTTTTGTTATCACCATTTAACATATCTTTACAGGAACAACAGAAGGAAGTCATAAAGACTTTGAAAGATGAGAAGCGTCGCAAACTTGTGCTCCTTGGTGAACAATACGACCAGAGCATATGCGAAATGTTGCAGAAGCAGACAGTGAGACTTGATGAGAGTCAAATGGTAATATTTATGTCCACATAATATAATTAGTAGTCCATTGTTGGGGTTCGCTGTTCTACAAGGAATTCTTATAGTTTTGCTCCGTTTGTCCGTCTCCCTAGGATTTACAAACTTAAATGTAGAGACTTGAAATTTTCCATGTTCATAGGACATGCCACAAACTTCATCAGCCTAATTGGACTACAACTTTAAAAAGTTATTTATTTAGCAAATACCTTTAGACTCCTACCTCACTGAGACACCATGACGCCGGCTATGTATCGAAACAACTATATTAAAATTTAGTACATGCAAATCGGCGATGTCGCCAAATTAGAATCGTAGCCACGAATGCTACTACTGGCTACTTATTTGGCAATCGGGGGCATCCATAGCTACGTCGCCATGGCGTCTCTGAGGTAGCAGCCTAAGTTTAGCAATTCTTTGGCAACATGTGGCGCGAAGCGCTCTGATTGCTGTTCGGTGTCACACGGTTTATTTAATTAACAATCATTTTCATAATGTTAAATGATCTGATATTTTCTTGTAATTCCACTTGAGTTATATAATATTTAAACCACTATCAACTACCTAGAACAAAAATTTGTTAGGTTTTATTGTAGTGACAAATTACCCTATTGTTTTACGGACTTGTATTGTATAATGAACTTGCTGATTAATATTTCATTATGTATTGATTACAGATGGAGTGTCAACAGCTGAAGATGCAACTGGACCACGAGCTGGATATGCTGACGGCCTACCAGAGCAAGAGTAAGATGCAAGCTGAAGCGCAGAGGAACCGTGAGCGCCGCGAGCTGGAGGAACGCGTTGCGGTGCGGCGAGCGCTGCTCGAACAGAAGGTACATGTTTAACAATAATCAGATCAGTAGAACTGCTAACAGGTTCAAGTCAAAACTTAGGATGTTACTGAGGTTCCATGCCTGTTACGAAAGGTTAGAAATTCCATTTGATTTAACACATTCGGTTCCGTTGAATTTTAGTCGAAAGTTGCATCAGAGGTTCATAATATGGATGCTCACTGATCAAAGTTGGTCTTTAAGAAATAGATTGAAATGTAAATTGCCTCTTTCGAGTCACTAAACCTAAAAGGACAACGTGCGTGCAGCATACAGTCTATGAATTAGTGCACTTATTATTTTACAATATTAGACTGCATGCTGACGCTCGTCGAATTTATTCGAATTTCGAATATGTGGGATAGGGTTTTTTTCCTAAATCACTCAGCCACAGCAACATGTGGCCGGGTCTGTTATTTAGTATGAAAACTTTCATAGTGAAACTTCCCTATAGAAGTAAGGATCGACGTAAGGCTCCATAATCTTAAGTTTAAGAATTGCATTGTGCAAAAATAAAGTAATCAAGTTTTTTTAAAATATAATATGAAAAATGACGGATATTTTTGTATCAGCGGCTGTTAATGAAAATAAAATCTTCTACAGATGGAGTCGGAGTGCGCGCAGTTTTTGGCGGAGCGGGCCGAGCGCACGCGGATGCTGCACGAGCGGCACCAACGCGAACTCGAGCAATTTGACAACGAGAGCACAAACCTCGGCTTCAGGTTAGTAGTTCCAACTTACAATAATGGATTTGCTCCTTATTCGAGAATTTTATATTAGATATAAAATTCTCGTGTCACAATGTTAGTTACCATACTCCTCCGAAACGGCTTGACCAATTTTTATGAAATTTTATATACGTATTCACTAGGTCTGAGAATCGGCTACTATGAATTTTTGATACTCCTTAGTGATAAGAGTGGCCGAAGCGGGCGGAGGCGCGGGTTGCAGCTAGTATTATATATAAAATTCTCGTGTCACAATGTTAGTCACCATACTCTTCCGAAACGGCTTGACCAATTTTTATGAAATTTTGCATGCATATTCAGTAAACAAACATAGCTCAAAGTGTTTATACATTTTTGTCCTTGAAGACTACAAAGTACTACAACACTTTGCGCAGCTACACAAAGTCCCCGGCCAGACTATATGATAATTGTCTGGTTTCGGCATTATAATAACTTTAAAAATTTTTCCTCATTCTGATCTGGCGCCCGCCTTATTTGCGGATTTGGGCGGACACTTTAATACATTGAGATGGTTCTCCTTATTAGAATCTCCATAATATATACGTAATTTTTTTCCTCGTTGTCATAGATTTCCACAAAGTAAAGTCCGATTTCATTCGTTACTTAATACCACCTTGCAGTGCTATGGCGATCGCGGAAGGCAGTCGTGACGGGTACGGTGAAGAAGAGCAGTCCCTCTCCGGGTCCATGCTGTCTCTAGCCCACAGCAACTCGTCGGCCAGCTTCCCCGCCGGGTCACTCTAACCGCGTGCGCCTAAAACATTCACACACACCACATTCATACATACACATTCACACATTACCCCTCATTCGGTCGCCTTTAAGTCGTCCCTTAGCATTTAAAGCTTTAGCACGTTAAATTTTTTTTATTTAACAAATGGTTTTGATGTTATATTTGAATTTATCGTTTGAGAGATTTTTTTTCTTTTGCTGCTCTCTGGTTAAAATTTAACAATCGTCAGGGTGTACATTTTGCTGGAGTCTGATGGGTTAAAAGGAAATTCCCTTCTTCAAAGTTTTGGTATTGATTAATTATCAATGTGTCACAAAATATATTTAAGAAATTCATAAGGTCTTATAGAAAACATTTAATCTGTGCTGCTTCAGTATGTTACTAAATAGTGAATGGACGAAAAGACTTTTTTTTTTTATTTCACGTGGAAATTTTTAGACTGCCTATATTTTAAATGTTTTAATTATTTTTAATGTGTATATACATAAAGGGATCTTTATCACATATTCCTATGAATAATTTAAATTATTTTTTTTTTTTTTTTGCCGGATATATTGAAACCAAAGCAGCTTGGCCTTAAAATGGTTTTTCTCACTTTGCTTAGAAATATACATTTTATATACAGTTAAATTTTACAATACAATATTCTAAATATTGTTTTATTGTTCTTCTCGCTCCTAAACAAATTAACCAGTCTTATAGTGGTCTGATGAAAGGTAGGTTTTATATACTGGGTAAATAATATAATATATAATACTTTTAATTAAAACATATTATTTTATGCTTAAATGGCTTAATGTGCTGAGTGACGACATTCAACCCATCTGCTAAGCTGTCGCTAATAGCCGCTACACACATTTCGTTAAATTGTTGCGAAAAAACAGCACAGTTCTTTCGCAACGATTTAACTGTACAGTTGTTGCGCAACAATTTATCGTGCGTAGCGACTGTAAGAATACTTTTTTTATGGACACAGTAGAATTTTTAAAATACATGACTATACCACAAACCTAACTAACGATGGCATTTTATTAAATTTTAATTAATGACTTTGATCAAAGAAATTACATTACTTACTGTGAATCTACTGTTTAAATGTAAAATTTGTTATCAATTAACACGAGCATGTGTCACTCTTGCTCCATGTTCTTTTATTGATGACAAAATTTTGTATTTAAAAATTAAATGATAATTCGCCTCTAAGCAGGTTTTGCAGCTAAATACAGCCCACCAAGCAGGAAACGGTTAAATTACTTTGAGAAAAAAGAAAGAGAGAGATAAAAGAGATGATCTTTCTCTACAATCACACTAGAATACAGAAATTAGACGTACTATACTAAATATTTTTCCTCCTTTTCTGTATAACAGTATGATAATTTAAAAATGCAGGACTCTCAGGCTAAATGACGGACTATCCTCAGCTGATTGTCAATGACCTTTTGTCGCACGTACCTGGAGACGAGAGTCATAGCAAATAAACATAAAATAAAAAATCTTTGCATAAATCCGTGACATAAAATGTAAGTTGTGTAGAGTGCGTACAGTCTAAAAATGCACGTCCTCCTAATCGCAAAACCGATTATTTACAGTGCGTGATTGAGTTCGAGTTTACAATAAAAACGCTGCGCACATAAGCAAGCGTTGCAATTAATATTTACTTTCACATAATGCATTTCAGTGGTGCGGCTTGCATTTTAACAGTACGCACTATACTGCTTTATTTGAACACTACCACACACAAAACTACTTTTGTTTTTTTACCATGAGTGTGTAAAAAAATTGGAGGAAGAGTAGGTCGTGGCTTAATCAGTGGTCTGCATTTAAGTCGATCGCTAGGTTAAGAGTAGCTAAAACCGCCGTCGAGTTCGGTTGAAGACCAATTATAATATAGCACTAGTTTTCAAATATCCGACCTCCCCCGTGTTTCTGAAGGCGCATAAAACAGTGGGTTCCGATTAATGTCACTGAGTGATATTAGTCGTGAGATTGTGGGGGTTCTGGGGATGACGTCTAGACGGAAATTGGTCATCTTAAGTCTCCCAACAGCCGCATCCTTTGCAATTTAAGCGTGGCCTGTTACCAGGATAATAGGCCGGGATAAGGCTAAAAAGAAAAAGAAGAGGTTTTTAGTTAAAAAGACAAAAATGGCTGTTTCTCAGTGTTGGATGGAGATATCGAAATAATTCATAGATTGGCAAAGTTCCTTCCTCTGCAACGCGATGGACCCGGCACCCGCACGGTGAATCCATGGAATGCTAAGAAATTCGTCTTTCTTTTTCTAACGTAAATAAATTACTTGAAGTTTTACCAATACAGCATATCTTTTACAAATTATTAAATTAATATTCACTTGAACAAAAAAATACTTGAGGTGTCTTTGTAGTCAAACGCCACCAGCCTATCGTATTTAAAAAAGTAATTGTTTTAGACGCCGCGTCCCCATACCGCAATTTAAACAGTTAATGTCAATTATTTTTTTTTTAACATTTATGTATTATTCAAATTACATTTCAAAATTTTATGTAAAGTCCAACGGCACCCCACTATTAGAACATAAGAAATGTCTTTAAATCTTTTTTAATCAACTTAAATTAGTTTTCGTTGTAATCCATTAGAATTTGCCATATTCTACTCGTAAATAAATTTTAATTTAATATTCTTTTATTATATCTGTTTAACAAACAATGGCGACTTAGAGCTCTACCGTCGCTGAAAACTAATTTATATTGTTTTTTATTTATAATACAGGGCAACCTCGATTTAACAAATCGGAGGGGAACAAGAAACTATTCGTTATATCAAGTAATTCGTTGAACTGAGGTTAATTTTCTCTTATGGACAATTCAAGGGGATTATGAAGAATTTGTTAAATCGAGAAAGTCGTTATATTGAGGTACGTTATATTAAGGTTGCACTGTAATATTTTTGTATTTTAAATTTCATAAAAACTTCTTTAAATAATAATCATTCCAAAAAATAATATAAAGGCTTACGTGCACTAAATAATGCACAGAAACACTTCAACAAATATATTACAAGAATTTAAGTAATATTGTCAAATAGTATCAAAAATCATATGTGGACGCATCTTATTTTTTCTCCTTTTTAGGAATTTATATTTTACAATTCTTAATTTCTTATAATGTTGAAGATATTTGCAAGACATTTTCTTATTTTTCTTGTTTCTAACTTTTCCATATTTTACGTGCTAAAAACGATTCCATTACATGTTTCTCCACATCATTCCGAATAGTATGAGGTATCGCATGTATTTTTAGGAGCGGTATCACTATTTTTATTAAGTGCTAGAATGGGTCACCCATCTATCACCCGGTCGCAGCCAGAACAACTTAACTTAGCGATCGACTCAAATGCCGATCGTAGTCTTGAGCGGAAAGCAGAATCACTGTCAACTATGCCGAAAGTTTACTTAATAAGCTATAATTATTTTTCTCAAAATTTAAAACTAAATTAAACGTATTGTAGAAAATTGTATGATATCTCAGCACAGGTTATCCTAGTGAGATATCCAGAGATGCATGAATTCAAGGTGTTTCACATAATTGTTTGTAATTCATATTGAACTAAACTGAATTTGTATTTAAAATTTGTATTTGTAAATAAATAAACTTATGAATTTGAAATATAAAATATTTTTATAAAAGACCTGTTTCTGCTTTGTAATTATAAGCTGGACAATCAAGAGAGCAGCGCTTTTTGACAATCCCATTATAAAACCGGTACTATTTTATAGTAGTAGCTTTTACAGAATTTCTTTGTCTATATACCTAATTAGCTGTACCCCGCGATTTTGTCCGCGTGGACAACTTTTAACAATTTGGTGTCAAAAAATTTGTTTTGTATATCGTGGTTGAAATTATTATTATAGATTTTATAACGTTCTGTAAACATATCTATAATCTATATAGCTATAAGCTATATATCATCGCAATATTTATTACCTAAGTTTACGCGAAAGATGTCGCGGGCACAGCTAGTTATTTTGTACCGTTGAAATGATTTTTACTAATTACATATAAATATTATGTGATGCCTATAGCAAAAACGCAAATTAAAACATTTTTGTCTGCATGTTTGTTCCGGGTAATCTCCGGAATGGTTGAACCTATTTCGATGGCACTGTCACTGGCAGATAACTGAGAGAGAGCACTTTTAGAAAAATAATAAAGGTTCCGCAAAAAAATAAAAATCCCTGAAAATTTAAGAAAATCACTGAATCCACGTGGGCGAAGTCGTCGGTTACAACTAGCTTATAATACTTTTGTCCCCTTACCGAAACATCTCTCAGAGCTAGACTAAGTACGCCTTGCTATACTAAAAGTAAAAAAATTCTAGAAAGCCTGAAAGATAATAATGAAGAAGAAACATAAGCGATTACTTATCATCCAGTCGCAGCCAGAGCAACTTAACTTAGCGATCGACACAAATGCCGACCACTGATTAGGCCACGACCTCCTCAGACAATGACTGCTTTATGTAATTAATTATATTTACTGCAGTATTCCTAGATTGACATGACTCTACGATTTATGTCTCAAAACTGAGCTGTCTTATAAAGCAGATGGCAGCCGTCAGCTCAGATCATAGAAATAATTTCGTCAGCAAGTACTATCATAGAGTAAACTAAACCTTGCACCACTAACGTTGCAAGGGCGAACCAGTAGGTGGCTATTACTTAAAAACTTGAAATTTTACTTAACAACTAGTTATTGTACTCATAAACTGATTGCAATTATACTTGAAATTTTCTTGCAATTGTACTTAAAAACTTGTTTTAATTACGTTTAAAACTACATATTTGCAATTGTAGTTAAGCACTTGTTGCAAACATACTTACAAAATTGTAAATGCAACAAATTTTGCTTGACAAGTTTTTAAACGCAATTACAGAAAAGTATTTAAGTATAAATCTCCTTTGCCCTTGCAATATTAATGGCGCAAACTTAATGATTGATTACTGACGTTTATAGACACCAAAACTATTTTCTTTATTGTAATCTGTTGATTACAAATAAATATATTTTTTGTTAGGATAAATCTGAAGCCACAATCATTACATACATTAAAATATTTAAAAAAAAAACCGTCTTAATGTTGAACAATGAAATTAGTTAGCTATAGCAAATAATTACAAATTATTAATATAATATTTTACTTAGTTTGGTACAAAATCAGTAATATAACATGATTTTAAAAGAAAAACGCATAAAAGAAACAAACACTTCAACGAATACACCTCTATTATTTTATATGTGAGTGTGTGTGTGTGTCTATGCATGTGTGTGCTTGAACTATGATTACATTCAGTCGTCGTCTTTAGATTGACCTCGTTGCCCTTAGCTTCAGTTGTATAGAAGTCGATACTAGTAAGGAGAGTAATCTTCTTTTTCCTAGCGTTAACCCGGTCTAGCACTAGGGTCCGCTTAGATTGCAGAGGATTTGGGGCAGGCCCCAAGTGCAATTGTCTACTTCCTCGCAGTCTGCACATAATATTATCTGCGTTACGCAAGTTTTGTGGTTTAGTAGCGCTTAATGGACATGCAAGTAGGAAGTAGGAACAAAATTTTCTACTTCTATAATTAAAACATATATTAATTTATCCGAAAATAATTTACGCTTTATTTTAATTTTTCAAATGCAATAAAAATAATCAAAAATATTCATAAAAATATAAAATTTAAAAAAACTTTGAAATAATTTATATTGTTACGTTTATATATAGAAATATAATACAGATTTTTGCTCATTATTACGGTTACAAAGAAAAAGGTTTATCGTGATACGTTTCGACAAAATAAAGAAAACTTATGATTTAAGGAATGAAGAAAATAAATAAAGATATCTATCCTTTAAAACTATTATATCTGAATGAAATTCCAACTGTTTCATTCGTCATGACAGCTACAAACAGCACCCAAATATACAAATGTTATATTATATGCAAATTAAATGAATTCACCAGATGAGGCGTCAACGCTTGGCGCACGCGGTCCTATTGAGTCGCTTCGATGACATAAGCCGAAAGATATTCGAGGTGTCGTCGTGTTTGTACACAATAGTATTGTTGGTGTACGACCTATTATGCCATCTTAAGCAGCCAATTGGCTAAATAAACACGTAAAGATGAAATCACTTTCTATTTAGATCATTAGAAAGCATTGAGGTTTACCTTCGCGAACTATATTACGCCATGCATCGCTGCGGTTATACTTCTTTATTTATGACGCAACTTTTTGAATTTTTAACGATCAAATCATTTAAATAAAAATCCACTAAATTGTTACTTAACAAGCTTCAGTTTTGGTTACGGTTTCAAATAAATTACATAAGAAAAGTTCGTTCGTTCGTTGCTTATTTCGTTCTGATTCAAATATTTTTTAGGTTCCGTAGTCCTACACACAACTTTTATAGTTTCTCTCTGTCCGTCAATCCGTCCAACTGTTCGACCGCAAGGTGGTAACCCCCTAGGTTTTTCAAACTGTTAGATGTAGAGACTCAAAAAAAAGATGTAGGGACTCGAAATTTTCCATGTTGTTAGGACGTAAGGTATAAAAAGTCATTAGGAAAATTATTTTGAGCAAAATCGTATTTAATGTATTATTGTATACGACAATAATTAATTCATAGGTATTTATAATTATTTCTATTTTCAACATTTGAAAAATAAAACAGCACGCACGCTGTTTCTGCACGCACCTTAAAAAGTAGCGGGAATAAAATTTCGCTGTTAAACTGGTAGCTGAGTGGTAGCGTACAGACTATGACTTTAAATTTGGAGAACTGCAATAATTGCACCCTTAACTTTTAATATATTAAGCATTATTTTGATTAACAACAGATTAAATTAACACAAATTCTTATTACGTGTTCTCAAAGCAAAGTTATTTGCATCTCGTGCATTCGAATCCCTCACGACGCTCAGGATTTTACATTTGAATCACTCGCTACGCTCGTAATTCAATCTTAGAATCCCTCGCTTGCTAGAGATTCAAAATATGCACTCGCAGCAAAACACAATTTTGCTCACTTGTTGCGTAAATTTTGATGTAAATAAAGTAAATAACCTGGTACCTAGTTTATAAATTTACAATCTAGCTTAATAGCTAATAAGTAATTTAATTCTAACTTATGTTATAATATATTATTTGCTTACACTACTTATACTACGATAGTGTCCAATTACACAATCTTATTGTTTCTAATAACTTAAGGGGCAGACACTTTGTTCTACACAAAGAATATAAAATAAAAGAAGGTACACCCCAAACAAACCTAATTAATCTTTAATACAATTATAACATCTGTTCATTATTTTCATATCTTTAATAAGCTAGCAAAAAGTTGAGCTTTGTGTCATAGTTTTTTATATATATATTTTTTTCATTATATTACTTTCTTTGACAGATAACATATCTAGATGAGATATGAAGTTAAATTACTATGTTAAAGCACAAATATATAGGCATGATAGTTTAGTAAAGTGTACCATAAAACTGCTCAGTTGGTGGAATAATTATTTCAGCGTTATAGTATTTAAATCAAATATTGTATAAACTTTTACATTTACTTTACAACAATAAATCCTTTACTTACAACAAAGTATGCTAGTAAAATGTCAACAACAAATCTTACGGTAAAATATATTCTCTCCCTAGATTTATTGAATATAATAGTATCTTTGAAGGAGATTCACCAACCAAAGATAACGATAGAGCGGCGACTATTATGAAAGATGAGAGTATCGAAATGGTTGATCAAAGCGACGAAGATGTAAAATATAAAGAAGAAGAGCAGGAGAAGAATAAGCAGAAAGTTGACGACAAGTTTAAAATAACCCAAAAGTTTTCGGAGGTGTGTTATGTTATAATTGCAGAAATTCCTTTCTTTGCTTGTATTTCATATTAGTATAAATGTACCCATGACTTTTATACTTTATTTTCAATCCTATCGCCAATTATATTAAAATATTTATTTAAGATAATTTAATATATTTATCTTCTCTTGTTTTTTGTTTGTTACAAGTACTATTGTCTATATTTTTATATACAATAAACATTTTTTAATCTTCTCATTGTCTACCTTCTTCTTTCATCCTCGCTAGGTATTAAGAGTAAAATAGTATATAAATAGTTTTTGTTCGTAAAAACTGTGAAAAGGCTACTGATTCTTCATTATCAATTAAATCATTTAACCCTCTTCCATTGTTATGCATAATAATACACAAAGATTCAAATCGACATTAAATTTATATTTCAAGATATTCATTGTAGGTATTTTTTAATTGGTACACTTCAGGCATTCGAAAGCACTCTTACAAACATATTGTCCATGAATGCTATGAAAACTTGCGTAGTTTAAACGTAAAAACAAAATCGGTATGCTTACTCAGAGAGTCCGAACGGCCTCTGAAAGCCCTCGGCGACTTCACCCGTCAGCCAGCGCTGCAGCAGAGGCACGACGTCGTTCAGAGGGAGCTCGGGAAGCTCCGGCAGAAACTACAGAGCCTAGACGGGCCTCTGACACTGCTGCCAAGCCTATGCCAAGGAGATCCGTAAGGTATACAATATTTAGACAAAAGCAATTCGAATGACCAATCAGAAGCAGGAATCAAATTACTTTCCATAAATCTGCATAAAAAGCTCTGCGAAATTATAACGAATGATTCTATCAATTATTTGGCCAAAGAGATGTTAGAATATAACGTCGGAGACTTTTTTTGATCAGTCTATAATTTCCCATTGCTGGACAAAGGTCCCCCTCTTAATACCATTTTGTCCTATCCTGAGCTACGAATGCGAGAAACTTGATTGCCACTTCATACAACTTCTTTGAAATTTTCACACCTCTTATTGATTAAATAAATACCACCTGAATGTATATTAGTTTCTTACTATATTGTCAAGCAAATAGTCCTTGGTGTAATAAAACGACCTTAATTTCTAAGAGAAGATAAAAGCATTGCAAATGTAGAGACAGATTAAAGTAACTGATATTCTGAGAAATCAAAAATTTAAAAGTTTTTATAACTATGAAACTAACATAAATATGTAAGATTTTTAAAATTATAAATATCTTTGAAATATTCCGAAGTTTTATTCGCGTCTTTAAAAAAAAAAGTCATATGTACATACCTAATACAAACAAATTTATTGCCAATGATATAAACCAATACGAAATGGTGTTGCTTGTAAGCAACTTCTTCATCAAGTAACACGTCTCAAATTTGAAAGCAAATCAAATTTCAAAACAATCATACACCAATCGAATCCCTGCAGGCTAATATGCCAAAACATTATTATTGCAACGGCAAACAGAATTTCAAAATAGCCTTCAAAACGCAAGAGCTATTTCTACTGCACGCAAAGCTAACCGAGGGCAGTTTTGACGTTAATTGCATTAGAAAATTGATACCAGTTAGTGCAGGGGAAATTTAAAATATCCTTGAGTTCAGGCTATTGTTATAGCGGAACATTTTATGACGCGTTATAGTACTACCACTAGATGAAAGTCTGCACTTTTATTGCTCTCTATTATCTATTTACTTCCAACATCTTTGTGTTGGAATGCCACTATGTTTTGTATTGTTTCTCAGAATTAAATATAATTAATATTTTCTATCTTGCAATCATGAACCGAACCGTAGATGGTTTAAATCAATTACCGAGCTTCCACAACTTTGACTGTGACTTTGTTTGTTTTTAGATAAATTTGTCTGCATTTTCATAGTCTTTTTGAATTTTATTGGGTTTACATTTTATTAACTTTGGCGCCCAATTTACCGAATGTTTAATGTATGAACTATTACTGAGCGTAATTCTAAGGAAAGTGTTCAGATATAGCTCTCACTTTTAAACAAAATTTCTATAATAGATGTTTTAATTCGAAGCCGAGATATTATCGTTAGTATCCTTATTATCGTTATTATCGTTATTATCGTTATTATCGTTATTATCGTTATTAGCGTTATTACCGCTCGTATCGTTATTATCGATCATTATTATCGTTAAATTCGTTATTATCGGTATTATCGTTATTTATCGTTATTATCGTTACATCGCCACCCAAATAAAACGATCTGTTTCCTTTTCCCTTAATTTGTTTAATGTTGTGTTATACAAATCGGAAACATATTTTCGTAATGTTGACTCGCCAGGAATGCTTTGTTTCGTATACTATTTCATAAAATGGCAAAAAACTTCATTCTTTAGTTTAGCTAAAGGAATGTCAGCGCAAATAAAAGCCGTACAAAGTTCTTCAGAGAATACCGAGTGTTTAGGTCCAGGCGTCGGTAAACTGGAAATTAATATTTGTTGTTCGTTATTTCCCTTTTTACGATTTTTATTATTTGTATGTTTTCCTGCTTGGAGATGCTGCGTCACTTGAAAATTTTTTACCGATGTAATTTCAACTTAGAAGTATTTACAAAATAGCACACTCCCATCTGTTGTAAAGTCGCTATAGTCTTCTAAAAATTGATTTAAGATGGAACTTACGCGCTTTTCTTCTTTTGACATCTTGATAGATGTTAATACTATCGTAAGTAGCACACAACTAATGAAAAGACGATATTGAAATATGTAAGAGCCTGGTAAATTTAAGTACATCCCCACTCATACTATTTTTCGTTGTTCGTTGATCTACATAATTCTCGGTAATCCCCTTAATATTTCCAGGTAGTATGTAGTACTGGTACTGGACTATATATAGTAATATAAACTATTAAACAGATACATTAATTATTCTGAATCCACAATACTTGGAAATATTAAGAGGATTTCCGGCAATTATCTAGGTAAGCAAACACAATAACCGTTTAAGTTTGAAGTACTTATTTAATACGTTAGAAGGTTATTTAAATATCTCCTACAGAATGTCTCTTTGCATTACGAAACAGGAAATAATAGCATATTTGTGATTTCAACAGAAAATATGCATTAATCCTATGAAGAATGAAAATATGCATTTATCAAAAAAAAATACCTAAAATATGCATTTTCATAATATTAGTAAGGATGTATCAGTTTTTATACCAAGTTAATTTCTGTTAAAGGCCCTCACAGACGAACAGCGGGAGAAACTGAAAAAACACAGATCAGAATGCCTCGCGGAGACCAAGGCAGATGAGCAACTCGTTAATAAGCTGAAGAACGGCGATTTCAAGGTAGCTGATTTACTCTATTTATACTAGACTGATTTTGAGGAGAGAGAGACCCTAGCACGACCATTTCGGACCGTTGGGGTCGAAGATTCGACTTTAAAAAATATTTATGCTGGGCGCACATCGGACCCTCCTTAGTGACAACGCGGGCTGCATCAGCATCGATTTAAAGCGTGACACGATAAAGAATTGCCTCCTGTGGGCCTAACACGAATATTTTCATCCTAAATACATTCGAATCTTCGTATTCGAACGGTTCAATATGCTTGTGGTAGTGCCTCAGAGGTTGGCATTTGAGTCGATCGCTAGGTTAAGTTTATTCTAGCACTGGTTTATAATCTATATCCGACCTCCTCCGTGTTTCGGAAGGAACGTACAACATTGAGACCCGATTAATGTCACTTTGTGATATTAGTATTAAATTTGTAGAGGGCTTGTGGGTTCCGAGGATGACGTCAGATGGGACTCGGTCATTTTAACTCGCCCCACAGCCACATCCTCTGCAATCTGACTGGTCCGTTGACACAGTGTGTAGTGACCCTGCTTTCCGCTCCGGGGGTCGTGGGTTGGATTCCCGCCTTGAGTCTGGGTGTATTATCTATATGTATGTAGGTCCGTGTGTCATATAGTCCTTTATATATTTATTTATTAATTAATCCTGGGCCTTGGTAGATTAATAATGAAATTATATTATTATTTTCTGTAAAATAATAATACAATTTCTAATAATTGCTTGGTTCTAAATAACCTTAATACTTCCAAGAACAACATAAAACTTAAGCATTTATGAATGATATCATGTAGCAGTTTACATCACAGGTCTTGAGTCGAAGAGTTATATACGCAGCTGTGCAATTAGCGATTTGATGCGACCATGGGTACGTAATCGAAAACAAGGGTAACTACTAAGCGGTGACGGTGACGGGGACGGGGACGGGGACCCTGTCAAAGATATTCACAACATATTTTTTTTAATTTTCTTCTTCCTAACATTATTCCAATCTAGTACCATGGTCCACTTAGATTGCAGAGGATGTGGCTGTGGGGCGAATTAAGAGGACCGACTGCCGTCTGACGTCATCCCCGGTGTCCTCACAATCTACACTCTCACTATCACTTGGTGACAAATCGGGACCCACTGTTTATGTACCTTTTGGAATGGGGAAGGTCTGATATTTATAAACCAGTGGGTCAATCTACCACCCGGCCGCGGTAAGAGCTGCTTAACGTAGCGTTTGACTCAAATGCCGGCCACTGATTAAGCTACGACCTCCTCTATCTCTCCCACTACTTCTTCCTAGCGTTATCCCGGTCAAATACCAGAGTCTGCTTAGATTGTAGAGGACGTGCCTGCTATGTCTCCCATTACATCATCCCTAAATCCACTACACATTACATGACTGGTACGCCTTTATACCACTGTACCATAAAACGTGCCGTGAGGCTTAATATAAACCTATACATATGTTTTTTTTAGTCACATATAACCCAGCTATTTTTTAAGACAGATTAAATTTCCCATACATAAAACCAAATACAGTCCTCTGTGACTGTCAAGTAATTTCACGCTTCGCACTACATCTTTGTGAATTTGTGAACGACGCTTCAGCAAAATCAGTGTATTCACATTTCTTATAACCGTCAACACAGTAGTAGGCATGCATGCGGTTAATTTTTAGAGGAAACGTTTTTAAAGAATATTTTGTAATTTATCAAACATTTTAAAGTATTAAGTTATGTACTTGCATTTGTTAGGTTGTGTAATTACAATAATTTTAATGGGATATAAATTCCAATTGTTTTTCAGGTGCCCACAATGTCAGAGGTATATGCCTGTCGTGAAAACTCTCGGTCTATGGTCTCTGCCGGACATCCTGGTGATACATCTGAAACGATTTAGACAGTAAGTGTATATATATAAATAAAATGAATAAATTTTTGTTACATAGTTCTAAAAAAAGTACGAGTGCGCTCTCAAATCTTACCTTACACCTGGGTCACAAGTCCCGGGCACTGCTATGGTTCTTTCCTCTGCAACGCGATAATCTTTGCCACATTATATCGAAGGTCGATTCCAGCGATTTTGAACTTTGTTATCTTCACGTTTTGTATTTGTTTTAACTGCAATTGGAAATTATACCTCGATTGTTGGTCTTGTAACTCTTTTACAAAGAATGACTTGAAATTTTCGCAACAAGTATAGAGTATATGTAAACGCTCTTTCGTATGTATGACAAGGAGCAAACGGTCAGGCTGTCCGACTAACTGATACACACGACGCCCATTGATAATTACATCGTGAACTATACATTTTTTTTTGTTTAGGGGATTTTTGGTCATTACCTTTGTAGTATCCACTGATACTACGTAAATATTATTAAATATTTAATGTAATTATAACTCACCAAATTGGTGTATGCACGCGTCGTAATCACACTGATCACAATGTACTTAGATAGTTTTTACCCAGTCAACTGCTGTAACAGAACTCCCCCGCACAACCGATTGTCTCTGTATTTATAGTCTTATGAACAACTACCCTCCTCCGTGTATACACTACAACCTTAGTGATCAAAATGCAACTGTGTAATAGTCGTCCATATAACATATTTCAAAATCAGTCGTAAAAATAAGTTAGGTGCATTTATTGTTTAACAAAAGTTCTGGGCAATGGTTGAGCATCTGAAACTTTTCAAATTACTTCAGAGTAATATTCTACAAAATTTATATAGAAATAGGTAACCATATAAAATAAGTGAACCTTATTTTAGTCACCTTTCGCACTTTATTGTTGTTTATTACATTCGCAAATAAACTGACACATTTTGTTTAGAAAACCAGTATTTGACTAGGAATCTATACGGTGAACATAAATCTACTATTACATAATACGATTTTAAACCTAAACTCGATATACTATTAACGTTGAAAATCGCGTGTATGGTGAATTTAGATTGAGTGGGTGGTGGAGGCAGTACCATGATGTCATCGATTTGACTCTAGGACCTTAACTTAGTTGAATATTGGTTTACTTTTATCACCGGACCGAGTCGAAAGATTTACGAGCTTGTTATTTAGAACACTGAATCTATTATGATACTGGAAACATATGTCTGTACATATACAAGTGCTTAATATTGGACCACAAATCTTTAGATTTGCATACTATGTGCGTATTAAAGCTATCTGCTAAATTTCAATTGTTTGTAAAATTAGACAATTATATTACTAACCTAACCTATCGTATATAAAAAAAAATTCTTCGTACAAATCCAAACAATCTTTTATGTATTTTCTTCCAACTATGTAGTAATTTGACTAGCCCGTTGGCGTAGTGGGTAGTGACCCTACCATTCGCTCTGGGGGGCGTGGGTTCGATTCCAGCCTCGATTCTGGGTGTATTATCTATATTTATATATTTCTACAAAAAAAATATATTTGTGTATAACATGCAATCTCTTACTTATAACACTGGCATTAAGTTGTCTACCTCAGGAATAGACGTCCGTGTGTCGTATAGTCCCGTATATATTAATATTATTTATTTCATTTAATATAATGCATATTTTATAAAAAATATTAGCATTTGCAACTTCCTCCTGCTATATATTACATAAATATCTATAATTTTGAAAATTTCCAAATTACTCTTCCGTCCCTGCAATTTTCGAAAAATGGTACCGAATGTTTTTTGTATGTTTGAGGTGGAAAACAAGCTTTCTTTCCTTAGCTTTTTGATCGCCGCGATCCTTTGTGATGTCGGATTACCGCATGTATTCGGGCAGTGTTCTAAGGAATTGTTTGAACTAATACCTGCTTAATTATTGAGATGTAATAAACGCATATTGTTCCTTAAATATTCTAGTGTGTTTTCTAATATTGTTGATATTACCGTCTGTAGTTCTAGAAAGTGCTAGACGGAATGTGTCGGCGTCGGCTTCCTCATAGTTCAGCGTTATATTTACGTTGGATGTCGGCCAGGCGCCAGTCGCTCAGGATATATTGGCAGGAGCTGTATAAAAGATGGATGTAGCTTTGTAGCTCACCTTCTGTATAGTTCACTTTTATTCAAGTTAATCTTATTGTCCGTCATAATAAGATTCAACTCTTCGCTCTATTGTTTACTGTCAGAGTTTCTTTGATCACATGTGTGCAGTTTAAGATATTATACTTTGAAATACAAAGGTTAAGATCGTTCTTGATGAGCCAAGATTACTTCGTGTCCTATTCTGTATCTTTGACAAAGTGTGCGCGAAGTTTCATGATCCGTAGAGTTTTTAAAACATTTAAGGGTATTAGCGCTGGCAGATTTATTGCCAAGGTTTTGGCATAGTGGGGAAAGGTTTGCGCATGCACAGTGTCCCGTCCAATGAGATGCAACAAAGAGGTTGCAAACCAATCATACGCTCGGAACACATGTGTTTTTGACTGTAAAGCCCGTACACTCATTTTTTAACTCGTAAATTTTGTCACCAAAATATTAAATAATGATTTAAAAAAAGTGACATTTACAAGTGCTTTTTTTAATTTTTTAAATTGGTTAAAGGGTCTTAAATCTATTTAAGATTATGCCCGACCCATCCAAAAAAAAACAACATACTTCTTACATAACATATCTAAATTGCTTTACAAATGTGACAAACGAATTGCTTTACATATCACTTTTCACACTTGCAAATCAATTCGGACAAAGTTATAGCTACCTCGGATGTCGGCCTGAATAAAATAGATTGTATCTTGCCAACATCCTTTACAATTAACTTACATTTCTCAATTATAATACTTCGTACAGTTTCGGTTCGCACACATTCCACCAAACAAGTGCCTGTAAAAGTCAGTTCGCATAAAGAGTTATTGACTTGGACTTTGGAAGTGTTTAAAGGCCCCGATGGCTGCTAGCCATCAGGCGAGTTACACGCCAGTTATTTGCCATCTTGCTTTCATAAAGTATTTTACATGAGAATGCGATTTAATTACACGGCACCGCGACTTCACAACATCGCCAATTATTCCGATAGACCATCTCTATCAGAGAGTCATTTACATACGGACGGACGTAATCGTAGCACCTCTATTATAGAAATAACATTACTAGAAAGGCGTCAATTAAACCGTGAATCTTTGCATTGGACGTTAACATCGTTACTAAAGTACAGATTACAGTTTTTTTTGTAATAATTTATTGTCTTTATAGTTCTATACTACTATACTTATTATAGAGAGGAAATATTTGATTGTTTACTTGCATTGGCTCTGAAACTACGGGAACAATTTGAAAAATTCTTTCACCATTAGAATCCTACATTATCCTTGATCAAAATAGACGAGAGAATATTGTCTGCGATAATGTAAATAACCGTGCAAAGCCGTGGTGGGTCGCAAGTCTTATATAATAATAAAAAGAGACAGTGTGATCAGATTCTCAATAGTTACGGTAAAGTCCGTTAGGCCCCGGTTCAAATCCCGATTAACCTCGCATAAAAATCTCACACAGAACAAGCAGGTTCTATTGGTATGTCTTTAAAAATAAAATAAACAGTTTTAAGATATCTGTAAAAGCCAAACTCTCTTATATGTCCCACAAAAAATTATAACAAATTTCACTTTTTAAAACACGGTCATCATGACCGTTAATATTCTAGATTTCCTACTTAAAAAGGCATCTAGATCGCTAAAGTATTTTAACTAAAATTTTTATTATTATTTATTACTAATTCCAGAAATTCAATTACAAAATAAAAAAAATATATATAACGAAATAAAGAATTAAAAAAAAACAATGTCAGAGCTTCCCTAGCATTTAAGGGATATCAAGGACTTTGACCTTGTCATATTGTCATTATGACTGCGAATATGACTGCTGCCTGCGCGTATGTTCATTGGCAAGAATCGTTAGAGTCTATTATCGGGTTTCTTTCCGGACACGGGGACACAATGTATTCCCATAAGTCCTCCTACTAAGTCTAAAAGGTCGTGCTATCAAGGGGTACGTTAATACTCCAGCGGCGTCGGAGTTTTAAATCTTGTGTTGAAGTCATAAACCAGTTGAGGTATTAGGGCTGGACAGAAATGTGAACCTAACTTTCCCATGAGGTATTTTAATTATTGGTCGGCATTTGAGTCGTTCACAAGGTTAAGCAGTTGTGGGATTGTATAGCTTCTGAAGGTTTCGGGGATGAAGACACGCTACAATCGGACAACTTAACTTGCTCCACAGCCATTGCCGGGATGACGCTAGTAAGAAAAAAAAAGAAAAATGAACCGTATTGCGCTAATCTTTTTTCTCATCTGTTACAGATTTCGGACATAGTGGTGGGTCAAGAACCCAACGTGACCGCACGAGAGGCGCTCCTCAGCTGGGCGCGGCGTTCCACCGCCAAGTATCCAGGAGTGAGGGTATCAGACTTTACTTCCTCCTGGCGCGACGGACTCGCCTTCAACGCGCTCATACACAGGAACCGGCCCGATCTGATAGACTGGCGTAATATCAGGTGAGAGTCTTTATATCATCAAACTTTTCATTTTGGGGCCGTCCCCGCTGAACAAAGGCCTCTTCCACATCATATCGCTTCCTGTGATCCCTTTAAGACGGTCTGTTCACCTGACTAGAGGTTTTACCTTTCTTTTACTACGATATCACTACTCCATAACTTTTAATCTCTAACGATTGTCATACAGCATTGTGTGGACTGTTAAGGCCCCGATACTGTTGGAATATAGAGAATGTTGCCAGCACCTGATCTTCTTCCAACTTTCCCTAAAACTTCTGTTAGATAGTGATTGTTCTCCTTTATTAAGTTTGTATAACAAAAACCGAATGAGGTCAGTGATTGAGCCTTACGGAATTCAGTACAAAAGAGTATGTCCAATTTTACACAAGAAATGTTCATTGAAATTAGTTCTTTTTTTTCCTCTTTTTTTCATATAGATGAAGATAGATGAAGATTCATTTATTTTTATTGTAGCCTTAACATATACTTCACTGCCACAGGATTATATACTGCGTCTTCTGGTTGTTGTGCCTTTTTTGTATTCTTTGCCAGTTTCACCAAAAATTATTCCGTGACAGAAGGTCATCTCACCTTTTTTTATATGTATATGGCATGGATTTTAATTGCGATTTCCTTCGTTATAACGCTAGTTAGAAGATGCTATGAATATGTTGATAGTCTTTAAAAGCTCTCAAACTTACTAATTTAAATAACAACCCCGGAGCAGAAGGCAGGGTCACATCTTGAATTATAAGTATAGAAAACATTCTGAAAACCGTAAAGTTGAAAAAATTGCGGTGACTTCGTCAAATTAAGAGAAATCTCTCTGAAATATCGTATGTTACCTTTTAGCGAAATAATAAAAGAAATAAACTTAAACTTAAAGGAAGAGTAAGACTCGTTATTTGAATTCAAGAATATTTACCGTATTATAGTTAAATGTACCTATACTTGAATTACCAGTCGTTGTGGCCTGGAGGTAAGGTCCTAGAATCTCCAGTGTGTCACAAAGGTTTTTAATGGGACTGATTTAGATTCTATCGATCTTAACTAAATGCTTAGTCCATAAAAAGGTTTTTAAGTTACTTGGATAAATCTAGCCAACCGGCGTCTTTGTCAAACTGTTCTTTTATCTTTGAATTTACTAACAAATACACAAACACTACATATTTACCGTTATTAACTGCGTCAGTATTTGTACCTGGGTCAGTATACTTCTCCATTCACTTCATTATTCACAGGGGCGAAAGAATTTTGTTTACAAGATGTCTTCCTTTAACTGTAACATATACGTGTTAAGAATAGTAAAATTGGTTTAACGTTTTTTATATTATAATTTCTTGTTTTATTTCTATGATTACATTACGATTTCGTTTTTATTGGCTGTTGCATATATCTGCTCCTTGAAGACTTGCTATCTATAAGAGGAAATCTCATACAATACTCATGTTAGCTATACTATTACGTTGACATTGGTAAAATATTGTGCATATTCCTAAAAAGTTTCTTGACGTGGTAATTCCTAGTCTCTTTTTATGAGATACAATATGTAAACGGCAAATATACAAAATCATTAAGAACAGTAATATCATTATGTTTAATGTTTGTACCATTTAATATTTTATTTAATTTGTCCAGGGGAGGGAACACTGGCAGTGAAGGTGAGTGTTGGTGGGCACTGGAAAGAGCGCTCCTAAACCAACACCTGACTCACAAGTCTCGGGCTGTAACTTTTTCTCCGGGTTGCAGCATTACACCGATTTTCCCTCGTATTCATTCGCGGATTAAAGCAAAGTAGTCTAGTTTCTCATGCATGGACTATATTAATTTAAAAAAAAATAGTATTATGTCAAATTTCAACGGGACAACGAGTAAATGTATTTTATACATTTACTATTATATATATATATATATATATTATATAATATTATGTTTTTCTTATTATTATCAATTACGTTAATGAAAGATCTCGAAAACTAGTTGCAATAAATTCGCAGTCTCATCTCAAGGTGGTTATCGCATATACCCTATTAGCGTTATCTTTGACAGCGACTTGGATTTGTTTCAACTGGCGGCTGACTAACCACTTTCGGTTTCCAAGCGTGCCCTACCTTGTTAGCCCTTCTGCGATGTCAAATACGTCTAGACTCTAGACATCTTAATGATTGTGACCTCACTCTGGTTGTTCTCGGAGCTTAAATCCTTACTCCTCATTTATACTTATGTACTGTTTATTTACTTTTTACCAATTCACTCATAAAGTATAAAGGTAAATGGTTATTAGGTATAAAAGTTGCTTATACCGCTTCCCATTTCTGTACGCCTAGATCTTTGAAACTACGCAAATACGAATTTAAGTGTAGTTTTCGTCAATAAATAGAGTGATTAAAGATGATTTATAACTAAATAACACATGCATATCTCAATAGGGTCCACGCGAAGTAGGGGCAGGTCGCTGGTACCAAATAATATTGTAAATGTGAAAGTCACTCCTGTTCTATATCGCTGACCCAATTATGATGAATTTCGGTATAGTGATAGATAGTGCCTTGGATAAGAACATAGGGTGCTTTTTATCCCGAACAACACATGCATATCTACATGGGACCCTGGCGAAATAGGGGCGGGTCTCTAGAAGCTACTAATATTATAAATGAAAAACTCTTGTCTTGTTATAAATCGCTGAACCAATTTTGATGAATTTCGATATAGAAATAGATTGGACCCTGGGGAAGACCATAGGATGCTTTTTATCGCGGACGGTTATTTTTTTGGTGAAATAGAGATTAATAATGTGTATAAAAGTCAAAAACAAGAACGCGAGCAAAGTCATTTTTATTATTTTAGTGATATCTAAAAAAACGAAACGAAATTTGATCGTCGAAATGTGTAGGATACCACTTTACCAAAATTTCTAGGGATGTCCTGCCTTTGTCACATAATATCGGCGTGAAATTGAGGCAATGCTGTCAAGTCAAGTGATGCTATGTTGTCGCGTTTCATTCAGTTAATGAGAGTTCCCAATGGCCTTAACCCCTCTTTAAAGCCCGGGAACGCATCTGTGATTATTTTGGTGAGACAAATGCCCATGAGCATCGGTAGTCACTTAGGTGACCCGCGTGTCCGTTTGGCCCTTGCAATATTATTTTTTAAAAATCTTTTCCATTTTTCTAACTCCTTCCGAGGCCTAGCTTCCATAGCAGGTGAAAGAAGCAACACGGCAACATTTCTTGAAATTCCATCACAACAAACTGTTAATCGCTGTGTTACAATAGAGTTATATTAGAAGTAGTCTTTCGACTCTTAAAGACGGGTACTAGCCAGAGAGTTTTCTTTTAGAAATATTTTCTAGTCTACATTGAAGAGGCGGACTCAATGTGTGTCGCATTGTCTGCCAATCAGACATGTGGTAAGTAGATCAGTAGATTGTTTTAATAAATATCAAGACATCAATAGTTTAACGCTAAAAGAAATGTACTCAATCATTGTAAAAAAATAAGACAATTTGGGAAATATATATATTAAGGACTTCGTACCACGGCCGGGTTATAGATGGGTGATCCACTCTAACACTGGTTTTCAAAAAACCTCTGAACTCCTCCGTGTTTCGGAAGGCACGTAAAACAGTGGGTCCGATTATTTTCACTGAGTGATACTCGTCGTGAAATTGTAAGGGGTCAAAAACTGGCGTCAGATTGCATTCGGTCATCTTAACTCGCCTCACAGCCACATCCTCTGTAATCTAAGCGGACCCTAGTACTAGACCAGGATAAGGATAGGAAGAAGAAGGTATATCATAGAAATATCGTGTTGCCGTCAAAGTTAAAATAGATCTTATAAGGCGTTTTTCCACTGCCTCTTAGCCTACAACGTATATTCCCTTACATTTTATGGCGCAATTTTACGAGCACACGTTTAACCCTCTCTCCGTACATTTAATTTCCTGAGTATGGAGCAGAGCCATATCAAGGACTGTGTACTTTAAAAACACAGTGCCCCGTGAGGCAGGCGTAAAACATCCTAATTACTGTGTACTAATTATAAGTAAGTAGCGGACCCGATAGACGTTGTCCTGCACGATATTTCAAGCGATTGGAATATTAGACAAAGTATAAAATAGCTAGTTAAGTAAATATTTTGTAAACAACCTAGATACCGCCTGCAGTGCCATCTTTCGGGCTGATTTGCGAATTTAACCATCCAGGGCGCCATCCAAACGCATACAAAAAAAAACCATTCCAATCGGTCCAGTCATTTAGGAGGAATTCAGTGACATACACACCTACAGTAGAATTATACTTATGAAGATAATAATGTATATTTGTCAATTTATTTAAAACTAGCTGTAACTCGCGACTTCGCCTGCGTAATAACAGTTATTTTGTAAGATTTTGAAGGTTCTTATAGTTTAGTGCGGAAAATTAATTATTTTCTACGACTGAATTAGACTGTGTTGCTACTTGCAATATCGGCTATATGCCAGTGAAAATGGCATCAAAATCGGTCCAGCTGTTTCAGAGTTTACAAGTAACAAACAAACAGACAACCACAATATTAGCTTGCGTTTACGTTTTAATAATTACAAGGGGCAAATTGGCACGCGGTTCACCCAAACGATTACCAACGCCCATGGACATCTGCACTACCAGAAGGTCCGTGGATGCGTTGCCAGCCTTTGAAGAATAAGTATGCTCCTTTATTGAAGGTCTTATTCACCTTTTTTGGTCGATTATGATAATAATTCATTCTACTCGTATAATCGTTTAGCATCTTTGACGGATACGCGTAATTTTACCCTTACTTACAACGCGGGCAATGCGTAAACACGCGGCGCGTTCAACTTTCGGGGACGAGCCGACGAATTTAATTTGTCATTGTTTCTAATTTCGGTTTGTTTGTTTTCGTTCAGAGATTTGAACGATCTCAAGATCGACAGAACGGTGCGGTTGAATTGACATCGGATTTCGATCGTAGCGAAGATTTGAAATGATTCGAGGGGGATACGAATTCAGGAATCTGTGTGTGTGAGAGTGGTTTTTACTCTCAGGTGTGGGGCGAGTTAAGATGACCGATTGCCATCTGACGTCATCCTCGGAACCCCCACGATCTCTACAACCTTACCACTGATATCACAAAGTGACATTAATCGGGTCCTACTGTTTTCCGTGCCTTTCGAAACACGGAGGAGGTCGGATACCAAATATAAACCATTGTTAGAATGGGTCACCCGGTCGAAGCAAGAACTACTTAACCTAACGATCCACTGACAGCCCGACTACTCCTCACCCATCTATGGGCATATGTATTAAAAAAAGCTTAAATAACTTAAGACGTAAATTCTACACTTCCACTTCAAACGTCTGATATCCAGTTAACAAAAACTTTTTATTTTCCACAAAAAAAATTACTCTTGTGTAAAAAGATGAGTCAATTATCAAAAAAAAAATTAAATACATGTCAATTTTGCAAAATACAGGGCTTTAAAGACATCGTACCGCAAGCTTTGTGATAAGGCAACATTTAATGTCCTAAATAAAATCACAAAAATCGTTCATCTCGGAAATGAAAGGTTACAGATATTGTCATACTCATCTCATTCTTGAGCGCGCAATGTATCGTGAAAGCAATTGTCAACAAAAGCCGACGAAAAATTTCACCACTGTGGAGTCTAGAATCATTTACTGAGCCCACGGGATGCGTATCCGGTGCGATGTCTTTTACACACCGTATAACGAGTCGCTATTTTGGTGTGGCCGTCCATATCGATTCAGGATTGGGCTGCACAGCCACAAACGGAAGTGTCCTTAAAATACACACTGCATCAATCATCTGCAACAGATGAAATGGCCAATGCTTTTTGAGCCTCAATAGCTCAAAGGTATAGGGTATGGGCTGAAATCCGCAAGGTGCCCGGTTCAAACGCCCCCATCGTTGGGCTGTTGTCGCATCCACTCCTAATACAAACTTTTAATTTAAACTTAGTAGGAGGGGAAAATGGGAATATTTCTTATATTCTTTTGAAACAAAACAATGATGATGCTTTCAGGGCTGCAGTCGGAGGGCTACCAGGGAGGCATAGAAAAAGATATATAAGTTCTGAATTAAATTTAGAACGATTTATTATTTTAGTTTTATTGTTTGTTTTTTCAATGGGCATCCTCCTATCGCATGTCACACCAGTCACTTCCCTCCACTTTAACCAAGCTGCGGCTATTCTATGCTGAATGTCCTTACAATGAATATTGAATATATATTATTTTGCAATATTTGGTCTGATGAAAACTCTCTTATTAAGTTTATGACTTGCACCACACCCGATATTTGTTTGTACGGGGCACTGGAATTAATTCGCTTTAACACTGTGCACATAAATTGTGACCTCAGAATAACAGCGGCGTTTTTGTGCTGCTCGGCCCGCCTGGAGTGCTGTTAACTTATTCAATTAAGCCCAGATTGACTGCGGTTTATATCTGAATATTTTATGTTTTTTATCGTAAGTATTTTTACTGAATTGATTTATTTAAAAAAGAAATACAGAAATCTATTTGATTTCAATTTGCTTTTAAATTCGGATGGGACCTTAGTGAGCTATTGAGTCATATCTGTACATAACTCATTTTAACTCATTAAGGAACTCACTAAAACATGCGTATTGCACTGAAGTTGATCAAACGAATAGACACATAAGTATGAAGTGTGTATTTTCTGTGTGTTTGATTGGGCGCCTAGATAATTCTGATTACATCTAGAAGAACTTAGTGATCTCTTTGATAAAGTGTCTGATAGTAAACTCACTGACAAAGTATCTGTTAGCGAACTTACTGATAAACTTTCAGATAAACTGTCTTATGGCAAACATACCATGAACCGGGTTCCTGACGGCACTCAGTCGGTATGTCCTTTTAGCAGTTAAGCTTTACAGACTCTACTGGGCTAAATATTTTCAAAATAACACGTTTGACACCTTGTTATACTAGCATACACGTAGTACTCGATAAGGTGCATCCGGTGTCGATCGCAGGAAGCTTCCCTTCCGACCCTTATCTCTAATGTGCTGCCAGATGAGATCGGGGTTGTAACTTTGTTGTGCAGAAGTTTACACCTTATAATACGTAGAGAATTAAGGGTTATGTTTTATTTGTAATTATTTTGAAATATTCTCATAATAACACGTTTGACACCTTGTTATACTAGCATACACGTAGCACTCGATAAGGTGCACCGGTGTCGATCGCAGGAAGGTTCCTTCCGACCACCTGGCAACTGATTCCATAGAGATGTGTTTCTATAGTAAATAGTAAAAGATACATGTAAAGTAGTATTTATGTTTAGGTTGGTTAGAGTAATTAAATTTACGCATTTATTAAGTAAGGTAACTCTCAAAATCTTCCAGACTGAGCAATACCGTACATTGTCTGGGGCGTTAGCCACTATAAGCCACGTATAAGCCACCAAGAAAGCCCCAAATATATACTTTAGAATATTATCATACAAGCAGAATATAATAACTGAGGCAATAGTCGTTTCAAACTCAGTATGCAATATTGTGTTAAACGACTTATTAACTTGCGAAGACAAGTTTACCAACACAAAAAATAAATTGAAACCTCCCAACTAATAGTATATATATTCTACATAGAAGTTATAATATTATGGCTATCTATATCTCCCACCACCCACATCCCAGTACAACCCAACACCCACTTTCATCCCACTTGGGGTATGTATAGCGAGAACCTTACCCGGCCAGATTTCGGGCATGCGCAAATGCATTAGGTCTTGCTCGAGCTAAATCTAGGCATTCAGTAGTCTACTGCGAACACAGTCATATCGCAGCGTGTTTATGGTGTAATTAATTATTTAATTGCATAAAATATTTAACAGTTGTGTTATTTGTTGATGTTATTGGAGTCACAGTGAGAGGAGTTTTGTGATTCCAGATTCTTGAAGGTCAGTATCTATTTTTGTACATAAATTGATTGATAATGTAACTTTACTATTTATATATCTATACTATATATGTCATATATATGTGAGGTCAGTTTGCGATATTTTATGTGCGAAGTTACTAAATGAAAATAATTTTATTTGTATACTTGCTGGCGCAAACGATATTTACGGATGCGAAATATTTCTTAAAATGTTATTTTAAGATGTTTTTTAGTTCAAAAATTATGTGATACGCTTAATCTTTAGGTCTCAGTCGAAAAAAGTAGAATGGCAACGGTAACGAATCCTTCCACTTCAAGTGGCCAAAGCGGCCAAAGCGGCCAAAGCCAGGGGTCAGAGATGGAACCCGGTACAAGCCAACAAAATCCTATGGAAACGGAATCTAGCTCGGATCCGGTACCCTCGACTAGTGATCACTATAAAGAGCGCGCTCCTAAACCTACACCTGGGTCACAAGTCCCGGGCACTGCTATGGTTCCTTCCTTTGCAACGCAATGGACCCGGCACCCGCACGGTGAATCCATGGAATGCTAAGAAAATCGTCTCTCTATAAATCCGGAAATTTAGTAATCCAAAACCATTACTCAATACACATAATTCCCATTACCTTTCCATACTTTTTTCATATCAAATATACATATAGCAATATTTTGACATATATGCCTAATTTTCGTGTCACAACCCAGTTAGCGTTTTTACAAGCTAGAAATACTTTGGGTAGAAACTAGAAACTTGAAATAAATTAAAATTACGAGTCAACTTTACGAATTTAAATTACTACCGAAAAAATGTTGGGAGTGACTAGATTTTTACACGAATATATTGAAGCCAATATGCCTTCCATTCAGGGGGTAGGTATTCTGGTGTGGATTCGATTCCTGCCTCGAGTCTGGGTTGTATTTTTGGTATATTATTATTTTGGGGCTCGCACTGCGGATGCATATCTACCCAGCTAGATCTTTTGTGTTCGCCCCTTCCCTTGTTCCCGCAGCTACAAAGCCTAAAAAATCCGGACGAGCAGTTCTAGGCTGCCTGCAACCTGAAGGACCCGTAGTCTTCTGACCTTGGATAGGTCATGCGTAAGTGATTCATTCTCACTCTGGCCAGTCCATCGCACTCGCACAACAAGTGGCCGCGTTCGGGGGTACAAGGGGCGTGGTGCACTGAGGCGCCAGTTCCAAGGGGGTGGCAAATTTGTAAAGTTTCCACTTAAGTTTGTTAACTGCATATCAGAAAGCCTATGTTAATAAAGAAATCTAGACTTTGCTTGATTAATATGGATTTTGAAGTTTTTATGTAAGTGAAAAGGCAAACAGTCAAACAGGCCTGTCTGATAGCAAGAGGCGACCATTGCCAAGCGACCATTGCATGTACGCTTCACGCTTAATAAACACTTTGGGTTTGTGTGTGTATTGTAATGGCTGGCCCGTTGGCGCAGTGGGCCTTCACCCTGCCTTTTGCTCCGGGGGTCGTGGGTTGGATCCCCGCCTCAAGTCTGGGTGTATTATCCCCGATTGCCATCTGACGTCATCCTCGGAACCCCCACGATCTCTACAACCTTACGACTAATATCACAAAGTGACATTAGTCGGGTCCCACTATTTTACATGCCTTCCGAAACACGGAGGAGGTCGGATATCAAATATAAACCAGTGCTAGAATGGGTCACCTATCTATCATCCAGACGCAACCAGAGGAACTTAACTTAGCGATCGACTCAAATGGCGACCACTAAACTAAACCAAAGAACCATAATGGTTATTAGTAGCTCTACGATGCCAGCTCAGGATAGTCAGTTATAGTGTGACAAAGAGGGGACACCTCTTCTCAGAAGAGGATGAATGTAAGTTAAAAATGGTGGAATTATAAATACATTCTATGACAATCAGTGATTGCGTTTATACCAAATTTGTGGCCTACCCTTGGTACTACATAGAGATTCTGTTCACTCCGCAACGGTATTTGGCTTCTAAATTCAGTAACAGCTGATGCAATGTGGCTACTTATATTGGTTTGCCAATTTTCGTCTGAAACTTTTTCGGGATCTTCGAATCCCAATGTTTCATGCATTTTTGATATTAAAACATATACTAAACCGTTAAAACATGTAAAAAACTGTGAACAACAGCTAAAATATCTTATAAAAACATGCGTTCTGACCAAAGTCGTCAATATTAAAATGTTGACGCTTCGTTGTGTCACATACTCTTTGTTTAATATCTTCTAAAACTAAAGAGATTGTATTTACTTCTTCTTAAAAACTTCTCACTACTTCCACGATAACCATAGATCATATTTAATTTGTAACGTAATCAAGATCGGCGATGGTATAGATATTTGGGACCCCGTAAACCCATCGGAACTTGCAGGGACAGAAGATAGAAGTACTATACGACCAAAGTGCATACGCATTTTAGGTACCATCATCATTACATCATTCTATCACGATATATTTGATCCCGTAAACTCGTCGGAACTTGCAGGGACAGAAGATACGAGTACTGTGGGAACAAAGGCCAGTGTTTCCCAACGCTTGGGTTTATCACTCATTTGGGCAGTTTGGTAACAGCAAAATAAAACAAATTCACAAAAAACTTAACACAACATCTAACACGTAGCGTTATTCCAGTCCAGTACCATGGTCAACCTAAATTGAAGAGGATGTGGCTGTAGGATTAGTTAAGCTGACTTACTGCCGTCTGACGTCATCCCGGACGGACGGAACCCTCACAATGTAATATATAAAAACTAATATCACTCAGGACCCATTGTTTTTTACGTGCCTTCCGAAACATGGAGGACGTCGGATATTTGAAAATCAGTATTGGAACGGATCGCTTATCTATCATCCAGCCGTGGTAAGAACTGCTCAAACTAGCGAACTACTCAAATGCCAACCACTGGTTAGGTTAAGACCTCCTCAATAAGTTTTTTTAATTGGCCTATAATGTCCCATTGCTAGGCAAAGGCCACCCCACTCTTAGACCACTCTCCTCTATCCAAAGCTAAACCAAAACCAATCCAGCCCTTTCCCGCAAAGGCGTCCAAGTCGTCGCGCCATCTCATCCTAGCCCTACCTGGTCTCCGGTGGCCATTGGTGGCAATAAGTTAATATTAATTAAAATTTTATGTTATTCCCAGGGTTCGGAGCGTCAAAGCAAGACCCAAGCGACAGGCACCCGGTTGAAGGAAGCCACCAAAATAAACCAGTCTCTCTCGGTCCTGGGCAACGTGATATCGGCGCTAGTGGACGGCAAGTCGACCCACATCCCCTACAGGAACTCAAAGCTGACGCGGTTGTTACAGGACTCCCTGGGAGGAAACTCAAAAACTGTCATGGTGAGTTCTATTTTCAGCCGAATTCAAAAAATACGAGCTTCAACCGACGAAGAATTCAACCGTATTTTCAAAGTAAAACTTCTTTACGCACGCCTGACTTGGGAGTGAGTTGGTGACTGTGTTACGAGGGCGTTACGAAAGGTGTGATCGGGCAGGCGAGGCGATTTATAAATCTCCTAACAACAATTTTATAAATTAATGTTTTGTTCAATAAATAAAATTCATTTCAAAGTTCAATTATACGTACTATTTTTAAAAGAGCTATTTTTCAACGAGTTTCTTGCTGACTCTTCTCGTGGGTCAACTCTTCCGAATCAGTGGTAGCTTTTAAAATATTTGACGATTCAAAAGAGCTTGTAAAAGTCTACTTGAATAAACACACAGCTTGACGCATACATACCTGGCCTGCAAATATATTGAATTTGTTTTAGCTTTATGTATGTGTCTAGGCTGTGTATATGAATGTGTGAATAAATGATTTCTATTCTATTCTTATTCTGTTTTCTATTCTAAAAAAAGATTGATTTTCGCAGATTCCTTTAACACATAAATGACTACCGACTCCTATGGACAAAAGAGCATACTTATTTCTCAACTGTATCTATGACTATCCTGGTCGTGTCGTCACTTAAAATCATGTAACTGACTGACCGTTTAACCACCCTCCCCCTTTTGGAACTGCCAATAAATACCTTGCATAGTATCGTCTGTAGCACCGATATTGACGTGAGTGGACTGAAGCTGTACACCGATTATTGAGAGTGAATCCACAAAGGGAATGCTCTCACAGCTTGGTTCGTTTCAAGCAATGTATTATTGGATATACCTGTACAACTATGGTTTCTATTATTTATGCCTTGACGAAACCTTTGGTAATTCTACGTCCGTGTGATGCGAATGGGCAAAAATAATAGAGGATTGAAATTAACATACTTATATTAATTTGAGTTCAGTTACACTGTACAACAGTTGACATAAGACTGAAAAAAAACCTATCGAAATAAGGATATTTCTGTCATCACCGCATAGACAGTAGCGCCGGCTGGTGAGTGAGCGATTTAGGCATCTTTGACAATTTACATTGCTTGGTTTATACTAGATCTAACGTATTTTTTTTTATTTTATAAAGGATAACAAGGAAGTGGTTCATCACCTAAGTGATTACCGACGTCCTTGGACATCTGCTTATGGCCTTTAAAGAGGGATTTAGGCCACCGGGAACTCTCACAAACCGAACGGAACGCGACAACAATACCATCACTTGATGTGATAGCATTGCAGCCACTTCACGCCAATCTTATGTGAGAAACAGGTGCTGGTACCTGGATGCGAAGGCTCAATTCGGCTGCAGACCAAAGGAACGCTAAGCTCGAGTCTTCATCTGGATAAGGCACTGTTTTTCTATACCCTAACATAAATTACAAGTGCAGTGATGTGAATGGCACCGGATGCTAGGCGGATGAAAAGCTTCCTTTATTTCAGGGCCATAAAGTTGACATATACAGAATACCATAAAGCACTGTTTTTCTATACTTCGATATAAATTACGGCTACACTGATGTCAATACACCGGATGCTAGGGGGATGAAAAATTTAGTCGACACTGGCGCGGCGTGGAGGAGAGAGGCGCGGGTGGTTTTGCCAATGCAACCGCTCTTGGCTGAACAGCAAATCGATATTTTAGGCAATTTGTCGTTCGTTCGTGTTGTTGAATATTATTTGAAAAGACCGCAAATTTCATAAGTCATTTACTGAATTTTTACACATAAATTCAATATTGTGAATTTTAAAAGGTTTTCATACAGTGCATGTTAGTTGTCAGTTGCTATTCATTACTGCTATTTTGTAAACAGAAAATATGTCGGTAATATAAATGTTGAACCTTATTGTACTTAGTAATTAACTTTAGTAAAACATCGAAAAACGTAGTTGTTGTCATATATATGTTTCGTTTTTAATATTTTTGATATAATTATCATCATTTTTGGGCTATCATAGTTCACTCTAGACATAAGTCCATCCCAAATTATGCCATTCCACCCGGTCTTAGGCCTGACTCATCCGGCTTCTGCTAGCGGACCTTTCGCAAGTTTAATATGTTTTTTTTTAATATTCTTTACGCTACGTCTAATATCCCGTTTTTTTCTTCTTCTAAACCTTCATTAAAAGCTGCTGCAAGGGTGCGGCAGTAACCCAGCGGCGCCGGGGTCAACCTAATTATGTATATTCAATTTTACATAAATCTGAAAGAAAGCTTAATAAAAATTGACAACGCCACTAGCAATTTTTCAGGGTCATAAAACTGGCGTGCGCAAACGAAGCGTTATTTTTATCCGCTGCATAAACTGCGCTTCTGTAAAATATGAGAGCACTGACGCTAACAGAGCAGATGTCAGGGGGATGAAAAATGCAGTCGCGACAGCGGAGCCGCGTGCAGGCGATGCGGACGGAGAGCGGCGTTTGTCCCAACGAGACTAATTGTGAACGACAGATCAGATCGATACGATTTTGTACCATTGTCTCAATGATATTACTAACATAAATGTGATATCTACAACATTTGAGGCTGCCCAATTATCAGGGTAACCTTTTTCATTTGGTCTGATTATGGATGCTAATAGAGCAGATGTAAAGGGGACGAAAAATGCAGTCACGACAACGGAGCCACGTGCAGGCGATGCGGACGGAGAGCGGTGTTTGTCCCAAAGAGACTAATTGTGAACGACGGCCTAGATCGATACGATTTCATAATAAGATACAACAATATTTGAGGCTGCCCAATTAGTCAGGGTAACCTTTTCGATTTGGTCTGATTATAGTATGGTCTGATTATGGATGCTAATAAAGCAGATATAGGGGGGACGAAAAATGCAGTCGCGGCAACAGAGCCGCGTGGAGGCGATGCAGGCTGAGTGCGACGTATGTCACCAATAAGAGTATTTGTGAACGATCAATACTATTTTATTACTATGTGACACTGATATTAATAACATAAATGAGATATGTACTATATTTGAGGCTGCCCAATTAGTAAGGGTAACCTTTTTGATTTGGTCTGATTATGGATGCTAACAGAGCAGATGTAAGGGGGACCAAAAATGCAGTCTCGACAACGGAGGCGTATGGAAGCGATGCAGATCGAGTGCGGCGTTTGTCCGCAACGAGACTAATTGTGAACGACAGCTCAGATCGATATGATTTTATACCATTGTGACAATGGCATTACGCACAAAGAGATATATATGTTTCTCCTGAGTAGTCTGCCTAATCAATCAGTGAAACTATTTGATTTGGTCTCATTATAGTATGGTCTAATTATCGACGCTAACAGAGCAGATGTCAGTGGTATGAAAAATGCAGTCGCGACACATATTTTCACTAATAAAACAATATACGAGTAGGCAACATACACCTTTTTATTTGTATAAAATGCTTTACTATGTATTTTTTTTGTTATTCCTTTACAAACAATATTAAAATTTTTAAAAGGTAACACATTTTTGTATCATAAACACTAAGCTCTAGATGTTATAGGAACACTATACTTTAATGCCGTAATGCGTTCAGAAAGCGGCGTTCAATGACTGCGGTGCATACTATGCAATCTGTTTATTCCCATTGAGTGTGCCCGTAATCACGTGGTGGCGGCGCGGCGGGCGCACAAATGATCAGTCTGCAAGCGTATAGAGTTGGCCCAAACGATGAGTGCAATGAGTAACTCATATTTAATGTGTTCAGAAAGCGTCGTGTACT
>JANCMC010004801.1:599715-650585 GCA_024363005.1 Charaxes varanes | reverse complement strand
TACTGACTGGGGTGCATACTATGCAATCCGAATATTCCTATTGATCGTGCCCGTAATCACGTGGTGGCGGCGCGACGTGCGCTCAATTGATCGGTTAACAAGCGTATAGAGTTGACGAATACGATGAGCTACAATGAGTAACTCATATTTAATGTGTTCAGAAAGCGTTGTTTACTGACTGTTGTGCATACTATGCAGTCTGTTTATTATGTATATATATTGAGTGTGCCCGTAATCACGTGGGGGCTACGCGGTGTGCGCCCAAATGATCGGTCCACAAACGTATAGTGTGGCCAAGTTCTACAACTAATTTTGACTTTAAAGTTCCCGTATCTGGTGTTAACTCATTTCAACCACAATTCTAATGAAAAAGTATGTTATCGTTGACAGGTCAAGTGTGAGGAGAATTCGGTTATTTTTAAGGGTTCATTCCTCAAGTTTTTGACAATACAGAATTGAACAAATTTTCAGTGATTTTATTTGCGGATTTAAGCATATAAATTATTTTTCTCATTTGATATTATGGTCATTGTTGTTCAAAGTGATTCTTTAAATAATTTTTTTAAGTTGTAACTTCGTTTAGAGCTGTATTGTCGAGAGTATATCAAATCGTACGGTAGAGACGAAAAGTTGATATTTCTATTTTGCGATTCGTTAATGATATTTAGAGCTGCTTTGATATTATTTGCACAACCCTACTGGTAACGTTGTTGTGGGTAATAAAACGGGGCGTTATTCCCTACTTGCAGTTTTATGTTTTGTGTTATTGTCATTGTTGCTCGAAACTGATACATAATTTCGTTTTGAGCTATTCTTTCGATTCGTTACTGATGTTTGAGTTACCTTTTACATATGCAGTACATCACTACTGGCATCGGTTGTGGGTAATGAACTGGGGCGTTATTCGTTGCTTGCAAAATCTAGTCGGCGCGTACCCGCGAGTAACGAGGTTAACTCGCCCCTGAGTCGGTCTCTCGTGACTTAGGGACCGCAAGCCTTTAGGGGCATATTGTAAAATAAGAGACTTTAGATACATTATATTTAATAAATGTCTATTTTCAGCATTATGAAGGATAAAGTATAATATTCTTACAATTATAAAGGGTAAAGGTTAAGGTTTAAGGTGATTTTACAATATTAAAGTTATTGAGTTCGTCTGTGACCTAGGGACTAGAAGCGCTAGCATAAATAGTACACCCATTTATTATTAAATGTATTAAATTGTAAAACGAACGATTTTAAATACGTTATATTTCTGTAAAGTTATATTATCTTCAATGTTATAAAGGAAAAATTATAATTTTCTTGGCGTTACGGATACTGAGGTGCATTCCAGTATTCATGTAAATGAGTATAGACAATAATGCATGGAATACTAAACTACTTTCCTTAAAACCGCGAATGAAATGAATCATTTGCGGATTTAAGCAAAGTAGTTCAGTATTTCATCCATTTCTTGGTTTTCCGCAAAGTAACGCCTGATTCTATCAATTATTTATAGATATTTATGGAACAATCCATTTTTTTTAAATTAATCTTCTTAATGCAGCATGCCGTAGATATGATTGCATCTCCTTTCCGCTCTGGGCGTGGTTGGTTCGATTCTAGCAAAACAAATAAACTCTTCGGCTTTATATATTAGTATAAGATTTAGGTGGGTCTTGATTTGAACGGGGTCCTCGCATTAATAACGCTTGGAAGAAGTCGTAATATATTAAATGTCGTAAAAGATACGAAATGATCATTCAGCCATCGGCCATTCGACCATTCGGACCCTCCTTAGTGTCAACGCGGGTTGCATCAGCATTAATTAAAAGCAAGGAGACTTGCCTCCCGTGAGCGTAGCACGAATATTTTCGTCCTAAATACAGTCGAATCTTCGAATTCGAACGGTTCAAAATTTTTGTGCTAGGGCCTCAGATACTGTCTGAATTTTAACGATACCAAATGGTAGGTTTTGATTAAGGTCAGTTTACATTGCACGACATTTCACCCGATGCGATGACGTATCGTGTGTATGAATTTTGGCCCTTAGGGCTGTATCGCGGCCCAGATTTCTTAGCAGTGTCTTAAATCGATTACGTTTATTTCGTGTTCTCACGGTTGCATGGCAAGGTTTAATTGCTTTAAGGTGTCGATTCGAAAATTCATACATCGCTCGTATTCAACTCATTCGCAAATAATAGTCATTACGCCGATACTAAACGGTAGGTAATCTGTTTTTCAAAAATACGGTAGCTTACCCAATTGGAGTTACGTGCGTGTAATTACTTGAATTTATAACCGACTTTCGGGAATAGGGGTTTACGATTTTTTTAGGAAAAAGATTGAAAATCCGTGCGTACAGGTTTCTTCGAGGTAGGCAACGCATCAGCAACTCTAAGGCAGGAGCCTTAGGAAGGAAGGAAGGAGGTAGGAACCTCACCGAGGCGCCATGGTGACGTCGCCGGCTACGTAGCCGGTGACGTCACCATGGATATCTGCGGTTGCCAAATGAATAGCCAGTAGTAATCGTGGCTTCGCTTCTAATTTGGCGACGTCGCCAAACCGTCGCCAAATTTTTTATATGAATTGTTTAGATACGTAATTGGCGACGTCGTCATGGCGTCTGGGTGAGGTAAGGCTCTTAAGCTGAAGATATACATGAGCGACGCTAACCACTTACGATCAGTAGACTTTCTGAAGTTTTGCCCCCCCCCACCCCCCTCCCACGACGCCCATAGACAACTGCAACACCAGAGGGCTCGCAGATACGTTGCCGGCCTTTGAGATATGAGTATGCTCTTTTCTAGGAGGTCCCTAAGTCGTATCCGGAAATACCGAAGCCTAGCAACTGATTCCACAGATAAATTGTGCGAGGGAAAAGGTTACTAGAAATGCGCACAGTTGTGGACTTTAGGACACGAGGTGATGAGGGCGGGATTTCAAATTTTGACAGGATGTCCTGTGGTGAAATTCAGCTGCCGGTATAAGTCCGAACAATTCCTACTACCCATGATATATGCCATAAAAGATGCAGAGTGAACCCACATCTCTCCGCAATTCTAGAGGATCGAGCCGATCGGAAAGGTCTGGGTCGTCGACGAGCACTAAAAAGTCTAACCCCCGGATGGACGGAGAAAAATATATCGGACCCGTCAATGTCATGCTCGATTTAAGTCCAGTACAAACGCCACCAGTTGGAAGGATTCCGAGGATGCAACTGACTCTGTTTTATTTAGTATTTTTAAATATTCCCTTGAAAGTGAATTAAACAAAACAGTCAGGACTCAAATAGCCCCAGCCGTTTTATGATATAGCGAGGAACATACCTGATTTAGGTTATAGCAGCATAGCAGCGCCACCTACTGGGTACTATGTCTCTTCAAACCATCTAAGTACCAATTCAATTAAACGTAGCGCCACGCTTGCAGTCTTTTTGGTTTGCAGACGAATTGGGCCGGCGCGTTCCGGTACCAGTACCTCTTTCGCACATAAGTGATTGCAATGCTGTCATATCAAGTGATAATATTGGTATCGCGTTTCGTTCGGCCTGCGAGACTTCCCGGTAGTTTAATCGCGTTATTAAAGGCCGGCAACGCATCTGCAAACATTTTGGTGATGCAGATGTAGATAGTCACTTATGTGAACCGGCTGCTCGTTTGCACTTTGCAAAATTAAAAAAAACCCTTTGGAGTGTATACACAAGATTCTATCCAAGTCAGTCTAGTACTTTAAGAGAACTAGAATGACGACGACGTCTTTTTCTACGGTCGATTTCTATATAAACCGAAAGCTGTTTGCTGTTCATATGATTACGGCTAAACATTTATACGATGACACACGGACGTCTGTTCCTAAGGTAGACGACTTAATGCCTGTGTTATAGGTAACAGCCGCCTGTTATACACAATTTTTTTTTAGAAATATATAAATACATACATATAGATAAATACACCCAGACTCGAGGTGGGAATCGAACCCACGACCCCCGGGGCGGACCACTGTACCAATGGGCTAGTCAAGTCAATGTTATATAAAACCTAACACGAAATCTCAGAAACCTAACACAGATCTCATAGCTTTGTGATGGCGTGAGCCATATAGCCTCATCGTGGCAACACTTCACGAACCCATTTTAAAATCTAGACATATGAAAGATCACCTAACAAGAAATCTCGAAAACCGCGAGACGTACAATGCTCAAGTTTGGCAAGGAGGTAATTTATAGTTAGTAGACATCTAAGAACGGATCTTTCGATAGGATCGGATGAAGGAGCTCTAAGTATTTACGCAAGTTTAATTTTACGCAGACCAAGACGCGGGAAACAGCTAGTGTATGTATAAATGGACAGCGTTTGGACTCCCGCCAAGTTTTAATTGCACAATTAGTGTGCGGTACTATCAATAAACTACCCGCAACATAGTTTGCGAATAGTTGAAGCGTCGCGTTATGATAATAAGCTAGCTGTGTCCCGCGAGTCCGTCCGCGTAAAATGAAACTTGCAAGAAGAAGAGAGTAGAGAGTAAGAGTTTAAATTCTGATGCTTAAAAGCTATTGTTTACTATTTTTAAAAAATTTGGCCCCTAAATCCTGATAATCTGTGTCTATGGGATAGTAGCGTAATTGTTTCTTAGTCTCGCTTATATTCGAAAACTGCAGAACAGGTTAGAAGTCTGTGTTTTTATACTGTTTGAGGCCCATGGCAAATTCATCGTATAATTGACAATTATTATGATAAATCTAATTCAAAATTTTAATAACAGATATTAAAATCGTCCTGTACGGGGGACACTAGGATACTGACCTTCCATTCTCATGGCATTCTGCCGTCTTGCCACGCTATAGTCACCGAATTTCCCATTAATTATTTTAGCAAGGATTCTAATTTTCTTTCAACTACATCGCTGTCTATAAGCATTTGTTTAAAGTTTTCTTGTTATCCAGGTCTCTAATATCAGGGTCCGCTTAGATTGCAGAGATTGTGGCTGTGGGGCGAGTTAAGATGACCGATTGCCATCTGACGTCATCCTCGGACCCGTGGAGATCGTGGGGATCTCTACAAACTTACGACACTAATGTCACTGAGTGACATTAATCGGGTCCCACTGCTTTACGTGCCTTCCGAAACACGGAGGAGGTTGGATATCAAATATAAACTAGTGCTAGAATGGGTCACCCATCTAACACACGGTCGCAGCAAGAGCAACTTAACCTAGCGATCGACTCAAACGGCGACCACTGATTAGGCCACGACCTCCTCATGATAAATATAAATGTTGTCTGCTGTAAATATAGCGCAATTGAGTTGTAATACATTTTGACTTATGCGCATCGTGTTTTCTGCGTCTGCGTTATGAATCGTCTTACAGCTAAGTTTTCAATAGCGCATAGAATTATAATGCATGCATTGAGTTTTAGTAATTTACGTCAATAGAGACGACATATTGTACGGCCAAAGCAACTCGCCGCTGAGGTCTTTACGTATAAATACAAATACGAGATTGTTTACGTAAAACATATTTTTGGAGGTCACTCGTATACTTTGGGATAAATATCAATTTTGACTGCAGTAAACAGAGCGTAGCCAAGTTTTTTAATTTCTTTAATTTTAATTAAATATCGACTTACGCGCCTCGTATTATTTTAGTACCAATCTGCGTGACCAATCGCCTTACAGCTAAGTGTCCAATAGCGCATAGATATGATATACGCATCCTTGAGCGTTGTGCTAGTTTTATAAGGAAGCATGTTTGTTTTTCGAGTTCTTTGCATACGTTTACTCGACACTCGTTACAAGAAATCCCCTATATTATCAATCTGACCAGACATTAGAGATTGGACGATTTAAACTTGCTGCTTGATGCTTAACTGTCCGGTATAATTTCAACTATTGAAATTTTGCTCTGTGGGAAGGGCGCACCCAGATGGAAAGTTTCGGCGACGAATGAAAGGTGGGAGCGTAGGTCGATATGCTCAACCACCGCAAAAGAAGATCTTCGTGTCCGGGCTAGTTGGAGTTGCCCGGGCCGGCCGCGCCTGGACGCGCGAGTCAAGTCGTGGGACACAGATTCCAACCCCCTGATTGTTGTATCCACCACATTAAAGTGTATGGCTCTGAACCTTAGCATGTTGTCAATCCATCCACATAGGGTTTCACATCACCGTTGAATCTGCTATTTTTAATTTCTTGCAGTCTGCAAAATCGATATTTATCGTATACAACTTTTCTAACTGCCAAATATTCAGTCAGACCGGTGTTGTTCGAGGCCAATCCCTTTTCCAGCTTATAAACAGCTATTTTGCCACAGCGAAAGGATTTTATGTAACAAAATGCATTGGTTAAAGCAGTGGACGTAAGGAATTTTTTAGCCCAATTTTTTTCTGTTCTAGTCGCAACTTCCGAAACTTCCCACTTATTACACTTGCGCCTTCATAGCATTGGATTTGGAGCATTGGAGAAATTTTTAAGCATGTTATTAAGACAACAATTTTTACGATAGACTATGTTTCAGAGAGTGTTCTCAAGAGTTGTATGAACATATTCTCTCATCACTATTTTACCACCAGACCACCAGGCCCCGTGCGGGTCTCCACCCGTACGTCGTTAACCTTCCTCGTTGTCGGATGAAGCGTTTCATCTTTTATGCAAACGGCTAAGGCGTGGGACGTTCTTCCGACGTTGTTGCGTATCTTTAAGGCTCGAGTGAATAGGTACATCCTAGGTAAATGCATCACATCCTAGCCTGTAAGTCTAGTCCATCATTAAGACAAATTGTAATGATGTACTGTGCACTGCTACTACAGATTTAAACCACAATAGTTTGTCGTCTATGGCACTATAGATAAATCTATAGTACCATACTGGTTTAAAAACCACAATAGGTTGTCATTAGTGGCATCTGTTGGTTTTTCCTCTCTCTACGGTGTGTAATACGCCACCTAACGGTTTACCACCCCTGAATGTGTGAGCACTGTGAACTTTGAGAAGCAGTTGAAACTCTTCCTCAGTCACTTTTTTTCGCTAGGAATGTACATGTATACTTTTTTGAGCTTCTAATACCCCTGTTCAATTTTCCTTATCCTAATCTTGTCTCCTTTGAATAAGGTATGAATTCTACTTGAATACGCCATCGGTTTACCAATTACAGCTCGAATACTCTCAACCCTAGAGAAACCGCAAGCTTTCAAGTCCACGCGTCCCGGTGAGAATACTCGCCATACAATTGTCAAGTAAAGTGCATGCATGTATGTCCAAAAAGTGCTACTAAATACCAGGTTTATATAAATAAACATTTCTTCTGTATCCCGGTCTAGTACCTGGGTCCGCTTAAATCGCAGATGAGACGATATCCCGGAAACCACACAATCTCTTACAACTAACTATCACTGTGTGATATGAATCGAGTCCCACTGTTTTATATGCTCAGAGGTCATTTGAAAACCAGTAAGAATGGATTATCCATCTATCAGCTTACCGCGGTAAGAACTGAACTTAGCAATCGACTCAAATGCTGGCTACCTATTAGATAAGCTACGGCCCCCTCGATAACTTACTTACTTTCACTTGCGCAGTGACCCGAAGAGTTCGTCGAAATGTTCGAGCTAGGCCCTCTGTCCTGGCCACGGGGAGACGGATAACTCGGGAACGGAAAAATTGTAAGCAAGGTACGACCGCAATATGACCCAAGTCTTAAATAATTCAAATGAACCATATTCCCGCCTCTTACTTAATATATACAAAAAATAAACTCTTATGTGGTATCCATGCGTTCTCAGACAGCTAGGCAACGTAGCTAAAGTTTAAGTGGCTTTTAAATTATTTAACTTCAAAATTTCTTTCTTGTCTTAAGTTTTTTGACAAACTCTTTTTTAGCATAAATCTTTTTAGGGTTCCGTTGTCCTACAAGCAATCCTTATGGGTTCACCCTGTGAGGCCGACTGGACAAAATCGGACATTGACTCTTGAAGTTATTCAACAAATACCTTTATCGCGTATGAGATAAAGAACTCTTTTATATAAGCGTGCCTTGACACTCTTGGCCACTTTAATTTGATAATTTTTGGTGATAATATACTTCTCATCAGAAAAATTGAAACACTTGGCAAGAGAGAGAGAGGGACGAATTTCTCATTTCATAGATTCAGCGTGCGGGTGCCGGGTCCGTCACGTTGCAGAGGAAGGAACCATAGCAGTGCCCGGGACTTGTGACCCAGGTGTAGGTTTAGGAGCGCGCTCTTCATAGTAGCGGCAAGAATTATTTTACAATTAAAACAATTAGTAGGCAATTAAGTGCTGCAAGGATAATAAATAACATATCAGACTTAGCGAGAGGTAAGTTATTCGAATAAAAACAAATCTGTAAATCAGTTTTTCCAAAAATACCTTAAACTAAAAGTAAAATAATAAAAAATATAAACTAAATTTATCCGAATAACAACACAATATCTATACTTTATAGTGCCACGTCATGTATCAACACGTTGACATGTCACCATTTCTTGTAATCGTTGTAATTACTTGTAATATAAATTTTTATCATTGGCTTATAGAACTATATCTACTTCCCTGACAAAATCTAACATTTCTTTCTCGTGACAGCATTGCCGCCACTTCACGCCGATGTCACGCGAGAAAGAGGTACTAGTACCCGGACGCGCCGGCCAAATTCGGCTACAAGGATGGCGCTGCCTCCAATTAAGTTTATCATATTTCTACCGCATTCAACTTAAATAGAAACAGCGCAGTCTATAGTACACTTATTCATGATGGCGGAATATCGATTTCTAGCTAAAACAGAGACAATTATAGCGGGATTACATTCCCACACATGTTTGTATATTCCCCTTATGAGTCACGCTGAATTGTCACCATTTGAAGTTTGGACATTGCCTGTTTTCTTGATAAATTTAAAAAGCTTTCAGCATCTCTGCATTGATGGCCAGGCGTGACAGGCAAATCTCATCCTTGTCGCCAATAAATTATATAATGAATAAATAAATAAATAAATAAAACTTTTAATATACATTTTAAGAAAACTCAAATTGGCCTGAGTAATATTTTGATATGACCAAGCGTTATGGAATGTCATCAGTTGCGATGACCTGTTTCGTCGAACAAGAAGCCATGATATCATATGTTAGTGATAACAAATTGGCACCACTATCTATCTTGTTATAGTACGCTTTTGACAGTTCTTGCTGCTGCTTTTAGCTTCTATTTTCTTAATCTGCCATTCCACATTACTCCAAGTTAAGGTTCGATGCGGACGGGTTGTTTTATACAAAAGACCAGTATAAAACCATCAATGCATAGTCATCAATTGAAATATTATTATTATGCGTAGTTTATATATTATCGATATTTCGAGGCCCATAACTATTAAAAATGGGAAAATCCCTAGGCACGCACGAAATCGGAACACGATGCGTTGCGCGAATAGAACGTGAGTCTTTTTTACAAAGGCCTGCCAATTCAACCGTTGCCTGCGATGTTTACTCAAAAACTGGATATGTATGAAACATATAAATACATATATGATATAATTTCGTTTTTGAATACAATATTTATACGTGCATACAGCCACTTCTGACGTAAAACAAAATTATCTGAATACAAAAATATAATGTAACACCCCTATAACACGGTAGATTCATTTCGCTTTATAGAAGAACGCGTTGTAGGTATTCTCATTCCGATTTGAAAAATTCCTTCAGTGTTACATAGTCCATTTATCGAGGTAGGCTGTAGGCTATATAGCATCACGCTAAAATTGAATACATTTTGCTTACCTTATTTTACGCGGACCAGGTCGCGGGCACAGGTAGTCTGAAATATAAACATTCACATACAACAATATGAAATATCCTACCCAACCTCAGCAGGATTTCTACACATGGTTTTTATTGGGCCTACCGAGTTTTGTAGACATTGAGAACAGTTTTTGCGGAAGTGCGTGAGAATCCGGCACAGACTAAATTATTCAAAGCAGTTTGTACGTGCTTACGATGTCAAACAAAATACGCTGACTTTATACGTGCTATGTTATATTCTGTAAATATAAAATTGTTTTACTTAATTTTTATTGCTACCATTTGACCCTCCTTAGTGACAAGGCGGCTTGCTTCAGCATTGACAGAAAGCGTGACACGATAAAGACTTGCCTCCTGTGGGCTTAGCACGACAATTTTCATCCTAAATACAGTCGAATCTTTGAATTCGAACGGTTTGAAATGTTCATTCTAGGGCCTATGCACGTTCCAATTACTCGAAAGAATTAGCTGTCATTCGGCTAATAACTTTTGTCACGTTTTACACATCTATACTAATATATGTGTATATTTTATTTATTTTTTATTTTTATTTTATTTATTTCTTTTAAGAAACTGTTACATTTGGTACAATTGAGTTAGGACCCTTATTCCTGTGCTAGTTAAAAGAAACTGTGATACAATCTTCATTTGACGTTTCGTTTCGAACCTAAAAGTAAGTAAAACTATCGAAAATGTTCGTGCTAGGCCATTTGAATAGGGGCAAAAAGATGTAAAAAATGTAACGAAAGGTTTAGGAGTAGACGAAAATCAGGTATAAATTCTTCATTAAATTGCTACCTAAACAGATATACAAGAGAAAATAATTGTGTCACAATTACGACGTTAAAAACATTATAGTAGGGGAGACAGCGATGCTAAATTTGTAGGCACTAATCCGCTGTAAGGATCTATTGGGTTAAGTAGACATACGTGCAGAAACGAAAAAAAAGTTTATGTCAAGGAAAGATCATGTTATCAATAACGCCTGGAGCGTGGTGTTATGGAGCGCGTGATGATTTTAGCTACATTGTCTTGAGAAAATCGTCAGATTGTTTGTTTTCCGTAATCCTAAAAGGATTTCCTTCAAAATAATAAAAAAATATTCGCGCTCGAATATTTCTAGGGGACATTTTTTACAGCTTTGTGACTCTCCTATTATCTTATTTCATGTTTATTTCGTCAAATTATTGAAATGTAAACATATCTCCATGTAATTAACATATCTTTTCTTAATCTGACGTGCCCGAGGTTTTCCAAGGATTCCCCCGATAATAAAAGTTCATATTTAGTCCGGTACATTACAGAAGCAAGGATATGATTTTATAACGCGCCCGAATATTGCGCAAAATTCCATCTTAGGCTCCCCTACCATTATGGATGTTTTATCCAGAAGATGTTTACAAAAACTGATTGTTAAAATGAGCGTTTAAAAAAGACAAACAAACTCTTCGTTTGTAAACTCTATTTTTATCAAATTGTTTATCTGCCCGGCTAGCTCAGTCGGTAGAGCATGAGACTCTTAATCTCAGGGTCGTGGTTTCGAGCCCCACGTTGGGCGTATACCTTTTTATTATTTTCTTTCTTAAAAACATAAAATTAATTTAAATAAATTTACTAAAACATATATTTCGTAAATATTAAAAGGTTAATAAACTTTTTACATGAAATTGTAATGGGGCCTTGTTTTTTACATTTTTTGATGTGGAACATTTATTTATATTATTCCAAAATTTTTATTTTATACGGATTCGGTGGTGTAGCTTTCGGGTTGCAGCATTGCACCGATTTTCCCTCGTATTCATTCGCGGATTTAAGCAAAGAGTTTAGAATTTCATACAGTGATAACGTTTAACATAGTGGTGCCAAAGTTTTGAGCAATGTTACAAAACTGGCAAGATCAATTGTCTTACAAATACACATATAATTATCCTCCCTTTAATAGTACAAGTTAGATTTAATATCACACTAGAGTGCCAAGTGGAGCAATTAATTGAGTGATGTACAGTGAGAGGCAATTCTCGGCAACAGTTGATTGGATGCCAGCCCATTATCAAGGGCCGGAGATGCATGAGAGATCGCTATTGTTCACGACCGGCTTGATTATCAGCTACAGTGCGTGAAGATGAACACGTATTGAGCTGTTCATTTGGAACTATCTCCCTTTACGTAAGAGAGCACAGAGTATTTCGTGTTTCATTCGTAATCTTATCACATTTCTTATTAATTGGACGTGAACTAGTGTTGGAAATGTTTAACCTGTTTATTACGTCTGGAAGAACTTTCTTGGATAATGGTGACTTAGACTGAATTGAGTTGATAATCAAATTCCTCAGTCATCTCTTTTCCACATGATTTCACTGTACTTTAAGATTAAAGATAACTAGCTGTGCTGCAAATTAGTTGAGAAAAATAATACATTCAATTTTAGCGTGATGATATATAGACTACGGCCTTCTTCGATAAATGGGCTTACTAAAACTGAGAGAGCTTTTAAAATCGGACCAGTAGTTCCAGAGATTAAAGCTCGTTCAAGCAAACACACAAATAAACTCTTCCTTAGATAGCCCCTTTATCAATTAAAGCTATAGGCTATATATCAACACGCAATAATTTTTCACCTCATTTTACGCGGACGCAGTCGCTGGTAACAACTAGTATATTATATTGTTTTTAACTAGCAGCACTACAATAATATTATAAATATATAACTGTCCTATTATGAGCATGAAATAAATATTACATAAAAGCGCTTCATCCCGTCATCTTTTGTCGTCGCTCCACTTTCGTGACGAAACGTGCTTAAACTGAAATTTATAAGAAACGATATTTTCCTTCGCTCACGTTACTTTTCCGCCAGACACTTCGGTTCTGGGTCGTCGCATTACTTCGTAGGGATCTCTTTAAATGGGCTATCTAACACTGAAAAATTTTTTCAAACCGGACCAGTAGTTCCTAAAATTAGCGCGTTCAAGCAGACAAGCTATTTTTCGTTAATTTAAGTTTAACAACCATAAATAATGTCCTTAATGTTAAGAATCAGCAGCTTCTTCAATTTTCATCTTTTTAAAATGAAAATTCAATTCAATTCAAATTTATTTACTTCTTATAGATAGATATATTTTTATTTGTTTAAGTATCAATACAATGAATGAATACATGATGAGTAGAACTAAATTATTTCTATGTATAGTTGACAAAAAAATTGGTTTGCCACGCTAAGATCGAATGTCGTTTGCACGTCAATTAGTTAAAAGGCCTATTTTTGCATGTTAGGCATTACGTTAATTTCTACCAATAACCATTAACAAAATTTTCTTTGACTATGAGTTGTCATCCGAAATGGTAAACCACTTTCTTGGTCGACTGTACAAAAAACTAAATCAAACCTGCCAGGATAGCATTAGGCAGAAATCCAACGAGAGTCGAACATTAACCCGATATATGCTTTCATACGCACAGACACACAGACGCAAACGGCTCTCGTGTCATAATAAACTATTTTTTGCGAGCAACGCAACGTAAAAATAGACGGCGCGTGCTTCAATCAAAACTGGTCGGCGTCATTGCACCATTTTAAACAACGGCGGAATTTTTAAGCGATTTGATCTAAGGTTTACCTAAAATTGAACAAAAGTCTAGCGTACTTATTTATTTTAGTTAAGTTAGCTAGCCACTTCTAAAGTATCGGTGAATAATTTTAGCGTGATGATATATAGCCTATATCCTTCCTTGATAAATGGGCTATCGAACACTGTAAGAATTTTTCAAATCGGACCAGTAGTTGCTGAGATTAGCGCTTTCAAGTAAACAAATGAACTCTTCAGCTCTATTTAGAAAGAAAGAAGAAAAAGCATTTATTTCAACCGAGATACTACAAACAGCTTAAGATAATATATAATAAGAGTAGTTAATAAACTAACAATACTTACTAACTTAAAATCAACACTACTTACTAGTATAGATACAGATACAAGGAGTGTCACCATTTAAAAGAAAGAAAGACAGACAGACGATCCAAAAATCGGGTAAGACAACGTCTGCCGGGTCCGCTAGTGAAAATAAAAGTGATTATGCAACCCAAAAATAGAAAGGAACATCAAAAACTGTGAATTGGCTAACCTAAAACTGGAGTATCTCTGCTATTTAGAAAATAGGGTGCAAATTTGAGCTAGAAATGGGGATGGAGGAATATATTAGGTGGAAAATATAGCCGCAATAAATCCCAGCGTATGAACTGATCTCGCTGAATGTCCCTGGAACTAAGACTTTTCTAGTTCAAATATTATCTCTCCAAATATATTGGTAGAGATAATATAGGTGGGTTCGTGAATTGAATGTTTACTGTATATTTATAGGATGTGTGGCATAAAGAGATTTAAAATTTCTTACGTATTAGTTGACTTTAAAGTTTTCTAAAATTGCACCTAAAATTGACTCTGCAACTAACTACTTTTATCTAAAGTCCCTTACATTTATTTACCTTACCTGTGATTACGGTACTTACGGTGATTTAAAGAAAACTTGGAATTCAATTTAGGGTAATTTATCAGGTTATGTGTGTCGTGTGTGTGTGTTGTCCTCCTTGACATATTCGTCAACGGCGAACCTTGCTAGTTCTGGACGTGCGAGCGGCAAAGGCGGGCAAAACCAAATTTTGTGACGAAAATTTTGTTGCAGGAAACACAGAAAAGTTTGCCACAATTTTTGTAGGTATAGGTGTAGGAAGGCTTGGGTTGGTATCAGGTTATAAACAGGGTGTAAAAGACGTAGATCATACCGCAAACTTTGCGAAAGGCTACATTTAATGTTCTAAATAATACACAAAAATCATTCATCTCGGATATGAGAGGTTACAGATACTGCCGTCCTCATCCCATTCTTGAGCGCTCAATGTATTGTGAACATTGGGAAGCAATCGTCAACTAAATGTTGACGCGCAAAACAACTCAACGACCCGCGCCGCGCTACTTTTGTTACGTACTTTTAAGTTTTATTTGCGGTGCATTGCGGTTTGATTTAAAAATATAGAAGGAATTTGTTTCTGATTTAAAATCGCATTGGAACAGATAGTAATAACGATATTATACAGTATTCAGTTAAAAAAATTATACAATTCAAGAAAAAGCCGACGAATAATTTCACCACTGAAGAATCTAGAATCACGTACGGAACCAATGGGATGCGTATCCGGTACGATGTCTTTTAAGCTTTGTATATAATAAGATTCTTATTCTTTTTAATAAAGGAGTAGGCATAAACATATGTATATCTAGAATCTATAGCAATAAATAAATGAGGATACACCTTTTGATGCACCTAGAATATGCACAAAATGGATGCAACACAAAGCCTACTCCGAAACTCGTACGTTTTAGCAACTTATAGCCGCGCCTACGTGAAAATCTCGGCGTAAAAGCAAATTTTGCAGTATAAGCTTATTCGTCGAGGTTTCATGAGACTATATTTCCCACGTAAAACAAACGCTTTCACCGCCTACGTGTTGAGGCAATATGGCGTCCTATGGCGTCCTGCTCTATTAATAAATAGAGTTTATTGCTCAGTATGATACTTCAAACGAGATTATATTACAGCTTGCCTTTGCCCGTGAGTTTACTCACATTTTCCATGTAGGTTTTGCCCAAGGTTCTTGTCGACTTCATCTGCAAATTATTATGTTTCGTACACCAATTGTTTGCTTAATTAAAGTAGTCTAATTTCTTCTTCTTCGCGGGCTGCCTTTTCGGCACTAAGACACGCTATGGCGACCATTGTGCGTGAGGGAGAGGAGAATGGTAAGCAGTTACTCCATCTAACCCAACTCCTGCGGGAGTCGAAGAAGTCAGAAGAAACTAGAAGTCGAGAATCCGCTGGGGCTTTTCAGAACTTCTTGTAGAGATCTCGGTGCCCCGAGGATTATTGCCCTGTGTGTTTCCACATATTCGCAGTCCAATAGGACGTGAGATGGTGGTTACTCCTTGTAACAACGTCTAATCATCAGTAAAAAGGTTCCGTCAAAATTGAGCGGTACATTTTAGCGGCCCAAATTTAGACTTTTACGTTTGCAAGTTTTCTCCGAATTGGTCATGAATTGGCCATAAATGATCACTAACTTTGACTAGTTGGCCATCCGTAGGAAATTTTTCGCGTCGAGTTCAAAATTACAGGGACATTAAAAAATTTAGCACCCCATTGGCATCATTCAGAAATCATTCAACGTTGTATCAATTGGTCACGAATTGGTCAATAGGTAACCTGCTTAATTAGATCTTTGAGGATAGCTTTAATCCCATCCTTTTAGAGGCCCAAATTGACAATTTTTACGATTGCAAAGGTGCTCTGAATTCATAAGTGATCACTAAGTTCCCAAAAATAATCGTAGGGTTCACCAATTAGTCCAACTTAGTGACCTTTTACGACCATTTCATGACAAATTCGGAGCAATGTTGGCACGAGTATAAAATTTCAAAGACATTCGAAAATATTAGCATCCCAAAGCAAATTGATTCTGCATTTATTCAAACCTATCCGTGACAAACGTTTGGACCCGGTTGGAATCCAACCCCCTTGGATAATATTGTTACTATTAATGATATAACAGTTCCTTTATACGAAACTTCTTGAAAAGAGACGATATATTTTCAGTTGCAGGAAACATCTGGCCGATTACATGAATATTTTAAAATTATGTTACGGCTAGATTTTTACCTTTCTTACAAGGTCTATCTACATTTCCCTTGGTCAGGGCATCACACGTGAACGGTTGAATCGATTTCACTTATTCTTTTTTTGTTGTGTTTGTTATTGTCAGGAGAAGGTTCGTATAAAAGAGGAAATTAAAAAAATTGCACGAAAAGTTAAAAAATTTAAGAGTAATTTACCACCATCTTAAATTATTTCTAATGTAACCTCAGCGCTTTTGATAGCATAAGGTAATAAGATATTTTTTTTTTATTTCGGGAACGGGGGTGGGAATGGAAACGGGGATAATATTACAGGATAATAGAATGTAGTAAATAATACGTAACCCAACGTTCGGTCAAGTCAACGTCTGCCGGGTCAACTAGTGTACATTATACTTTATTACTGCTAACGTTTTACGATACCAAAATATACGTTGCAAAAACGTAAAATTCTAATGCGATATTTTTTTATTCGTTCCGAACGAAGATTTATTGTTGCAGGGAACATCTGGTAGACTTTGCAGATAAATTATTATCGTTCATACAAATTTAAGCTTTATTACAAGGTCGAATGCATTTATTATTGTTTAAATAAAACACACATATTATGCATGTTGCTGGTTACGAGGATGTCTGTTTTTAGTTGATTATACTATTTGATGATTTCAAAAAGTGAACTATAGTTGCAAAATTAAATATTATTTTTTCTGTTCAAATGAAATATTGCTTGTATAGATTTGAAACAAACCAGCTTTTGCCAAAAGTGGCCAAGAACGTCACGTATACAGAGGGGTTCCGTATCCGAAACTCAATAAACCTATTTGTTAAATAACTAATGAGTGTTTACATTCCTATCAACATGGGAAATTTCAAGTCTCAATGGGGGGGGGGCACCTTGCAGGCGGACAGACAGTCGGGGACTCTAAAGGTCATTTGTTGGACTACGGAACCATAAAAACCGTAATCAATCTAAAATTTGGCTATAAAGTCATATGTATCTAACGATGTCATCCCTAGAGCTATTTAAAAAAAAACTAAAAGCGATACTATTTCGTCCCTCGTGACTCATTAGTTCTAATCACCCTGCTCATAATTATCATAAGGTCAGTACGCAGTCGTAAAAATCGAACCGGCTGACCTTCGGTGCAAAAATTGGCAACCATGACAAATGGAGCAGGGTAAAGAAGCAAATAAAGTATAAAATAATAAATATATACCAGCTTGAATACGTTCTGGTTGATACCCCCAACCACTTCGTTCCAAAATTTTTGGCCCCGAAGCCAAAATCTGAGATAGAAAATAAATCGGAAGTTCCGACCTTTCAAGTCAAAATCGAAGATCACGTATCCGTAGTGGATCTGACCAGTTATCGGACAGATAAGGGCAGATCCTCCCCCTGGGAGTGTAAGATATGGTGCATGAAAAAGGTCTATTTGAGGGTCGAAGTCAATCTGCCTGGTACCGTCACAGCATTCTATAAAATTTCATGTATGTACGTGAAAAAAGCTGTGAAATGTCGCAACTCGAATGTTACATCTCCTAAACTAGACTTTACGTAAGTTGCAATGCCACATCCAGTATACGCACTTCCAGGCGCGGATCTTCAGTTGAGAGCACGATGAGCGTTCCCACCACCCTAATAGATTTGTGACGTCACACTTTCTCGGTCTTGGTTGAAAAACTCCAAATCCCAAATGACTTAAAAAATTCCTTTTTTATTTAATAAACAAATTGTTCTTCTATTCTGGAGTTCCCACTTCAGGTACTTTTATTTTTATTACTTTAGGATATTTTTCGTGCATTCTAGTTAAAATGTATGTCCTATACATTTCAGCCAAATCAGTGATGACGAATAGGGAATTCAACGTTTTAGCCTAAACTCGGGTGACTGTGCCCACCACCTTTTTTGATGGTTGGATCCGCGCCTGGAGTCTTCCATACTTCTGCAAAGATTAGGGTCGTCCGTGCGTGTTTATACGTGATCTTACAAAAACGTATCTGAAATCTAACTCCAAATACTATGGACTTCAATGTGTCCTCGTCGAGCCATCTAGGAGTCAATACTTATTTCTCTTAGCTTTATCCCGGTATTCTGTTTTCTTTTGTCGGTTGAAATATGGAAATTGAGGATCTGGTTAAGGAACCCAACATAATGGGACGGAGCAAAGACTCCGCTGGATCGGCCACTTAGAGAGGATGGGTGAGGATCGACAAGTGAAGAAGGCTTATCTCGGAACTCCGATCGGCCGCCGCCCGGTTGGCCGTCCCCGGTACCGTTGGAAAGACGCCGTGGAGTCTGACCTGCGCGAGCTCCGGGTTTCAGACTGGCAAGAGGTGGCGCAGGATCGGGGCCGAAAAATTCTTTTTATTTGTTATTGTTTTGTTAATTATATGAATTCTAGTGATGCTATAAAAGTAGCTTCCTAAGCACGCTCTGGCTGGAAATAGATGAATCACATCTAAGATATGATGAAATATCCAACTCTAGACAAATTTAGGCTGGCAACGATGACGACTTGATGGTGACGACGAATTGACATATTTAAACCTTAAATTTGTTTACTAGGATCAGATGTTTTTTTAGATAGACACAGGCTCTTTTTTGACACTTCTCTTTGTTGGGGGGGAGGGCTAATTTTTGAAAGTATCTATAATTTTTTGTTCCTCCTTCGTACCTACTATGTTTTGATATATAGATGCATTGTAAAAGTGCAAATATATTATAGTGATAGACTACAAAATACATCAATTTCTATAACCAATGAAATAATTTTGAAACTTTATTTTATGACAATACTGCAATTATTAGTAGTGACAAATGTACAATTAAAGTTTTAAATAAATAAATAAAAAATAAAAAAATAAATAAATACAAGAAGCATAACTTCTACCGGCAAGACAACGCGCCTAATTATCAAATTCTTTGATGTTATTCAGGTTTTTGATATTTCGTAATATTCTTAGAGGGCACTGCATGCCCTCGTGTGCCCCCACAAGCGAAGCCCTATATATGTTTCTCGAAATACATTCACAAAGTCCCATCTCCATAATTGGCACGTGCATTAACTAATTTCAATTGCTTCCTCCGTTAGAGCATTACGCTAATTAATACAATATATCATATTGTTTCAGTGAATCAATGACGCTAGTGCTATCAGCGTTTTACGCAAAATTATTAATAGTTTTGGGATTAGCATTACCTGTGACCAGCACTATACAAAACGATCTATACACGAACATAACATCTGATGTAAGTAAATTTTCAAATTAAATTAAGTGAATACACTTGCAAGGTATTGAGGAGGTCATGGCGATCGATCGATCGCTAAGTTAAGTTGCTCTAGGCGCGACCGGGTGATAGATGGGTGACTCATTCTAGTACTGGTTTATATTTGATATCCGACCTCCTCCGTGTTTCGGAAGACACGTAAAACAGTGGGACCCGATTAATGTCACTGCTTTCCTTTCTGTCTTTTTTTATAAAACTTTTATAAAACTAAAGGGAAAGGCCTCTTTAATTTTTTTAATAGAAGAGTCTTATAAAATGGAGCTGGAACAGAATGAACAGTATACCCCCCCTTAAAGTATTGCTCATGGAGTTTTTTCTGATGCTTTTTTTTGTTTATTTCTTTGTTTGATTTCATCATCCATGAAATAGAGTACCAGAACAGTCAACCCTGTATTTCTACTTCTATTCATTTATTCATTATTTCTATTATTTATTCGCGTCGGAAGACCGATTGTAGGACTCAAACACGCCTCGTAAGCTACTGTACGCTAAACAATCTAACTCGCCGCAACTGATTTGCAAAATAAAACGAGTCCGGATTACAGCCGGCGCCGAGGTAATGGGCTAGTGTCGATCCCTTACCTTATCGATATAGTTTTATTCAATACCTTTTTATTTATCATGTCATAAAAAAGTTCTTGTAGATGCTTTACTTAGTGTTATCCCGGTCTAGCACCGGTTTCCGTTTAAATTGCAAAGAATGTGGCTGTGGGGCGAGTTAATATAACCGACTGTTAGTAGTTTTTGTGCCTTCCGAAACACGGAGAAGGTCGGATATTTGATAGCCAGTAGCCTAAGACTAAGTTCCGAAACCAGCCCATAGAAAAGAGGAAGACCTACCAACCAGTTTTCTTTTAACCTTATATCATCGATATAGTGACACGATTCACACCATGACAACGATGAAAAAAAGGATAAAACATCGATATCAACTAATTGAATATTTTCACTTCCCTATCATCCGATGATTCCGCACAAAGTAATCATTTGTCTACTTGACTAAACTGAATTATATTATTTTTATTATTATTTAATGATGGCCGCTATAATTGGAGACCGGCCGTCGGGCTTCTGTTCTAACCCCGCTCATTGCTTTGAGATTATTCATATCATCGTTGTTAAGGGCAAGGATTCCCCGTATATTTCCGTGCTATATTTAATTACAACTAGCTGACGAGCTGACTGCTGATTGCTGAATAAATAAATAAATATATACAGGACTATATGACACACGGACGTCTGTTCCTAAGGTAGACAACTTAATGCCTGTGGAAAAGGGTATTATTTATAAAGGAAAAAGGCTGTACAAATTGCAGCTAGAAGCAATAAGAAAAGGAAGAAAAGAAAAAGGAAATTCAATCTTTAATGACATATTTTGGAATACTTCAAAAATAGTACATTCAAACAATATTACTTTATAATTCTTCTGTTAGCGGTTCCATATCAGCATGATAGGCTTGCCATAGTTCACTGCTGGACATAGGCTTCCCCCAAATCATGCCATTTCACCCGGTTCTTAATGAGTCAGGATAAAAATAGCTTTTATTATACTATCGCAGACCAGATCAAGACCACAAAAAAATGCTGTCGGTTTCTTCCGCTTGCAGATTCAGGAGCAGATGGTAGATGAGACAAATAACCCCCACTTATATATTAAATTGATTGAATGTGTAGTCTAACATCAAACCCTTGTAAATTAATATCTTAAACAACAATTTTGAGGCGATATATGATCTGATAGTGTTTTAGATTTGAATTAAGCTTTGAAGGTCATCCCACTTGATAAGTATGGACCTTTGAGAGTTAGAAACTTACTTCATTGACAAGTCACCAGCATCTCATTAAGAGCGATCGGAATTCTATTTCTCCCTTCGGAATATTGGAAAATCCAAGTTTTAAGTTTCTTATGGCACTTTCACACTGTTGCAAGATAACGTCGCCGTTTGCGTCTCATATTTGAAATGTAACTTATGTAATTCAGATATCATTTTACATATTTCCTTCTTTTCAACCATTTTTAGAGAAATTAAACGATTATACAGGTAAAGAAGCAGGAGGATTTCTATAAGATGCAACAAAAACTACAAATATGATTTGTTAATTATATGCACAGGGCTATATATGTAATCTAGTATATCGGCCTATGAATCAAGAAGTATGTATTTAATATATATGTCTACAACATCTATTTCTATTAATAAAGCTTTTACTGTTGTTTACCTTTTGGATTTACTATGGAAAATCATGTCATTAGTTTCCTTAGAACCATTAATATATCGGCTAGCCCGTTGGCGGAGTGGGCAGTGTCCCTGCCTTCTGCTCCGGGGATCGTGGGTGCGATTCCCACCTTGAGCCTGGGTGTATTATCCATATGGTGAGAAAGAGGTACTGGTACCCGGACGCGCCGGCCCAATTCGGCTACAAGCATGGTGCTTCCTCTAATTGATCTGATATTCCTTACAAAACAAACTTGCAAGGTGTTTCATTTTTCTGATGAGAAATATATAATAAGGGACATGAACAGCTGCAACACCAAAAGGCTAGACGAGCGTTGCCAGCCTTTAAGGAATGAGTATGATTTTCTTGAAGGTCCCAAAGCCGTATTTGTTCGGAAAAACCGAAGCTGGTTACGGAAGCTGGTAATTCCACAAAGGAATTGTGCGGCCCAAGAAAATTCTAGAGACTCGCTGTGCTGTTTCTTGCCATTACGTGGTCTGAAGCTAGCACAGTATAGTACATCATACTGCTTGATCAAAACTAGACTAGTTTAAGGCTGATGCTTTATTAATATACATCCGTGACCTAAATGTGACATTTCATTGCAATCTATCTATAAGCCTTTAATTGGCCACGGTTAGGCATAGACCTCCTTTTGATTCTGTCACTCTACCCTAGTAAAATAGGGTGTTTTGCCATTAAACGCTAAACTGGCCAGTGCGTCTTGGTGAGTTTGCAACAACGCCTCGTTCGTTGATCAGCGGGGGCACCACGAGCAAGGGAGTGCACTTGGGCAGCAAAATCTTATGTCACCTCCTACCCCAATTATTTACGTCAATACTGTTTATGAAACTATCTATAATCTAAGTAAGTAAAGAAATAAAAATGGCTGAAAAATTTCACTAAAGACCTCGCACGGTATTGAATATGCAAATATATTCCATGACCCGTTAATTAAATTACCCCATTTCATAAAGTTAATTATTATTTATTACCTCACGCTATTGTAATATACGTAGTGTTCGGTCGTAAATGTGCCCGTTATAACAATTCTTAATGTTACACTCGTAAAATCAACACTTTGTAATGTTATTTTAGAAGCGTACCTATTTTGAGATATATTACAATAATGACGACTTTGAATATTTAAATCTGTTTTATGATAGTAACATTTTTAGACCTGTTATTAGAGGTAGCGCCATGCTTGTAGCCGAATTGGGCCGGCGCGTCCGGGTACCAGTACCTCTTTCTTACATAAGACCCCATAACTCATTTATTTATCTTTATATCTAAATAAAATTGAACATCCAAATTTTTATTACAAATTGCTTTTAACTGCATATACGTCACCTATAACAAAAATCAAGGTAATTTTTTTTGTCTGTCTGTTTGTTCCGGATAATCTCCGAAACGCCTGAACCGATTTCTATAGGACTTTCACTGGCACAGTTGATGTTGCGAAGAGTAACACACGCTACTTAAGGTTAAGAAAAAAATACTAGGATTCTGCGCAAAAAATAAAAACCCACAAAATCAGTGAAACTGCGCGGACAAAGTCGCGGGGTACCGCTAGTTGTTAATATATTGGATCATTCCTTTTACAATTGTTTATTATCTTAATAGTGTTCATTTATTCAGAGATCGTAAACACAATTTGACCTCTATGTAATGAAATGAAACGAAATGAAAGATATTTATTTGTGAGATCACGCTAAAAAAAATAAACAAAAAAAAACAGTAATATTAAATTATAAAAACTAAATGTAACTTAACAAACAAACTAAAACGTTAAACTTAAACTATTAGCGTGATGCTCCAAAAAGGGACGTCATCTCAGTATATTGTTGGAAGTGAGTTACCACTGCCAACACTGGTTTCCAGAAGACACCAATGAGTACATGTGGCAGTGAGAAGGCGATATCGTGCCTCGAGTGTTATGCCTCGAGTGTTATGTCTATGGGGGCCATCCATTGTAACAGGAATCATTACGAACAGTTTAACCTCTGCATTATACGAATTCAGCGAGTAGAACAAAAATAGTAGTAATTTCACGGAAACTCCTCAACAATTGGTGTTATTAAACTCAATGTTCTGCTAAGCACCCATTGTTAAACCATGGCCAAGTTTCTTGGAAATTTCGCCATGATTGTAGCGTATAGAGTTGTATAGTGACTGCAAAAGTCGATGTTGCATTTATCGATGGCTTTTTTTACATTTATTATTAGTATGTAGAGCATGTTTATTCCATCTTTAGGGCGAAGGCCTCCTCACCCTCTTTGTCTAAGGCAGTGGTTCCCAAACTTATTTTGTCTACTGCCCACTTTGAGAATAAATATTTTTTTAGCGCCCCCATTTTTTCACCTATTTGAATAATTCAGATGTCAACTTTAAACCGCATTGGTTTTTTTAATGTTAAATTAAAAAAAAAAACTTGTAATTTCTTATAAATAAATTAATAAATTTAGATATAGCGTTGTTGTTTTTTCTTATGTCTGACTAAAGATTCTTTCTTTCTTCTTTCTTTCTAGTACATCTGTTAACATAATTTTAATGTTTATCTCATCTCGGGCCAACGGACACAGAAATACCAAATCTAGATGGACATAGTAGCACTTAAATACATATTTAATATTATGTATTTGACTGCAACGTCTCGACTTGGAAGCTTCGCGGGGTTCAACGACCCGGCGTCTATGCACATTTATTATGCACTAGTTGATGCTCGCCAGTTCGTCCGCTAAGTTAACTATATCTTTCTATTTTTATTTGTGATTCATAAATAATTAATACAGCTAGAGGATAATAGGTCTGTGATAAATAAAAGTTTAGAAAAATTATTCGATTACTGCCTTTCATGTTTCTTTTGGAACCGATACGAATCTATACTTACTACTATACGAATATATAAAGCTGAAGAGTTGTTTGTTTAAACGCGCTAATCTCAAGAACTACTCGTCCGATTTGAAAAATTCTCTCAGTGTTAGATAGACCTTTTATCGAGGAAGGCTATACATCATCACGCTAAAACTGAAACTAATTTTTTTACCTAGTTTTACGCGGACGAAGTCGCGCCCACAGCTAGTTATGACTAAAGTTCTATTACGTCTTAGAAATGATAAGCTTCCAAGTAAAGAATCAACAAAAGCTGTAAAGATTAGAGCACTCACCGTTGTCTTTATACTACAAAGCCAAATAATCAGTATCTTTAGTATCAGAAACAAAATTAATAGAAATTGTACGAATTAATTTTACTCTAGATCGCAGGCTGGTCGAAATTCGACCACCAACCTTTTTGTTTACAACGACATATATTAGTCTATTCATAGAAAAATAAAATTTGCCAATTACTATAACATGATATTAACTATACGATGAGGGTTGAAGTTAGAATCTCTCAACAAGCAAAAACAATTTGATCACAAATCTTTATTTCACTTGTTGCCACTTTGAGGCTTATCACAAGACTGTCACCCATCTATCACCCGTTCGCAGCCAGAGCAACTTAACTTAGCGATCGACTCAAATGCCGATCACTGATTAGGCCACGACCTCCTCACATTTATAGGGCATTCGTTTTCTCTCGTCGAATTATTAAAACCAGCAACAAAATATGAATACCTGCTTGCGTTCAGACATTAAGGATCTGTTTAACTTTCGACTTTCACCTATAAGCGGTCAGCCTCCTTATTACACGAGACGAAATCCAGATACGAAAATGTTTTTTATTGCTTTGCGGAAAACAAATATAAGCAGCAACTCTACACATTAATTTGGGCCGCAACGTAGGGTGCAAGAAAACGAATTTTTAACCGACTTGAAAAAAGGAGGAGTTTATCAATTTTTTAATGTTTGTTACCGCAGAACTTTCTACTGGGTGCACCTCTTGTTTAATTTGAAAGCTGGTGCTTCCCGATTGGTCTTACTGACTTCAGCGCACAGTACTATATATTTTTTTCTTTTTAATTCCTGTACGCGTTGCCATGCGCACGTTGGCGTTCATCGCAAAGACAGACGCCACGAGCGCTTTTTGACCCAGTTGTACACCGTTGCGTACAATACTTTTTCTACGACTAGGTAACGTGGTGAAATAATACACAATAAAAAAAAAAAGAAATTATGTAGGACAAAATTAGGAATACGAATTCTAACATAAAATTCACATTAACGCGAACAAAGCCGCGGGAAAGAGCTGGCAATACTCGTTCTGTTGGGCGTTTATCTCTTTACACCTGAAGGCTTCAAGCGGCCCACATCTAAGCCTGTTTAGACGTTATTACGGATAGTGGAAAGTGAAAAGGCGATTCTGTATCCTCAAAAACCCGTTTCCAATGAGGGTCGATGATTTCTCCTTGCGATACTACTACTTTTACAAAGATTATATTCTTTTGGGGTCTTTTAAATATCCTCTCATTAGTTAAAGAGTAATATCACAGCGAAAAGCTTTTCTTTTTTTTTATGTTACAAGGGGGCAGACGAGCAGGCAGCAGGCGCTGAAGTGCCTACCGACGCCCATAGACATCTGCACGACCAGAAGGCCAGCAGATGCGCTGCCGGCCCTTAATGACGAGTTGTATGTAAGAACACATAATCGGAACGTATCGTCGCAATCTATCAAAATACGTACTACAGGTTCTGCTGCAATAGTTTCGAAATGAACGATACGTACACAAAAATACAAAATTAAACTCTTAATAGCATTGAATTATGTTTTGTATATTTCAAAAGCGTGATAATAAGCACCGAATAGTAATAAATAAATTAATAAGGGCGTATATTTATAGCTTTATACTTTTACGAACACCAAAGTAAGTTTCAGGCAATTTCTATAGATCATTTTGACAAAATAATGCCTACTTAAAACAAAACCTGTGTACTTAATACCTATAGTCGACCAAGAAACTGCTTTACCATTTTGAATGACAATTCCCATTTAAAGAACATTTTGCTAAGGGTTATTATTAGAAATTAACGTAATGCATAACAAGCAAAAATGAGCCTTTTAACTAATTGACGTGCAAACGACATTCGGCCTTAGCGTTGCAAACCAATTTCTAGGTCGACTATACAATCCTTTTCAATCAGGACATGTACAATAATACAAAGATGCAATTCCAGACATTTTTTATACAGTATCAACAGCCTCAATCCCCGAAACCGTTGGGCTATTGACGCACTTCTCTAACCACAGGCTTTAGGCTTAGTTACAGGAAAAGTGAAAGATTAGACATACCATAAATACTCCTAGCATATAAAAAAAAATAATCTGAATTCTACTCAATGGAAATGGGACGTTTCCATTCCGATATTTGGCACACAATATTATTGATATGTATCAGTTTTGCATTCGTACGGAAATCTACATATATTGTAACGACATTCGTATTAGTTTTAATATCAAAGTGGGGTCTCTATACATCGATTCGCGAGTGGGAAGCGCTGTTTGATTATACACAGGACCTCTTTCATGCATAAATATCTCGAGTAGACTAATCGCTATTCGAATAATTTAACGACAATCTAAACTGAATCTAAAAAGTACTCCAGCATACGACTGTCATTGGCATAGCGAAACAAAATCTCGACAAAAGACTCAATAGCAGTCAAGAGGCGTGATGCAAAGCATTTACACCCGTATAGTAAAGACTGTTAAGTTGAATTTTGATAGTCTTTCTAAATAATTTTTAAAGTTGTGGCTGAGATTCGATCTTGGGTTTGTCGCTCTCAGTAGTTGTTGCGTAGACCGCAATAAGCCCTTTATTGTGTGATGTAATTTATAGATTATCCTTAACAACACCTACTTTTTTTTACTCTACTGTGCATTAGCTGATTAACCAGGGTCCACTTTCTCGCATAATCACGCTTGGACAATCAGATTATGCCTACCAAATGTTACATAGAGCAATAATTTGAGCATTACGCCACGAATTATACAGCTTTGTTCCCTTTAGCAGTTGCAACACTGCCCACTTTATGAGATGCATTTTAGTAGAAATATATAGAAGGCAGATTCTACTATCAAAATTACCTATGTGAAAAAAATTCGTTCGGACGAATCAGCTGCTAACACATTCTAAAACAACAAGCCATAATATACATAACTATATTTTCAACATGACATAATAAAATTTGGAAATAAATAACACAACAGCTTCGGCGACTATACACTGACACAACCCTCGCTCGAATAACTCAAATTTTGATTCCTTTGGCTCCCTTCGTTAGACATTGCATTGTCACCATATAAAGAGAGATGGAGTGAGCACTTTCTTATTAGTGTGATTTCACACATTTTTAAGTTACTCTTCAGCGGTATATATCGAAGTGGAACTTCTTTACCGAATATTTTGAAGTGGAACTTCTTTGCCGAATATTTTGAAGTGCAACTTCTTGGCCGAACATTTTGAAGTGCAACTTCAATGCAGAATATTTTAAAGTGGAAGTAGTTTGTACTATTTCGAGTTACATCTTCTTGGGTGAGATAAAATTTGTGAAAGTTATCAATTCTATAGTATCTAACAAAAGGTTTTTTTTTCCTTTTCGTGTTAATTATTATTGAAAATAAATAGACACTATTTTTGACTAGTGTATTCTCGCTTTTTACATCTAAATAAAGAATATAAGCATACTGCTCAATCCATCTCTAACATGTATACATATATATGTATATCGCACGCTTAATCATAGAATAATCGATTACATTTTAGGTCTAAAGTGAGTTAATGTTACAGGCAGCTTAGTTTCAACGCCCTCTATCAGCCAATCTAAGAATTGTTTCGATATCTCCAACCAACAACGAGATAAAGCTATTTTTCTTTTTTTAACTAAAAACTTATTTTAGTTAAAGGGACACACAAATAAATAATAAAATAACATTTCAATATCATTATAAAATACATAATTTGTTATTATAAGCCCGTTTTTAGGGTTCCGTAGTACTACAAGGAACCTTTATAATTTCGCTTTGTCTGTCCGTCCGTCTGATACGAATTTGGCCATTTTATTATCGAATAATGCGGAATAAGTCGTAAATGACAAAACCTTTTTTTACTGTTTACGAATAATCATTTTTTTCAGTTAGGCCACTGTATGATTAAGCGTGCGTTATGAAAATAATGAGCAGTGTATAAGGACGTTTTGAATTATTTAGTATAGTAGATAAAAATGAGATTAATAGCCAATTAAACTTGGTTAATATATTATACACCCTCAACTCCCAACATATATTTAAGACTACAATAAAGAGCAAATTTATGGAATAAAACCTTATACTTATTAGACCTGTCGAAAATAAAATTCGATAGTGTATTTATTATAATTAAAACGAGATTTTTTTTTTTGATTGACGCAGCACCGGTACTGAGGTGGAGCAAAAGAAGCAAAGGATATGGCTACCAAGTGACAATAGATGCCCAAATGCGAATGCAAACTCGTCATAAACACGCGCTGCGAGTATAATCACGCATAAACGCCCCGTGTCTAAAATACTACGAGAGTATAATTGTTTATAGTGTTATTATAAAAATAATAACACTTAATTTTCACTAAAATTTAAATTTATTACAATTAACTTCACGATGTAAGTTAGCGATAAACTCTGAAACTATTGAACCGATTTTGATAAAGTTTCGTAACTATCAGTAATTAAGTCGAACTTAAAACATAATACGAGTAGATTTAATCTCGATTTTTACTATAATATTATTTGGCTTCAGCCAATATAGATTATTGCAGACTAGCTTTAAACCGCGACTTCTTTTGAGTCGTTTTCTTCAATTTTCATAGGAAGTTTCAGCCCTTAATTCGCCCCTTCAAAGTTTCAATTTCGTCAAAAAACATAGCTCATATCCCTCTCCAAGGCCCAATCTATCTCTATACCGAAATTCATCAAAATCGGTTCAGCCATTTAAACGTGAAGACGTACCAGACAGTGATCTGTAATATTAGTATAAATATGGGGGGAAATGGCACAAAATGATAAACTTCTACTCTACCCCAGATATAAAGCTATAACCGGTGTTGCCTAAGCAAAAAATGATGTAAACCTATTGTAATTAGTTTAAAAGTAAACCTCACACTAATCATAACAGCTGTGCTTACGCTTAGAACATGCCATATACCTATATCAAACTTAACGCAAAAACAAAAATTATTTACCGTGCCTAATTATACAGATCCATATTATTCAGAAATATCCGTCAACCTAAATATACATAATATATAAATACATAACATATTCACCTACCAAATAAAATATACATCCTCATATAACCCTCACCTATTCTGCCCGAGTTACTTATATTTATTTATCTATTGATACAAGTTTATGATAAAATTATGGAGGGTAGAAGTAAAAAGAACCATCCGACATTGGAGAGGCCTTGAAAAAGCATTGCGTTAAAGTTCGGCGTTGGACCCCTTTCGGCGTCGTCAATACGAAAATATACCGTATATGTATATAAATAGCCTTGAAAATAGAACATTGCTCGGTAAACAAGAGTAGCGTTATTAAAGCGATGCAGTGTGAACATAAACTTGGTAAGCCAAATGTTCTATTTGAGCGTTTTTTTAACGCGCGTTAAAAACACTAGTGCAATGAGGGCTCAAGACAAATAATACTTCAAAATCTGTACAGAATGGCGTACGGGTGGACACAGAGTATCAATATAAAAGTTGTAGACAAATTGAAGTTTTCAGAGTTTAAATGAAACGCAAAATGAAATAAAAATGTCGTTCGCTATTTTAAAAAGTGCACAATAACTAAGCAGAAGCTTTCCTCCTTTCTTTCCTTATTTCTTTTTTCATAATTGGAAGTCTAATATCTTTTAGCGCTTTAACAAAATTTTACCCTGTGGCTAACGTGGCGCCACCCCAATTTAACGCATTTTAACGAACACTTTTTCATATACAGTTATAATTCTCCTTACTTCTACCCTCCACATCAAAGCGGTTAAATCTAACATTTTCTTGATTAGTTGGCTAACTCTAGGCGTTTTGAATTTATACACTTTAAAACTGGTTACTGTGTTAAAAGATACGTACTAAGAAATAATATCATTTTAACTGCCATTTTTTCAGTCCAATTATTGTATATTTTAATACCTTTTAATTTCAGAGTCTTGTTGGGATTCGATCTATACACCTCATGTGTAATGTTGCTATGATGGGCCCGCAATGCGGGTGCACTTCGACCTTATTGGTTTTCGCCCTTTCCAATATGTTTGTAGTACTTTAACTGCTATTATTCTGTCCGATTATCGTTTTAATAGCATTAAAATTTTCAAAGACGTTCTCAATGACAGGGTCCGCAATGCGGATTCACTGTAGCCCTACTGGTTTACAGGGTCTTAAATATTCCCACAAGTAGAATTATATTGCGGCACAATCTGTGGGTAGTCTTAAATTCAGTATTAGGTAATAGGACATATGACAGAGTGTGAAGAAGTTTCCTGCAGTGCGTATCGGCGAGTTTTCAAACGTATCGTTACGTTGTGAATACCTCTAGTGCGTGTCGCGAGCACGTCAGTAGCGGCGTGCGCGTGCGCACACGCAGCGTGGCGGCGCCTGCTAGGAGAGCACGCGACGTGCGCGTGGGCGAGGTCGCGGTGGCGGAGCACGCGACACCAGCACCAGCGCGGACGCAAGCGCCATGCGCACTGGAGCACGTGACCCGCCCGGCAACCTGAGCGAGCAGGCAATCCAATATATACCAAAAAGATACATCTATACCAATATATAAAGCTGAAGAGTTTGTTTGTGTGTTTGAACGCAGTAATCTCAGGAACTACATATCCTTTTTTAAAAATTATTTCAGTGCTAGATAGGTCATTTATCGAGGAAGGCTATATCAACACGCTAAGTCCAATAGGAGCGGAATGAAAAATGTTTCAAAATCGGGGCTTCTTTTTCCCATTTGGGAGTTTCCGCTGCGTGTGGTATGTAAATGCTTAAAGTTTTGCAAGAATCGTGTATGACAGAATTGTTCCCCTTTAAAAGTTCTAAATAAAAGCCCGCGACAGCATATCTATTTATTAAGGTTGGCTCAGTATAACCTTTTTTATGCTAAACAAATTTCTAAAATAATGCATTCTTTGTGAAGGTCTTTTCATAAACATAATATTAATCCTCATCCAAACTGTTTTTAAATTTCTAAATGATAAGAGTGGCACACGCGGTCGAAGTCGTGGGGAACAGCTAGTGAATGATAAAAAGAGCGTACTAATTTTTAGACGATTAGGAGACATTTAGGCAATGCATACTATCCTTTTTTTAAGTATGGTAAGACCTATTTAGAGCCTATTCTTTCCCACTGCAGGGCAAAGGCCTCCCTACCTTCTTCCCATAAGGTTCTGTCTAAGGCTATGCGTTGCCAATCTCTATTATAACGATCCAAGTAATCCCTTCATCTCTCTCCTCCCTCTCATCTCTCTGGGGTCCATAAAGTGGAAATTTTGGCCCATAGATAACTCGACATGCGTCAAACATGTCCTGCCCAATCGTGCTTTAGCTTAGCCACGGTTAAAACATTGGGTCTACATAAATAAATAAATATTAATTTGCAAGGCATAGACACCTAGACGCGCCGACACACAGAGCAGATGATAGTAGAGTTATCTATGTGTCAATCAGTTGGCAGTAAAGTCAAAATAAAAAAAATAAAAATGGAGTTTAAGCCTATAAAGAAACAGGATGGACGAACTAAAATGGACAGGTCACATGACTAGACGTGGCGACGCCACGTGGGCGAATGAATAAAGAGAGGAATTTACCCTAAGTTTAAAGAATTCTATAGTTTGTCTCCCTGAATAATATACTTTTCTGAAAAACTATATAATAAAAATGATCAAGACACGCTTATATAGAAGGGTTCCGTACCTGATACGCTATAAACATATTTGCTAAATAACTTCAAAAGTTGTTGTCCGATTTCGTTGAAAATTATTTTCCTAATGAGTTTTTAGTATTTTCTATCAACATGGAAAATTTCAAGTCTCTACGTCTGATAGTCTGGAAATGCTAGAGGGGGACCATCTTACGGGCAGACAGACGGACTGACGGACAAAGCTAGATATTAGCTAGATATTAACCGGATATTACTCGGTATATATATATATAACTCGGTCCTACAATACTTAATTAAGCCCTCTAACCGTTTTATTATCACGTCTTTTTAAAAATCGAAATACTTGTTAGTTTTAGGGTTTCGTAGTACTATAAGGAACCCTTATAATTTTGCTATGTCCGTCAGTCCGTCTGTCTGCCCGTAAGGTGGTACCAATATATATATATTGGTACGCTATTGCAATGCCAATAGCATTTTACAACATAAAATAGTTGTACATTATGTAATCCTTAATCTATGTAACACTTTTACAAGCACGTACAGCGTTAATATATGATTGGATTATTCCGTTACCGTACTGTTATCAGTACATCACAAGGCCTTGACTTATTAAGACCGGATGGTAAGTTCTCTGTTAGAAATATTGTCTAAAACCGTACTATTAAGGATAGTTCCTAATCTGGCCAGGCAAAGGAAGCCGTGAAGGCGATCGCATATAATAGAATATAATATTTAGTTATTTCAAGAAATTACATCTCATTATTGGTTAGTACAACTTATATCTATGTTAGTATGCTTAAAAACTAAAATTTTAAATGCTGGGACCGTGAAGCCCACAGCAGTGAGACAGGTAGGGACAGTCTAGTCTGCTTGCTATCAATTTTAGAATGCTGTTAGTGCTGTCACGCACACGGCGAACAATTGAGACAGCTCTTTGCCTCGTATTGGCCTAAAAACATGTGCCTCTGCCAACATACCAGAGGCACTACAGAATCGTGGCAGCCCCATCAGTGCTCTAAACAGCGCGTCGCACGCGCGTCGCACGACCGTCGCGCCTAGGCGGCCTTGGAGGCGGGCTTACGCCTCCACTTTGTCCGATCTTGTGCATCCCGTAGTGTAAGTCCATTGGCTCTCTGTTACTTTCTTTATGATTATTAATACTAATTATTAATTAAAAGAGAAGTTTAAGCGTTGTAAATTTCATCAATATTGTACAATATCCGAAAGACAATATTAAACTATATTAGCGATATAAAGGATGGACTGGAATCGGTAAGGCACACGGTTTGATCCATGAATCCACTAAGATATTGTGCACCCCCGATTTATATAAGCTTTATGTTTAATTGTAGGAGAAATGAAATAACTAGTCATTCCTATAGTATTTCAAGTATCTAAGGAAACAGATTTCAGAACAGAATGTAAAAAATATGACTGACCAGCAGGGAGGAAGAAACAACGATTATTTCTCTTACTTTCAATATCTAATCTTATTGCCGTATCTTTTAAATGTTTTTGTCTCTTTAACAGCTGTCTCTTAAACTATAGACTCTCGAAATTGTACGGTTTTTGCGGCGTTCATATCGACAATATGTCGATTCTGGACAGATGGTCCCGTACGCTTTAGGTTGGCCAACGCGGCGACAGCTGCGTTGTCTCTCACTATACAAACAAAATATACAATGGTTGTATTAAATTAGTTTATTTACATTAATTATAATAAATTTGTTAATTTACATTACCTACTTTTCAAGGATTGCCTTGCGAATGTAAAAAGAAACCGGATATACGTTTTCCTAGGTGTTATGAAAATATGGTCTGGTAATGTAAAAAATAATCGAAATTGCTAAATTATTTCATATATAGTTATAACAGTTTGTTTTTAAGACATTTTTTTTTTCTGGTATAGAAACTCAGTTGTGTCTAATTGTGATATAGTGGAGTGCCGTTAGGCTTAATACTATACTTTTTTTTGAACTAACACCATTACTTTGATTTTCAGTTTTTCTTAGTTTTTGAAAAAGCATAATTACTAAAGTATACTAGTTTATATATATTGTTAGAGTAGCTTCCGGTCGCGCCTGCGCAGTACCGGATATGTCAACTGCGCATGAGCAAGTTATCATTCACTCCTCGTTGCTTATCGTTCTTCTAGTTCCCTATATAACTCCCGGGTCCGTCCTTGGGGCTGCCATTCCCGCAATGATTTGGGCGTCACGGTGGTTGATGGCCGCTCTGTGGTTGTATTCCACTACAGCATATTCGCTCGCGGCAATCGCTTTCTTCACGAAACGACTAACTGCATCGTCCGCGTGGTCTGTGTAGTAGACGCACTTCTTCGAGTGACAGGACATTCCAACTAGCACGTGCGCAACGCTGTCGTGGTTGGGCATCTTCTTCTGCACGCAGCGGATGATGACGACCCACTCGAAACGTAGAGCCTGTTACGTGGTTATTTTATTTATTTAAGAATCCTCAAAGTGTTTTAAGCCGAAGACTGGGAAAATGGCACACATTAGGCCTATGATAGAGGCCTTTGTCCGGCAATGGACGAACATAGGCTGATGATGTTGATAATGAAGTAACCACAATATAAAGAAATCTTAAAGTTGAGGTAACAAAAACATTATACAAATATGGATATGGGTCTTTACATTTACAGTGGACCACGACATTGTTACATATATACTAGTATGAATACTTATTCTATCTTATATAAAATGTACTTTAAAATTGTTTGTTTTTAAGTTTTTATATACAAATAATGGAGTACTATTTCTATACTGTACCTCACGATCTTAAAATGTAAAAAAAACAAAGATTTTAAGACAAATCAATAAATTTTTCATCATATCTGCATTATTCAATACGATCTAAGTGCTAATCCACCACCGCTTTAAAACAGATCTGACTAATTCTCTGTCTTACTCAGAACGTTCATTGCTTAGTAAGACAGATATGTTTATTTTCTGAAAATATTTTTCTTTTCTTTAATAGATAACGGAAAAGTAACGAAAGAAAATGGTAAACAAACATGGTCTTACATGAGGATAAATTAACCAAAACAACAGAGATAAAACCATACCCATTTTCGTTCTAGTTAGAGCATATATATTTACATAAACAAGGACAATTTGTACACCCATTTTTGCTGCCCAATTTATTTGGCGCATCCATACAAATATCATCGGATCTTATCAAACGAAGTAGTAATCAGCTGTGGAAGTCAAGCTACACCGAGAGGGCATCCTATATTGGGTAAGCGAGAGAACATAATATGTAACTAGATAGCTTATGAGACATACTATGTATGCGTGATTTATTTTATGATAAATAATGTGATAAAATTTTTGAATAGGTGCTGATACAGTGGTGTCTGATATTGATGGCCTTAGATATACAACGCTTCTGTATGGTACGGGACCAGGACATTCAGAACCTCGGGCGTTGCCCCTGAACGGGACATCCACCACGCCAGCAGACGCTGTGCACGCAGCCGCAGTACCGCGACAGTGGGCCACCCACGGTGGTGAAGACGTACCTATATATGCTTTGGGTGAGATGAAAGTACCACTTTAACTGATTTCTCTATACATATATGATTAGTGAGATGCTGCCAACTTGGGGAATGCTTTGAATTATCTTTGTTATGAGCTCTTTTAAAATAAGTCTACGAAGGTCCTCTGCACCCTGAGAAAAAACTTCGTAAACTTAACTTTAAAATCGCATATATTATCATAAAAGTCTTAAATATTCATATTCATATTCCTTTATTCAGTTGCACATGTTTATATATAACAGCAAAAGTAAGTTCAGGAATACTTTTTTTACATCAACCGAATTCATAAAAGGAAGATGGAGGTTCTCAATTCAGCTGTATTTATTTAAAAGGGCTTTACCAGAGAACTTTCGACTGGGTGAACCCATTGTGATGATTCTTCTTTTATTTGAAATCTGTTGTTTTTCGTGTGGTCCATTCCTGGCTATCCAAATAGTCTACTTCTGACAATTTGAAGTAGGTAATTTTAAAGAGATAACTAATATTTAAAGCAACTAAGATATCAGAATAGCACCGAAAATATTGGATAGTTGAAAAAATTTGGTGCGAAAAAGCTTTTTGTCCCTTTACAAAGCTTTTAACTGATATTGAGTCGACAGTAGGTTTAAGCATCTAACAGGTGGTGTTATTCACTTTGGCGAAGCAATTGAGCGTAACCCGTCCTTTATTTTTTTAGGTCCCATGGCGACAATCTTATTCGCGGGAGTTGTGGAACAAAGTTATATTCCTCACGCCATCGCATATGCCGCGTGCCTCGCCCACCAAGCACGTCCTACTAAGCTTAAATTAAAAGCTTGTATTAGGAGTGGGCGCGACGATACCCCAACGGCAGTGTGGTTTGACCCGGGTACCTTGCGGATTTCATTCCATACCTTATACCGTTAAGCTATTGGGGCTCTACGGTACAGTTAATTGGTATTTATATGTAACTAGCACACCCGACAGACGTCGTCCTGCCCGAACGTTGGGTTACTTACTTTTTACTACATTCTATTATCCTATAACATTATTCCCCGTTTTCGCTTTGCCATTCCTTTTTTATTATACAAACCTTGTCTTAACAACAGCGAACACAACAACAAAAAATTTGATGCAGTCGTTCAGAAGTTATGCACGAGTCATTTTCAATTGCGACTATAAATTGAGATGTAGCTATCCTATCTTTCAAGTTGCATCAAAATGCACACAGTGTGCGAATTTGATTAAATCGGTTAAGTAGTTCAGGAGTCCATCGCGGACAAACAACGTGACGCGTAATTTATATAAATTAACTAGCTGCGCCCAGCGACTCCGTTCGCGTGAGCCACCCTTATCACTTAGAAGTATGAAAAATACATAGTAGCCCATTCTCAGACCTAATCAATACGTATATAAAATTTCATAAAAATCGGTCCAGCCGTTTCGGAGGAGTACGATAACTAACATTGTGGCACGAGAATTTTATATATAAGATAGGATGTTATTTTTTTTTCTTCATATATGATCATGTAATATCAGGACCAGATCATGATATGCAGGTGACTGGTTATAGCCGATAATATCATTAGACAATATAAAAAATGGTTTATTTCTCATAGTAACATTAAAAACTCACTTTTTTTTAGCGTGCAATGAACGAAACAGTAGTATTAGAAAGCACTACAGGAATAATAGCTGAGGATAAGTTAAAACAGAACGGTATCATGGATTGCACAGTCGTACTCGAAAAAGGTGGGTACTTATGAAAGGTCTGTCTGTCTAAGAATAATATCACTGTACCTAAAAGGAATAAGTAATGCTAGAAAGAAAAAAAAAGCTATCAATGGCCACCTCCATCAATACCTAGAGAAGCACCAGCTGATTAGTGAACGCCAGTACAGTTTCCGTCAAGGTCCATTAATTAGTACTAACTGTAACATAACGATTATACCTAACTTGAATCCATAATAAACCACGAACGTCCACGCCCACTGAACGACAGTCAATTTTACACACACTAAACAAACACACACACACACCCACTAGTACCACATGTGTATGAGAATGAAATGATTCGATACCTACATACATATTTAATTACAGGAGAGATTGCCAACTGGTTCAAATTCGGTCGCAAATATTTAAATTTGCGATATGCTTAATTAAAACTCTCAATAAAATTTTTATTCTTTATGCAAAGACATTGTTATGTATACGTGACAATTAAGATACATACGGTCGTCGTGACCACGCTTTGACACCATATTATAGTAAAATGCATACATGTGTGTGTAAATCGTTTGGCATTGGTGTGCGTGTGGTTTTATTTTGATACTTTAATACATTTATATTGCATGTATAAAAATATTTGCATTCTAACACCCTCCTCTATATAGACTATAATTGTGCCAAATTTGATACTCCTCCGTACGCGAAATTTTTGGAAAATGGTACCGAAAGTTTTGCTTCACGTATTTTTATTTTTATTAAAAGATTTTTATTGCTAATGAAATGTTAAAAAAGCGTAATAAAAAACATAAATCAACGGGTTAAACAGTGAGCGATAAATTTGCTCGAATTGGGTACGTGCGAATGTTTTGAAAAATGATAATTTGACAATTAGCGGGTCACAGATCAGTGCCGTGACACGACTCTAATGCGAACCCGCTACTGAGCTACGCAAGACCCGTTGTTGCAGGGCTGCTGAACATACTCAGGCTTAAGATTATACCACATTATTTATCAAGTACAGAGATCATGATTGACATTATACCATAATTGTCATGAGATTGTGGAGATTTCGGGGATGACGTTCGATTGCAGTCGGTCATCTATCTCTGCAATCTAAGCGGACCCTGGTACTAGAGCAGGATAATGCTAGGTAGAAGAAGAAGAACCATGATTACTTTAATTAGAAATATTACGTCACTTAAAGTTACTATTCACCCCTTTCAAATTTTATTTCCTTCTCCAAGGTCAAAACTATTTCTGTACCGCAATTCATCGAAATCGGTTCAGACTTTAGGACATCGAGACGATGAGGATGGAATCTTAAATTTTGACGAGAAGTCCTGTGGTGGTGCCATGTATACCGATCACTGGCGCATTATTAATAGTGATCCCGTGATCGGATTACACCACCCCATAGCACCCCAAATACAGTACCCGGTGTCCTTGCTGTAACCTTGAACCTCCGTGATTGGAAACGTGGCAATTAGAAAGAGAGACTCAAACTATCGTTCGAACCTCTCCAGCTAGTTTAGTTTAGATGTTAAGCTCATCATCCGAATCTGCTCTAACGGATTCATTAAATTTAGTGTCCTAATATTGAATAACATTCGAAAATTAAATTATATTTTTTTAAGCAGCGCCTCCAGTCCTATAAAAATGACCCTTAATGTTGTTATATCCTTCCGGAGTCACAAACAAATATGAATAAATAAATCCATCGGTAGTCAACCTTCCGATCTTCCGTAAAAAGTTGCCAATTAGGAACCTGTCATTACGTTGAGTATTTAAATCGTTACGTAAAAAAATTACGCGTTGTCCTGTCGTCGGAGAGGTTTCGCGTTGTAATAATTACGTCAAAACAGTGGGGTACCGCGGGTGTGGAATTTGTCATTATATACCCCATAAAAGGACAGTAACACCTCGTTCGAATACCAGCCCCGTTTGAATACCGGTCCAGCTCCATTTCCCTACGTGAATGGATCTCTTGGAATGGCAGTTTTTGTATATTTGCAACTGTCACTTGGTTCGCCCGATTATAACAATTGATGTTCATGTACTACCAGACAGAAGTATGCGCTTCGTTTGAGAGACTATAGAATATATTTGTTTGAAAACACCAAAGCTTCATTTGGTACTTACGTATTAACGCCACCGCAGCTACAGATATAGCAACTAATTTACGGATAGATTAGAGGCGCCAAATAGTTATTTTTTATTCCTACAAAAAGTAGTGCTAATAATATAATTATTTAAGACTCGGGACATATCGTCGGGAAATTTATAAACAAGGTACAGTGGCGACATGGAGGAGGCCATCCACACAACAAAATAAAGTCACAGACATCCACACAACAAAATAAAGTCACAGACATCCACACAACAAAATATAGCTTAAGAGTATCGCCTGCTCGTTTGCCTCTTGTTATATTAAAAAAAAAAGAAAAAAAAATGTTAGAAATTTATTAGTTATTAAAAATTTCAAAAGGAGGTTGTGGCCTGTGGCCTGTGGTCGGCATTTGAGTCGATCGTTAAGTTAAGTTGCTCTGGCTGCGACCGGGTGATAGATGGGTGACCCATTGTAGCACTGGTTTATATTTGATTTCCGACCTCCTCCGTGTTTCGGAAGGCACGTAAAACAGCGGGAATCGATTAATGTCACTTTGTGTTTAGTCGTAAGGTTGTAGAAACCGTGGGGGATAGTATTATAAATAAGTAATCTATGTTAATATATAAAGCTGGTTAGTTCGTTTCTTTGAACGCGCTAATCTCAGGAACCACTGGTCCGATTTCAAAAATTCTTTCAATGTTAGATAGCCCATTTATCGAGGAAGGATATAGGCTATAAATCATTAAGCTAAAAAAAGGCTTCGTAATTTTACGCGGCCAAAGTCGCGGGCACAGCTATATAATATAATAGTAGAGTCTAGTGCCAACTTACAGACATACAGAAATGTCTAATAGAAATGCGTCATCGGGAGTTTTTTTTATTGTGAAAGGTTAGTGTGGTATAGTCAAACCATTGTAGTCAGACAATAGTGGGATGTTATCGTAACAAGCCACATGTTATGCCGGAGCCAGACATAGCTCAAAGTGTTTATACATTTTTGTCCTTGAAGACTATAAAGTACTACAGAACTTTGCACAGCTACACAAAGTCCCCGGCCACTGTACATGATCATTAAAATGAAGCTATGTCTGGCTCCGCCATTATGATAATGCCGGTGCCAGACATAACTCAAAGTGTTTGTACTTTTTTCTCTTTGAAGACTACAAAGTTCTACAAAACTTTGTGCAGCTATACATACAAGTTCCCGGCCACAGTACATGATCATTGAAATGATCATTCAAATGAAGCTATGTATCGCTCCGGCTAACGAATATGTAAATGTCACAGTACACCATGACATTGGCCGTAAGAAGTGGCATTGAGGTGAGATAATTGGATTCAGTTACGGGGGCAAACCTACGCGTAATTCTATTACATGGGGAAGTTCTGCCGAAATAAAATTATTTTGCATATGCAAATGACAAAAACACAGTGTGTATGACGAAAAAAAAAATTTTTTTTTTGTCTGTTTGTCACAATATTATAAAGAAGACTATTTGGTATTTTCACATGTAGAAGAATCAAAACAGCTTTTGGCATTAGTACCCATGCAAAATCCGATTTAAATAAAAAAGTTTGACTTGGGTAATCTTCTGCTGAATCGATTTAGATAAGACTTTCTCCACGACATCATTTATAATTCAGATGACTTTGCTGAAAAAGAAAACCTTCTAAATTTAAAAAAAAATACTGAATTCTGAAAGGATAAAGTCGCGCGCAAGGGCTAGTTTTTAGTAAGATCGAATAAAATCATATGCATATATTATATGTCATACAATAAAAAAATTTATATTCCTTCCTTACCGGCGTTCTAATACATTCAGTCGGTAATAAAGACTATCGAATTCGCGTTTTTATTTTTATAAATTAGTATCATTTTGTCAAAAGAATTATAAACACTAAATACTCGTTAAATAATTGGATATATTTGACGTTAATGCATATGCTGAGATAAAACTAAATTTACTCTGATCCCCGTAATTTTATTGTAGCTTTTGGTATTGAATATAAATTATACGTTTACTGTTTACCGTCAGTTACATAAAAATCTGAAGTATTTAATATTATAATATTTAAGTATTATGTAATTAGTTCATTAAAGTATTTTTATATCATAACCTAGCGGACCCAGCAGACATTGTCCTGCCCGAACGTTGGCTTATTTTTTATATCAAATTATAGCGCCATCTATTGATCGCATACGCCATCGAAAGTCCGCCGTCGCGCCTGCTCGCTCTGCCACCGTATTTTCAATCTCTCACATCTTCTAAGTTATTCATATTAATGATATACTGTAAACGGCAATTTTGATCTGCATAATATTTACAACGTATCTAGCGTATGTAATTGGACAAGGATTAATACGATATTCTTTAAAAGACCTTCGTAAATAGTTCATTATTTTATTGTAACATATAAATGATAAAAATGTTTACTGTGTGTTATCCTAAAGACAAACAAATGTCATTTGTTGACTTTATTATGGATCTGAACCCTCCACGACCTCTGCAACCTCACGACTAATATCATTCGACATGACATTAACCGGGTCCCACTGTTTTACGTGCCGCGGCAAGAGCTCCTTAACCTAGCGATCGACTCAAATGCCGACCACTGATTAGGCTACGACCCTCCTCACAATGATTTTATATTTACATTGTTAAATAAAGCAATTGTAAGAACAACACAACTGCTTCAAATTCAATTGAAAAATCGGAAATTATTTATAACTACCGGGAATCAAAAAGACAAACCAAGTTAAAAATTATTAGCACTATCTTGAACTAATACTTCTATTACGATGCCACTGTTGGCCTGTAGGGCACAACAATAGCTGTTTCTCTTCCTAACCGTACAACTGCTAATACTAGATCCCTTTTTAATACTATTTTTTAAATGTTAAGGTAATTGAAAATTAAAAGCCTGTATAAGAGAAATAATGTACCCAATCAAATAGCACTCCTCAACAATAGATATGCCCGCTACACATAGCGGGCATTAAGAATCATTATGCCATTGTTTTTAGAGGTTAACTTTCGCAGTAGCATCAAATATTTCTTCCTGCTTAACTTTAAACAGTTACATTCAAATTGTCCCAAATATTAACCGTACTCAGGATTTTGCTAGGAAATTGAAAGCGTTAAGCGATAAGTTTATCAAGGCACAGACTGATTTAACTGACGTCGCAATGATAAGAAAGTATAAATAATAAGTAAACACATTACCGAAAAATACAGTTTTTCCACCAGAAGAAAACCAAACCGACAATAAATAAAAGAACCTATACAGAATCATCATCAATTCTGTATAACTATTTTACATATACTGGAACTCAATAAATACTAAGTGTACCACTATATACTGTGTGGTAGCTTTTATTATTAACAGGCAATGATTTAGTTTTTAACATTACAGGTTATACGGAACAGTTGATATCAAGGCAAAATTTCTTGAGTCTTGTAAACAGTGTGTAAAAATTCACAGCCACATGTTTAGGTGTGATAAGGAATGCACGCTGCGTTCATACATATTTTAGTTAAAGCTAGTGATATCTTCACACACTTAACCAATCAATCAGGCTATATTGATATATGGAGATTGGTGCATTGGCTAATAGCAGATAAGCCAAAATTCGGGCAAGGCAAGTCTGCTGGGTGCGCTAGTTTAATTTATAAAAATTGACTAATTTAAGGCGTAGAAAATTGGAAATTGATACAATAAATTATAATTACATCTTTTGCACTGTAATCTCCTATAATAGGGTAGATTTGTTTCTCGTTATAGGAAATCACGTTATAAGAATATCAGCGCCTTTTCAAAATTCGCCCACAAACCTTTTTGCGTATTACGACATACCTATATTGTTCTATTCACAGAAAAATAAAATTTGACAATTAATATAACATCGGTTGTCATGATCATGCTTTCACATCATCCAATACATGTGTGTGATATAGTGTAAATCGTCTGGCATTGCATGTGCGTGTGATTTTAGTTTAATAATATATTAATTTTGCACATTATAAAGAAATATTAGCATACGCACACCTTCATCTATATGAACTACAATTGTGCCAAATTTCAAATTCCTCCGTCCGCGCAATTTTCGCAAAATGGTAACTAAAATTTTCGCTTCACGGATTAATATATAAATATTTTTTGAACCTACATACGCGCATGTGTACACATCCAGGTCATAGTTAATATTAGCATTGCACTGTACGACTTTTTCCAATAAGGTTATCTTATCCTAAGTGGCTTTTAAAAGGGGTCAAAATGTTCGTCCGCAGAGAACACTGAAAGATCGTTATTTTATATTACATTGAGCTCAGATCGTAACAATTGATCTTTATTACAAGATATATGAATGTTCTTCTGTTTTCGAAAGCTTTAAGCAGAGTTGAAAGTGTATACGTTAGACTTTATCGAGTCATAGAAGTTAGGTCAGTTGCTAGAAAAAGGAAAGGCCTTTGTAAAGTTCTCGTAACTTTTTGATTATTAAGAAAGATATAAGATTAATAAAAGTAATATTTCTTATAACTATCACAGAGTTACAATCGTTAATATCGCGTCTTGAATATTAAAAAAAAATAACTGACTTTTTACTTAAAGGATCAAATGAGTAGAAAGGAAAAGGTCTTTTGCTTGTCGTTCTCACACACACACTCACATTCACACACACAAACACACACACACACACACACACACACATGCACAACTAAATTTATCTTAAATGGATCCAAATGACAATACTACGAAATTCCGTACAGTAATAGGATCCATTATCTACAGCTTTGTAGAATAGAAAAGGTGGCTTGGCCTTTACGAAATACATCAAGATATGTAAGCAATCGTCTAAATTGAGTTAACCTTTTGGGCGTGCCACATTATTTGCAGGGACACGGGAGCGGCGTCGTTTAATATCGCTTTTACGTAAACAGGACATCAGCTTAGAAACCTTTTAGTAAATAGAGCGTTTTGTTTCGTCAGCGAAATAAAAAGTAGGCACGTAAATTCCGGGCATATTTATAATACTTTTAGCCCTGCAAACTTTAAGTAATCAGCGTTTTTAAAGAATATAACGGTTATTTAAGGCATTCTAAACCTCTTCTTCTCTCCAATTAGGCGTTTTTAAGTTAATAAGCCATCATAGGCCTGGTAGTAGCGTTGCGTTCTGTCTACGAAATAAATTGTAGGCGCGTTATTTTAGTGATATTTAAATGACAAATAAATGAGCGATAAAAAAGTGTCCAGTAAGTACTTTTAATGAATAAAAGGTAAATATATCACTTAACTAAAAGCAAGTGTTAACTAACCATTTACCAACGGATTAATGATTTTTAATTAAATATGTAAATTTAACAATGAAAATCAACATTTTTAGTCTCTATATCCATAAGGAAAATATTACTAAAATAATGTTTCAAGTAGCATAATATTTCATTCTGATGAAAATTAAGAGGAAAGACAACTACTAAATCCACATTCGCGCTTTATTCATGGCTACCCTAAAAAGGAGCACTCAAAAACATTTAAAATATAAAGTGGGCCGTTTCTGAGCCCCAAAGGTGTTTAAATCTCGTTTTCCTCTTATAATAAGTTCTTTTATGCATAAATATAATTATAAATTTTCTGTGCTTATATGTTTTCAGATTTTTTTTACATTTCACATATTTAATAAATTTTGAAAAATGAACAGGGAACATTACTGCTTAAGAGACCTTTCTTAAGAGATTGTTAAGAAATTTGTTTTTATACGACGGAAAACACTTTCTCTATTAATTCGACCTAAGAGACTTTTAAAGTAAGAATGCATTCTTTGCTTTATGGTCCGCAGCGAATCTGTGGTAACCTCTTGGAATAAACACCCAGTTTCATATATAAATAAAAAAACTGGTATTCAACGTCCTCTATGTGCTATGTGCAAAAAGTAGTGCATGCAGGCATAATATTACGTTAGCTCAAATTTTGTCGATTCCTGCATCAACTACGGAGCTTAGTCTCGGTGATTTTTATTTCAATTTTATATAAGAGATTGAAGAGCCGTTCAGTAATACGGCAATTTAAATTCCCATTTCTCCTCCGTTTACCATCGAGCTTGAGTGAGGTGACCCGACGATCGAGATCATACTTTTGGCCTGACCTATATACGAGAAACAAATTCCCCGTTCAGGATTTTGTGTTTAAGAACGTTCAGTCTAAAAATGAACTTCCCTCCACTAATTAATTCCATAGTTTGCTTGTATGTGTGCAGCGTTTTTATAGTAAACTCAAATTCAAGAACGCACTGCAAGCCAATTATATTGACGAGCTTGCGTGTCTATACGCTATACGCGTCTATACGCTATTTTGCATGTACAGGTGAATACTTTGGCGGGGCGTGCATTTTTAGACTGTACGCACTGTATCTATTTTTGTGTCGATAAATCTTTTCATCGTTCATGTTGCATAAATGTAAATAAATTCGTGTTAACGAGGTTATGCGAGTTAAATTATGTAAATAGTGCAAAATATGCATATTTATGCATGTATGAATTGTAACGAATAAAAAAATCAAATTTCGTAACTGATATTTGTATCCTTAGCGAGTACGTCGTAAAAGTTGGAGAAATTAATAAATATGTTGTTTATGATTTCTTGTCTTTGTTTACAGGAATTTAAACACTCTGACCGCGGTTTTCTTTTTAAATTATTACTTTTAATTTCATTTTTAGTTTAGCACTTGAGTGCCTATCGACGCCCATGGATTAGCGTCTGCAATTCTTACAACTGTACCACCAGACGACTTGCAGTTGCGTTGCCGGCTTTTGAGAAATGAGTAGGCTCTTTTCCCTAAATTGTATCATAAAACTCTCAATACCTGAATACAGGCAAAACATACAATATTTCATTACATCAAACATTATTTATTGTCGTTATAAAAATGACACTTAACTGTTTAATTATCTTAAAAATGAGCAACATAAATATTACCTTACTCATTTTTTTGTAAGCAACAACATTTTATTTTATTTTATTGCATTTTATGGCCAAGGCTTCGCATATAGGTGACCCAATTGGAATTGTATAGAAAATAGCCCTGGCCTATTTCTTGGTTCGATTAGAACTTCCACTCTCAAGTCGACAATGTGACTTCGACAAAACATATATTATACGTATAAAGCGAAGGAATCACACACTTGCGTAAAAATCAATACCACAGAAAAACAGAAACAGCTGATCGCTTGCAACACGATATTAGAAATAAATAGGAAACAAACACTCACCACTTATGCTGATTATCGTCTGTGTTACTAAAGTTAGAGATAGCAGCATATCTGCAATACAAATAAATACAAACAAGCTTTTTCCAAATTCAAACACTTTTTTTCAAACTTGAAGCATTAGAACGTACTTAAAATGGAATAATAACGTTAGTTAGGTTTTATACAGGGAAATAGTTCGTGCTTAGGTGCATCGAACGGTGTACGAAATACGAACAAAGGATAGTTTTGTTTTGTAATAACAACTCACCTTTGCGCTGTGCATTCAAGTACTTTTTTTTTCTCCCATCCTTCTTGAGTTTTTACCCACTCTTCGCCTGGAGAACGCCAATCTTTTGAGATAAAAGGCATTATTTTTAACACAAACACAAAGTTCCGCAATTGGAACACTAAACTTAGCCCACCGTTCACTTTCGATGCGCGACGGGAATTGGCGTTTGAGTTTAGTCGACAAAATATAATGCATGTGAAGGAAAGAGAGGTTTTGTTTAGAAGAGAACAACTGCGCGCATGTCAATTATATACAGGCCAAACTTCGACAGGCAGTGAAACGTCACGAACAGCTGTTTATATGTTGTGTATGACGCATTTCGAGTGTAACTCTAGGTATAGACTAATTTAGCGAATGTTGTAGACATGCGCAAAACATTGCACCGAAATGTCATGATATGACAATGACACATGTCTTTAGCAAAAGTTCCATTACCCGAAACCATGTCTCATGTCTCATTATTCCCAACAAAAACCTACATTTCGGGTTATGTTACGGTATCTAAGAGAATCATGGCTTGACATGGCGGCGGCGTGAGGAATGTTTAATGTATCACGCGCCTTTTCAATGTTGCAAATAGAATATAATTACCCGTATTGTTGATTAATACTTTTTTGTAATTTCTTTATTGCGGGCACATCAGATGCTCGAAAGTTATAACTCAAAACTTTTTGTAATATGATAATTGTGTAAGTAAATAAAGTTTAAAAAGAAATATAATTTTAACCGTGTGGACCGGATATTAGACGAACATTTAATTTTAAAATTCGTTATTTTTCAGTTCTTATAGCAATTTTTTGATATGAATTTCTTAGGAGCCACTGTGTTAATATCTCGTAACTATTTTGATTTCTTGGATCGAGGGAGATTTGAATTTTTAAATGTTTTTTTTTCTTTTCGACTTTTTATGTCTTAATTTCTTAAAAAGTTCATATAAAATACTATTTACTTTATGACGAAGGCCCCGCTTGGTTTTAGTTGGTATTTTAGCAGTGCCAGCGAGCTTGAGCTTGGTTAACTAATATTGCCTAAAGTTCTTTGTAGTTATGTACTAACAGTGCTTTAACCGAGCATACCCAAATTCATACGTTTTCTTTATGCGAAGTAGATACGAGTGGTACGAACTAAGCAATGAAGTGTGTGCGGTTTTGTTTACAATGTAGTTTAGGGCCCTGAAAGTAGCTTATTTTTGCAGTAGCTGTTTGTTACGGGTAATATTCAAAACGGTAGGGTCGATTTTAACGAGACTTTGGCTGGCATTTAGCAGATATTATAAAGAATGACCACTATGAAACTTAAGTTTTTAAGACGAAAATAACTATCATATCATAATTATAATAATTAAAAAATAATGTAATAAAAGCCAAAGAAAATAAAGAAATTTTGACTTTGATTACTATATAAATTGATATTTAGCAAGCACTTAAATTAATAAGAAAAGAACCATAAAGTTGTAGACTAAAAAATAACCATGAATATAAAACTAAAATTATACGTCAATAAAAGTGGCGGAAAATGTCAGCTGTTTAACCTGTCTATACCAGTCTATCCTATAGACTGAACTTTTTTTCAAATACTTTAATGTTCATCCTTATAGCATTGCAAATATATTAACTGACACAAAATATTGAATAAAATGGCCAAGAGCGTGTCAAGACACGCTTATATGGAAAGGTTCCGAATCTAATACACGATTTGGACGAAAGGTATTTGTTAAATAACTTCAAAAATTATTGTCTAATTTCGATTAAAATAATTTTCCTAATAGGTTCTAGCATCTCATGGTTTGGAACTGCTAAGAGGGAGACCACTTTGCAAAAGTCTTTGAAGGCCAATTTCTCGAAAATGGTACTCATAACAAGGACCTCTAACCTCTTCTTTATTTTTAAAGGCCTATCCAAAGATACACCACACGATGGACTTGAATGAAAAAACATTAGCTCGACTTCACATGTATGAGATCCGCCCCTAAAAAATAAAATTATTGTTATTTTAAGCCGGCAAAAATAAAATCTATACGAAACATAACTCTACCAAATTTCATGCATTTATGTTCATAATAGTAGAAGTTAGTTAGAGCAGACAGACAGATTGACGGACTGAGTGAAACTATAAGGGTTCCTTGTAGTACTACGGAACGCTAAAATGTCTATTGATATAATTGAGTTATGTTATTTTTAACAGAAAAGTTTTAAAATCTATATACAAATAAAATTTATGGTCTGTGTGTAACGTCGAAATAACATTCTTGTCTGTCTATCTGCTTATTTGTTCGTGGTAATCTTTGAAAGAACAGCAAAAAAAATCGCGCAAGAAGAGTATTAAAACTGTTGATTGAAGGTTTTAAATTAAAATTCTATTATATTCTTTTCTATTCTATATGATATTCATTCCATTTTTAAATTAAAAAAAACCCGGTTACAAAAAATTCCGCATCCTTATGTCTGCAATCTTTAAACAAAGAAAAATAATTATAGCATTAAGAGTAGGTGCCCATAAAAATGTACATTAGCAAAATCTTTTAATAAAAAAAAAACAAACGACCATGTTATTTCTATGTCTTGATATTTTAATGTTTAAAATATTGATTTCTTTATTTTCTCTCGTCTTTTAGTGAGCGTGTTCTAGTGTCATTGAACTGGAAGGTCAAGAAAGTTCGTGCAAGAATTTCCCATTACATTTACATTATGACAATAAATTCAAAGATTTTATCGTGCGAATATATAATATGCTTCTGATATTCAGGGATCCATGGATACATCATCTAATCAAAACTAAAGATGACGTGATGTAGAGCTGTTTGACTTTCAGGCAAGGGCGGGAATAAGGGGCGGATATAAATATGCTCCAGGTATTTGCCAGCCTCTATAGGCTACGGTAGTTGTTTCACATCATGCAGTCCGTAGGCTAAAGTCCCTACTTTCATAAAATAATACCAATTCATATTTTCTAAGAAATTGCCGGAAATAATGCCAGCAACAGGCAGTATGTACATACATCTAATATTCTTGTCTAATCAGTTTAATAGATTATGTTAGGCGCCGCCCTAATAGAACGCGAATGCGCGATGCGAGCCCATTATGTTCCTACGAACGTGCGGTCAAACATATTAATGTCTAAGAAGTATTGAAATTCGCGCGATCGCGTCGCTCGTTTAAAATGT